>JAJTWQ010000255.1:0-436373 GCA_029007595.1 Solanum commersonii
TAGCTAAAACGTCCTCATTCAAAGCAACGTACCACATAAACAGTTAAAACACATAAGTAAACAAACAAATATCGTCCTAAACATGCATGTGACCCTTTTGTGCCAAGGGTAGGCCTAGCGAATTGAAGGATGTATATGTCTTTTTAAGCCAATCCATTACCCCCCAAAGTATTTCATTAATAACATTCAAAAATGTTTGACAAACATAAAATTGGGGAACAAAAGTTCGAAAAAATAAATTACAAGACAAAGTACAAATAAAGCAATCCCACGAGGGGATGATAACAAACTTCATGCTCATCTGATCTTTCACCAAGTCACATGTTCCTCTTGGCAATGCGACCTCTTCCCACATAGCATATACGTTCGCCCATAGGTGATCTCTTGCCAACCGAGCCCCTTCTTGATATCAGAATCTCTCGACAGGCGATCTGTTTGCTCCATGCTATCATCTAATTCGACATGCATTATGCAGTCCTTTGTAACTCTTGCTTCCAGGCGAGTTATGACCACAGTATCTTCGAGTGTTGACGTTGATGCTCTAACTCATTCCTATCAAACTTCTCTTGGAGTTGATGAAGTCGGTGATGATGCTTGGCTCCAACATCCGCAATAATATGGGAACGTTTGGACCGGGTTCGATAATTCGCGAGGCTCTTCTTTAACCATTCTTTGTAATCCTTAGAACATTCGGGATGGAACCTATTTGGTACCGGCTCACCCAATACCCTTCTAGTCTTCCATAATTGAAGTATCTTCTTAGTAAAAGCGACTTCGCCATTTTCATGATTCGTCACAAAACTTGTCGTGTCTTCGATACGAGGAAGCTCTTTGTTTCCCTCCTAGCTGTCTAAGTACTCGAGAAGGAGCATATGGCCTAGTTCCTCTTAACTTGACAAATATCAAGTAGGGCCTTTCCACTTCGGATCACAATTTGTTTGGTTACTACCAAACATTGGATCGACCCTTTGCACATTTTCTCTCTCAAAGCCACGAAGTCTCGGGTACCAAAACTCTTGGCCTCAGATCTGTTGAAATGATTACGTTGCACCACCAATCGTGACTTTCGAGTCTGTTTGGTCTTTCCAAGGAATCTGGTTACGTCGGATTATGAGTTTTAATCAAGTGTCTCATCATCCACCATTGAAGTATCGGGGTTGCACCCTTGAAAGAAACGTGTACCGCTTTTACATTTGTCCAATGCCCTATAAATGTCAGCAAGGATCATAGGAGCCAAACTGTAGTATTTTCTTGCAGATCCGTAGTCTACTCCGTAAAAAATAGCATGAGTGACCATTACTACACTTGGATGAATGGTGTAGTTTGGTCCCTGGGGAACACTATTGTCCCCAGTAGGCATATCGCAAACGCGGGCGTGTTTCCTTCCATTTTCCTCCGATACAAACTCTTCTTTGAACTTCTCGTAGGCTCTCGCGCGTCCAAATCGATAATACAACTTCCGAAGTGGAATATTTGACCGGGAAGCCTATCCATCCATTCGGCTTTGACAAGTGATAATTTTTCTTTGATTTCGGCAAAATTCCATATTTTGGGAAAAAGAATATCGATATCGGGTTGACGTTTCCTCTTGTTGCACATGCCGACACTCATAACTTGCAAGAATTTCATCGATGGTCGGAGTTAACTCTACTTCTCCAAACCGGAATACCATATTATCTTTGTCCCAAAATCTCACCATTGTGCCAATTAAATCGGGATAAGCGACCATTCCCATTAATGACGGGAGATGGCCTATGTGTCTTTGAACAATCTTCTTATCTTCCTTGTTCATGAATTTCCACCAAACTTGGAGGTAAGGATCAGGTATGGTCACCATTCGGGTCCTCAATGGCATATGTCGAATTCATCCTACAAGAAAAACAAACAAAGGTAAGTTAACCCCCCACCCCACTTGATAATTGATTTGTTTAAAAATGGCATATACATCCTTCAATTAAAACACATAAGTATGATTGTCTTTTTATTGACCAAAATGGGTCAAATAGACACAAAGTGGGCTTCTAATGGGCCCAACACGCCTTGGGTGTTAGGTCAACTTAGTTCAAAATGCGCTAAATTTGGGTTTTGGTTTCGCTCTACTCTAGTTGACTAAGAGTGGCTTATGAAAAGACCAAAGGGAACCCAAGTGGACAACTTGGTGAAATTCCACGACAACCATTGGACGCATGACGTACCAATAAATTGACGATCCTTAGGAAAAGGGTTGAGTATAAAAAGTCATTTAGCGATTATGCTAAAACCGTCCTTAATATACAATACATATAACGGGAAGATGCCATGAAATGCAATGACAATTATATCAATTTAAACACATTAAGCGCAGATAAACAATTTAACAATTAATACAATTAGTCAGATAAGTCAAATCTTATGGTTAGAACTTTAATTAGATCCCCGGCAGAGTCGCCATTTCTGTTGTGTCGTAATTTGTCTATCTCTAGAAAAATCACTTTTTGAAGTGTTCTAAGTATAAAACAATTTGAGAAATACTTAGAAAGAGTCGCCACTTAATTTTTTAAAGAAATTAAGAAAACTTATAATTTTCAAAAGATTTAAACGAGAAAAATCATTTGAAAATACCAAAAGAAAGGTTCGGAGTTCAATTTACACTTCGAGAAGGGTTTAAGCATTCGAAGTGCCCGCTAACATGCGGTTTTTACTGCGACTTGACTAAAACAAATTGACTATTTTTAAGAAAATAATGATTTAACATAAAATTAATAACTTACAATTTTTGATTAACTTTAAGAAAAATAATTAAATAAATGACGCATTTTTTATTTATTTAGAGAAGGGACCCAAAAATGAAACATTTGACTCGACACACAAGATTAGAATATTAATAAAATTAGATTAATTAGAATTTATTTAATAAATTTGAAATAACTAATTTAAACCAATTTAATAAATTTAAGCATGAAAATCATTTTTTAATTAATTGGAGAATGAGAGCAAAGTTTTGACTAACCCTTTTTAAGAAAATGTCAAGTAAAAAATAAAATAAAATATATATATATAATTCTATTTTAAGTTTACTTGAGGAAAAAATTACTTTGACCTTTAAATCATTTTTAAACGAGTAAAAAGTGATTTGAGTGTGAGACATTAAAGAATAGATTGTTGTTTTATATATATTTTTTTTTTAGAACAAAAGATTTAAATTTAAAAATGTATAATTTGGCCAACATTTTTAATTAATAATATAGATTAAAAATAGTAATAATAATAATAATAATAAATCAAAAAGTTAACCAACACAAAGAAAATAACTCATCTTTTGGGGAATCTAATTAAGTTAATTAAAATTTATAAAGTTAGAGTTAAACAATAAACAATAAATAATCACAATTAAATAATTAATGAGTAAAGGAGAAATGAATTTGGGCTCTTTTTGGGCCAATTTCGTTGGAATTTTTGTGCTTTAACCCAATCCCGTTTTTGGTATACGGAGGATGTATATCAGTGTATATGAGCGTATATATTAGCTCTTTTCATGTATCTCTTGCTTCCGAACACCTGTATTTCATCTCAGCCCTGTATTTTCCATTTTTTGACATATATATCGACGCATACTGAATGTATATAGCTGTATACATCTTGTATACAACCCATTTTTGGACTTTCCGAGACCTGTTTCAGCTTCTAATTTCTCGAAATGATGAATTCAACTCGATATTGCTTAGTTCAGGACTCCATGACACATCCAAAATGCAAAGGGAAGAGATAGAAGGGAGTCCAATGGACTCAAACCAAGGGGGGTTCATGCAAATAAGGAAAGGGTAAAAAGATTAGTAAGACATTCGACTTCAAATGATATTATATTGGAAAGAAAAAAAATAAAATAAAAAAATAGATAGAGCTAAGTAAAATTACACATCAAATATACCATCTAAATATAAAGCGTGCTAATGCAGAACGAAAACTCTAACTAAGATATTTTGGACATTTTTTAAAGTGGCCTGACGAAATACTTGGAAGAAAACCGAAACAACAAACTCTACTAATTAATGGATTAAGCAGAAGAGTTTAAAATCTATTTTTTTTTTTACTACTACAAAAATGTATAAATAAAATAAAGATATAACTAAAGTAACCTGCATATCATTTCTAAAAAAATCAACAACAAACACTCAACTCTATCTAAAATACTTTTAAACTAAGAAACACACAAGCTGAAAATTTTATCATATAAAGGACGCCAAAAGGGACATTAACGAACAACAAAATCGATTTTAAGTGATGTAGTCATATTGTCTAATATGCCAAAGAAACACAACTTCAAAGCTATATCGCTCTCGAAAATAATCCCTTACTATTATGACTAAAGGCGAGTAAAATTATTTGCAATACGTGACTTATCTTTAAAACTAAAGAAAACTTATACCCAACCTATTTTCAACTAAGACAAGTTAAAGTTATATATTTTCCAGATTTTAAAACATTGCCTACTACTTCTACTAAAACAAAAAAAAAATAAAAAATATACACGATTTAATTAACAAATGGCGCATAACTTGAATTAACACTTACGTGCTAAGAGTAGTAACACTTCAAAAAAAAAAAAAAAAAGTAAATAAAAAAATAAAAAAATGCACATAACCAAGGCGTCCTTTTACAAAAAAAAAGAAGAAGAAAAGAGCACTTAATATGCATAATCTTTAACTAAGCAAGGACTATAGTCATCTTCTAAACATACTTTAAAAATAATAATAAAGCAGCTGCAAATTTTATCAAATAAAGGTGCCGAATGAACATTTAGCTAATAACAAACTAATTTCGAATGAAGATCTATTCACGAAACAAAATTATTTCTTTAATAAGACGACCAAATCATGAAGGAATAAAACTTTAGATTAACTAAATAACATTAACGGCAAGATGTAATTTTATTCATATAAGCATAGTTGTATATCGGCTAGATGGAAAATAGAGAAAAAGAAGGGAGTATCTGTTGCGGGGGCGGTGAACGGGAACGACGAGCTTGAAGGTAGCGATTTCCACACCACTACGAGCCCAAACTCTCTTTGTGTTCTCTTGCTAAGTGAAATTCAACTAAAAATTCCCAACTTTTTCAATTCTCCAAAAATCCCCCAACAAATAATAAAGAGGACGTATATATAGGGGAAAATATTAAGGTTTACGCTTTGAGGGAGGAAATCAGATAGAAGCAGGGCAAAAATGGAATTCCCCTCTTTTTCCAATTCAAATTTTCAAAATCCTTTTCAAGGAACAGAGGAGCAAATGGTTTGGTACGAAAATTTCTCCAAAATCCCCAAAAATCCGGGGCAACAAGACTGTTGTTGACATTTTGACTGCTGAAGAAGAAGAGAACGCATGTGGGGTTGTTCGGCTACTGTTGCTCTTGTATGTATCACTGTTGCTATGTTGAAATTAAAAGGGAAAAGGGGATAGGGCCGGGTCAGGAGGAATTGGGCTAACTGTTGGGTCGATTTGGTATTGTAAGAAAATGGGCCGGTGGGAACAAAATGGAATTGGATTGGTTTTAGAGGAAAATGAGTGGCCTGTTGGAAATTAAAGAAAAGGGGCCCAAAGTCTTGGTGGGTTTAAAGTGAGGTATAACTAAGTGAATTAACAACTTAGCCAAATCGAATTTAATTTGCAAATTTGGCTAAAACTTAAATAGGATGAATTAATATAAATTAATTAACGAGCTTCTTATTCTCAACAAAATAAAATAGTTAACTTAATTATAAAATAAATAATTTAATAATATAAACGACTAAATAAACAAGTATTCAAATAACGCTAAAATCCTTTTGAGACAATTTTCGAACATTCATAAAATATACTAATTAGAAATATATTTATATAATAATTAAATTAATTATAAACTAATTAACTAGAAATATAAGCTATTAATTAATTTAAACTAAATAACCAAATATTTAAATAAGACTAAAATCCTTTTGAGACAATTTTCAAACATTCTTAAAATATACTAATTAGACACATAATTATATAAAATATCATATTTATTATTTTTAAAATTTACACCAATGACAAAACTACTTAAAATGACTTGAAAATTATTTGAATTTTATAAAGCCAATTATTTCAAATCATTTGGAATTTAGGAAGCTCGATGATTAATTTGTATTGTGGAGGTCCAAAATTGGGTGTCAACAAATACATAGTTCCCTAATAACTTTGAGAAATGAACTCAACTTAACCTCTTTACTCAACTTGAAACTCTTAACTTAACTCGAAACTCTTGACTTGAAACTAACTTCCCTTGAATTGGAATTATGAATTCAAGTGTTTGATCACATGTTATGGATGAGTTCTTGACGTTCAGTCGTACTTTGGAGTGTCGGAAACAATTATGAAACATAGGTATAATACCTAGAAACATGCATGAGAAAGTGAGAAAAGAATGGGGAAACTTGGCTGTGACTTGATTTCAGGTGACACAGGTGACACTTATGGACGCCATCGACGGACCGTAGATGGACTTACGGTCCGTCCTGCAGGTCCGTAGTTCATGTCAGAAACTCCCCAAAAATTCAGTTAGAAAAGAAAAAAAAATGGCTAAGTGTGGACCTACGGCCCGGACTTACGGTCCATAGGTCAGGTTACGGACCGTAGATCGATGCCCCTCAAAGCCCAATTTCTGTCCCGATTGACGGTCGACCAGTACGGACCGTCAATCTATCCACGGTCCGTAGGTCAGACCGTAGATGAGAAATCGACTGCCAAAAGTTGAAACTTGTTGATGGATCACTTCAGATGGTCATAACTTTTAGAATCATAAATCCCTCAATATACAATAAATTTCAGCTCAAAACACAATCAAATCATGTACTAAACCGGCTAGAACTTCTAACAACACAATCAACAACACCAAGAACACAATCCAACAACTTCAACTACAAGACCACTCTTTTCTCAAAACTACAACGAGTTGGTGTATGGGGGAAAGGATCAACCCATCACTAAGACTCACATACCTTGATAGGGATCACCCCCGACGAAAATACGACGATCTCCTTGCTTGATCTTCCCTTTCTCTTCTTCTTCTTCTCTTCTCTTCTCTCCCAAGCCCTAACCCTTACTCTTTACAAATGGAAGCAAACTGATCAAAATCAGTCCATCACAACAAAATAACACCAAGAATTAATTATGGAAAAAGACCAAAATGTCCTTAAAAATTTTCGGACAAAATCCCTGCCAACTACCCAACTTCCAAAGGGCATAACTCACTCATACGAACTCAGAATTGAGTAAAATCAGTAGCGTTGGAAAGGTCATTCTACGAGCTTCGCAACCATAACTGGAATTACTCCTAACTCATCCTGACCTAGGAGTTATGACTGCTCAAAGTTGGCCAAAAGCTCATCTTTTTTCCATACTTAGCCAACATTTCCAGATTCTAAATTTTTTTCCAATTTCAAGCTTCTTCATATTTATTTTAAAATGTCGGATGTTACAATTACTTTAACTTTTTACCATTTTTAAGAATTCAAATTTTAATAGTAGTTAACTACGTTATACTCTGCCTAGATACAATATAGTAAGATCATTTTAAAAAAAAAAACTACCATATTCATATATATATATAATCATTTAAAAATCTTTTAAATTAGTATCTAAATTTATCATGCAATAAGAAAAAAAATCGAGTAACCAACTAAATAATCTCATAGTTCTTTTATTACAGTTTTTTAATTTGAATCTATCTATATATATAATAGAAAAAGTAAAAAGTGTTCCGTGTCGACACCCATAAAAATTCAACAATTCTAAAATTCAAAAAATAATTTTAACTTTTTAAAAATCTGTATCTAAAATTTACCGAAAAAAAAATTACATTAAAATATTTTATGTTTCAAAATTAAAAATTTACAATTTCTAAAACCAATTAAAGATGAATTTAAATTTTAAATTAAAATGAAAACAAAATACTGAATTGCCACTTGGTATTAGTTACCTTTTTAAAATTAAATTTTGCAGTTATTTTTTAAGATAAGAACAGATTTCAATAGTTGCCAAGTGACTAATTAATAAGATGCTACCTATGTATTATTTGAAATTTCAAAAAGTGCAGTTATCCGCAATATTTAAATTTACATATTTGCAGTAAATTTACAACATTAAATATACACATTAATTTTAAAAGTATTAAACCTCTACCGATATTGATTAATTGTCATAAAATCCAAAAAAATTATAGGCTTTAGGGACATATGCTAACTTTCTCTAAATATATATATATATATATATATATATATATATATATATATATATAACGGTCATTAATTAATTGTCGGATCATTATTGGTATAATGTACTTGATGGTATATTAATTTTCTAAGGCTTTATTTCTTTGGTATTTTTTAACCATCCGATGTCCAAAACACACTCGTTTAATTAGGTTCTAATTAATTTGAATTTAAGTCATACACGTTGACATACACTTGTCAATAGAGCCTGATTAGCCTATATGTGTCCGTTCTGACCTGACTCAATAAAATCTACTACTAACATTTTCACAGAAAGTGAAATGATAGGAATAATCATACATATATACAGTGGTGGAGCCAGAATTTTCAATAAGGAGGTTTAAAATCTGAAGAAATAGACACACGAAATAGCTAAAGGGGGTTCGACATCTACTATATATACATAAAAAATTATTTTAACCATGTAAAAATAATATAATTTTCCACCGAAGGAAATTCGGATGAACCCCCTAATGATAAGGTGGCTCCGCCACTATATATATACATAACTTTATTTTAACCCACTTATATAACATAATTTTTCAATGAAAAAACTAACAATAGAGCTGAGTTAGCCTACACATATTTGTTCTGACTTGACTCAATAGAAATCTACTAATAACATTTTCAAATAAAATGAAATAATAAAAATAATAATCATATAAATACATAACTTTTTTTTTTACCTATCTATATAACATAAGTTTTCAATGAAAAAATATTAATATTAAATTAAAAAACTCGTCACATATTTAATAGTGTCGATATCCTACTTTAATATTGTTGTGAGGTTCTATAGATGTGACCCATAACCAACGTTATTGTTGTGACTTGTGAGGTGCTATAGATGTGTACAATCATTTTCTTTCTTCCTCAACATTTTTGTTTCTTTCTTTATGGTAATGGTAATTAATTATAGGCTTTAGGGACATATGCTTAACTTTCTATATATATATATAGAAACAGTGCGTAGCAAACCATCCAAACAAGGGTGTTAGTCTCTTATAACTTGTCTTGTACAAATTTTAAAATACAAGTGCTAATTTATCTGTCTTTATATACTCTCTATCCCCCCCCTCCCCCCCTTACTTATTCACATTGTGAAGTCTTTAATTCCTTCTTTGTTTCTTTCAAATGGTTAGTATTCCCACCATAGATTTTTCTAATGTAGAACTAAAACCAAACACTCCACTATGGGAATCCACAAAAGTTCAAGTTTTTGAAGCTTTAAAAGAATATGGTTGTTTTGAAGCAATATATGATAAAATTCCAAATGAAATTAGAGAAGGTATTTTTGGTATTTCAAAAGAAATATTTGAATTTCCTTTAGAGACCAAAGTGAAAAATTATTCAGAAATACCATTCCATGGCTATTTAGGAATGATTCCACAGTTGCCATTTTATGAGAGTTTGTGTATTCCTGATGTGCTTAATCCTCAAAATGTTGAAACTTTTGCTAATATCTTTTGGCCTCATGGTAATCCTGATTTCTGGTATGTCTACTTTATTTTTATTTTTTTAAATAAAATTATTTTGTTCATTGATTAGAGTCGTGGAGTAGCAATAAAGTTATTTTTGTGATGTGATAAATTTTTGCAGCAATTTGGTAAAAGCTTACTCAAATCCACTTATTGAATTGGATGAAATGTTGAAAAGGATGATTTTGGAGAATTTGGGATTAGAAAATCATATTGATGAATTGTTGGATCCTAATTATATGAGATTTAGATTTACACGTTACAAGGGATCATCAATTATTAGTGGAGATCATGAAAATAATATTAAACATGATGGATTGAATGGCCACACAAATAGTAATTTCTTGACTTTTATATCACAAAATCAAGTCAATGATTTGCAAATCAACAAAAATGGAGAGTGGATTGATTTCAATATTTCACCAAATTCTTATGCAGTTTTGTCTGGTGATTCATTCAAAGTAAGTGTTACTTATTTTATTTTTATCTAGTCTTATTACTTTGTTGAAATTCGTGATACTAGAAATCTTCAAAAATATTATTGGCTCCTTCAAAAACAAAAAAAAATAGGTTTTAGAAGATCTGACGTATACCAAACGATTTTTGTGAAGAATATATCCAAGGTTGGAATATACCAAAAAGATATAGGTATAATTTCTTCATGCAAAATTGAAAATGAATCTTGATATTTGTTGGAATTAACCTATGTTTCTCGAATATTAAATGGAACTACCTACATATTTAATATTTTCATACAAAACTGAAAAATGAATTTTGATATTTGTTGGAGCCTATGCTTTTCGAATCTCTAAAAATGTTGGATCCTTCAAATAAATGTGTTTGAGTTTTATGCACTGACGACATGAATTTATACAGGCATGGACAAATGGTCGATTGCATTCTCCCATCCACAAGGTAAAAATATTTGGAGAAAGTGATAGATTCTCAATTCAATTATTTTCAGTCTCAAAACCAGGTCACTTTATAAAGGCCCCAAAAGAACTTGTGGATGAAGAACACCCTTTACTCTTCAAGCCATTTGAAATAGTTGGATTAGCTGAGTATGTTACTTCCCAAGCTTGCTATGCAGCTCCCGGTGATGCTTTCAAGGCTTATTGTGGTCTTTGATATGGTAAACGTGAATTTCTAATGAACGTTTTTGTCAGAGTACTATTAGTATATAGGGATTTCTGGCAGAATATTCATCAAAAATGTCTTCATCATTTCCAATGGATTTCATTTGGAATTCGTGTTTTTATAATAGTGTGTATTTTAGCTTTAGAGTTCTTTGTTTTATATATGCTAGAATAAAAAAATGTGATTTTTTTATGAACGTTCTTGTTAGAATACCATAAGTATATATGGGATTTCTAATAGAATGTTTGTCGAAATTCGTGTTTCTTTAGTAGTGTGTATCTTATGTTTGAATTGTTGTAATAGTGAGTAATTTCGATGGGAATTCATGTTTTGTTTGTGTTTTTTGTGCAAATAATAAATTTTGAAGAGATAAGTGTCAAAAACACACCTAAACTATCAGGATTCATCGCTAGCCCCATTTATTAAACTTCTAGCCATGCCCATATATTGGAGTCTGATCAAATTTGAAATCGCATCGATAAGTCCCACGTTGAGAAGTAAAACTCCCTACTAAAGACGTTTTTATATTTAGAGAGTAAGAGACTAACCATTTTTATATTTCTTTGCAAATTTTGAAGGCATGCAATTTTTTTCTCAATTATTGCATATGTACAGTAATATTTTTTTTATAAAAAATAGCAATTGGGTATTCAATAATATATGCTATATCTGTTGGAACAATATTTTTTCTTTTTATATACATTTTTATTAACAAACACGATATAGACGTGCAACCTATATACACTAAATTAGTTATTTAAAAATTAAAAAAAAAAAAACAAAGTGACACACAAATCGAGACAATAGAGTATAGAAAAAAATATCCTTCCTCTACCAAATGAAAAATAAAAATATACAACTTGTAAATATATTACATTTATATACTCAAACTATGACTTTTATTAGTGGAGATGAAAATAATATTAAATATGATGGATTTAATGGCCACACAAATAGTAATTTCTTGACTTTTATATCACAAAATCAAGTCAATGATTTGCAAATCAACAAAAATGGAGAGTTATTTGATGTTAATATTTCACCAAATTCTTATGTTGTTTTGTCTGGTAATTCATTCAAAGCAAGTTTTATTACTTTGTTGAAATCAGTGTTATTCGAACTCTTCAAAAATATTATTATTGCACCTTCAAAAAACAAAATATAGGTTTGAGAGTATCTGACGTATACCAAACAATATTTGTGAAGAATATATCCAAGGTTGAAACTTGGAACTAAATGTTTAATTTCTTCATGCAAAATTGAAATTGAATCTTCATATTTGTTGGAATTCACCTATGTTTTCTCAAATCTTTAAAAAGTGTTATCCCACTTACGTTGGGATTTTTCTCCAAAATACACATTTTTAAAGAATCTTTATGTACCACATTGAATAATATTTTTGAAGTAAGTTATTGGAACTATGTACATATTTAATATTTTCATGCAAAACTGAAAAATGAATTTTGATATTTGTTGGAGCCTATGCTTTTCGAATCTCTAAAAATGTTGGATCCTTCAAATAAATGTGTTTGAGTTCTGTGCATTGATGACATGAATTTATACAGGCATGGACATATGGTCGATTATATTCTCTCGTCCACATGGTAAAAATGGCTGGAGAAAATGATAGATTCTCAATTTAATTATTTTCATTCTCAAAACCAGGTCACTTTGTAAAGGCCCAAAAAGAACTTGCATGTGGATGAAGAACACCCTTTACTCTTCAAGTCATTTGAAATGATCGAATTATCTGAGTATGTTACTTCCCAAGCTGGCTATGCAGCTCCTAGTGATGCTTTCAAGGCTTATTGTGGTCTTTGATACACTAATCGTGATTTTTTGATGAATGTTTTTGTTAGAGTACTATTAGTATATATGGAATTTCTGATAAAACATTCATCGAAAATGTCTTCAACGAGTTAGCCATCATTTCCAATGGAATTCATTTGGAATTCGTCTTTTTATAATCGTGTGTATCTTATGTTTGAATTGTTATCGTCCTTTAGCTTTAGAGTTCTTTGTTTTATGTATGCTAGAATAACAAAAATGTGAATTTCTTATGAATGTTCATGTTAGAATACCATAAGTATATATGGGATTTCTGATAGAATATTTATCGAAATTCGTGTTTCTTTAGTAGTGTGTATCGATCTTATATTTTTGAATTGTTGTAATAATGAGTAATTCCAATGGAAATTCATGTTTTGTTTGTGTTTTTTGTGCAAATAATGAATTTTAAATGAACGATCTTATACTATTTAAAAGGAAATGATTCAACGCAATACTTTAGTACTATTTGAATTTTTTAAAAAAACTAAGTAATCCATATGAACAATTTATTAACAAAACTAATAGGATTCAGTGCTAGCCCCCATGGTGATGTCCACATTGAAGCCCGATTAATTTGAAATTGCATCAGTAAATCCCACATTGAGGAGTAAAACTCCCTACTAAAGACGTTTTTATACTTAAGGAGACTCGAACCATTTTTATATTTCTTTGCAAATTTTGAAGGCATGCAATTTTTTTTCTCAATTACTGCATCTGTACAGTAATATATTTTTTTTTATAAAAAAATAGTAATTGGGTATTCAATAGTATATGCTATATATGTTGGAACAATATTTATTCTTTTATATATTTTTTTATTAACAAACACGATATAGACGTGCAACCTATATACACTAAATTAGTTATTTTAAAAAAAAAAACAAAGTGACACACAAACCGAGACAATGAAGTATAGAAAAACAGATCATTCCACTGCCAAAATGAAAAATAAAAATATATAACTTGTTAATATATTTCATTTATATACTCAAATTATGATTTAATTCAATTGAAAAGTGTTTCAATTAGACACTTTTGAATTTAATTTAGGAACAATACTGTATTTTCAAACCGCATCCATTATGTAGACAAGTTAATCTCATAAATAATGTCACCTCCTTTAATTATATATATGCATAAATTTCAAATCAAATATGAATGTGATTTCACTATTTATTGAGGCTAATCGGATATAATTAAACGAGGTAACATATTTTAAAAACTCCCTGTTTCTCAATTTATATGACTCATTTTTCTTTTTAGTCAGTTCTAAAAAGAATAACATGTTTTTATTTTTTGTAATAATATAAATTTAAAATGTGCTAGCAAGTTAGCCATCCAGTTTTTTTTTTTAAGCACATGCAGAGTATTGAGAAAGCCCACGAAAATTTGATGGAAGAAACCTTTAATTTGAAACCCTAGTTGCCCACATCTTCTTCTTCCTTGAGCTTGAGAGGACTTGTAGAGAAAAGAACTTTTGGGGGGTTTTAATTTGAAGAATGAATTCAAAAATACCTTTTAAAAGTTTTAATACCATATAGTTATTAGAAATAATATAAAATATACCCACTTCTTAATTTAACTAAAATTAATGTTTACGAAACGCCCCTTGCCCACATGGACTTACCAAATAAAACTAAGGAAAAGTCCAATTTTTTTTGGAAAATTTCATAACTCCAATTTATGCTTAAACTTTTAAAATTCATATGTTAGGCTCTAGTTTCACTTATCAATTTTTAGGGTCGCTACAGATTTGGTCCTCCTAAATAATGTTGAAACATTTTCCAATACCTTTTGGTCTAATGGAAACGCTAATTTTAGGTATGCATGCATTACTACTTCTTTTAACAATCTAATCACATGATTCATTGTCGCTATTCATATAGAATTGGTTATGATTATGGGAAGGGATGAAGGGGAGTACATTTCATTGAGGAACAATGCAACAGTTGGACATGATATAACATGCTCGATCGAACAAGATATCACAATCTAAAATGATTAAAAATAACATTTTAATATTATCTGCACATCGCATAGATACGTATACTAGGTATATATACATATATATATATTAAGTGTATTTCTTACATAATTTTGAGTAGTATCACAATTAATATGGCATTACTATTTATATAAGTTTTGTATGTTTTAATTTGGCAGCAATGTGATAAAGTCCTACTTCGAGCAAATTATGGAATTGAGAGACATGATGAAAAAGATGGTTTTGGAGTCTCTGGCTAAAAAATTACATTGATGAATTCTTGAATTCCAATGTTTTTATGTCAAGATTTACTAATTACAAGGTAATTAAAGGTGAAAATGAGAATAAATCAGCATTACCTTCCCACACAGATAACAGTGAAATAAAGGAACATTGTAAATTTTACAGTGTCACTTCAAGCTGTTGTTTCCCCTTAGTTGCAGAGGAATTTTCTGTTGATCTTAAATTTGAGTATTTCATTGTTCTACATATTTGCACCACGGATCCTCATGTTGGGCCCGGGCGACGCCCGGGCTACCTTTACTAGTATTAGTATACACTCTTATAAATATATATAAAAAAAGAAATAATGCTAATAAAATACAAAACTCTATAGAAAATCTTTTGAGTTTAAAATTATACTTGTAGCAACTAAGTAAGATAAGATAAAATACATAACTTGCACATTAATTAATTTAGGGGGTTATCCACATGAAAGGTTTTGAAGTCATGAATATTATTAATTAGTAATTAAAAATAGAAGTTATAGAGATCAAGAAATGTGAATTATGGAGAATAATACTATTGAGTAATTATTTTAAGAGGAGATTTTGGAATTATTTTTTAAAATATCACATTGGTGAAGAGAAATAAAGAAAATGCTAAATAGTTTGGAGATCACCACATCTTCTAGTTTATATCTAATATTCTAACTTTATATATAGATAGATATATTCGTTGTAATTAAATAATAAAAATAAAATAAAATTTAAAATGTTATTTTAAAATTTTTAATTAGAAAAAGGTAAAAAAAAGAAGAGAAAATGGAAAATAAATTTATTAAGAGTGGAAATTAGGGATGTGAGTTATGGGTAGTTACTCCTTATAAATTACTAGTCTCTGGGCATGCACAACACGCGTGTACTCCATTCCTCAATAAGTAAAAACTTTTATAAAGTTAAATAAATATTAATTTAAAATGTAATACCAACTTAACTTCAGTGAAACCATCTTACTATTTTCTTCCTTAAAAAAAAGGGGTGAAATTATAACATTATAATATTAGATCGATCTTCTGCATAACTTTAAACAATGAACCAAGCCTTCCAAATATAATTTACAAAGAAGAACAAAAATGTCGAATCAAATGAATTTGATTCATTTAATATAAGGTAATCAAACTTAATCATTGTAGGACAATGTAGAAGTCATACTTGATTTTTCTAACCTTATGAATTCATCTTCCTCAAAATTATTTTTGGTGTTTCTAAATAAAGTGAAGGTGTCAAACTTGCTATACACTCTATTGTTAATCTCAGATTATAGATAGACTAATTTGAAAAGAAAAAAAAAATATGTTAATGATCAAAATTTTACTAACAAACAATAGAAGATGGAAAAAGAGGAGAAAAGAAGGAATCTTACCATAGGAGTATGTAGAACTACTAGTGGAAGAACCCAAGATGACAAATTCATAGTTGGTAATGGTATATATTGATTTTGCTGCAACTTTTCATATTCTTTAATTTAAGATTAAAAGGGGGAAAACCTTGATTCATGTACTTATTTAGGAACAATTATTCAGTTTTAATTATTTTACCAATTACATATGACTTTTAAAATTCTAGAAATCCTAATTGACTCTTGTTCTTCTACATTACCTTTCTAATAAATAACTTACCATTCAAAAAATAATTAAAATATTATTATTTAATATTTAATTAATTAGATGTTTAATTTAGCTTTGGAATAAAATGGTAATCCAACTTTTCATCTTTGGAGCTTCCCACTTTTAATAATACCAGTGGGGAGCCGCCCATGCTTCGCACGGGCCCAATATTTATTTTGTTGTGATGAACTTTAATTTTTCGTTTTACTAAAAAAATAGAGATAATCTGCGAATAAATTGACTTTGTGTGGCTAAATTGATGAAGGAAGTCTATTCATACTATTCATTTTAGTGTATTTACTGACTATGTTCCCAAGTTCGAATGTGAGACCTTTATTTGAGGATGTAATAAAACAACATTTACCATTAGAACTAATTGAGCAGCTTGTGTTGTCCTTCTGCATTTACCTGAATGACTATGACTGTCGTGTTTTGCAAGTTTTAATATGCTTTAAGGTGGAGGAATTTTTTGCAGTAGTCTTTAAGCTACCTAAATCAAAACAATCAGCAGTTAATTTCAGTGATGTGAAACAAAATTCATATAACATAGCCACCAAGTTGAGCATAAAATCCATCAGAACACATTAATGAGGACTTCATATTACTTCAGTTTTGAATTCCTCCGGCCTCAACTATCCAAGCCACATTTTTACTGAATTTTCCTTTCAAGTGTACTTAAGTAGCTCAAAGAGAAGAAAGCAAAGTTACCACTGACAACTACGATGGACTGCTAATTTTTACATGTGAATCAAAAGATTGAGCTCGCATAACAACAGGTAATATACCAAAATCATATTAAATTTCAGATCAAACACACTCTAGCTGTGCAGCTCTCAAGCAATTTGGATACATTTTATATGTAAAGATTGGCTAAACTCTTGATAAACATACTATCTAATGGTGGAAATATGACATAGCACAGTGAAAATTGATCAATTTAGCACCATCGCTGCATTTTCATACTCCTTGAATAGAGAAACGGATGGAAATGGACCAGCCAAGCTATGCCTAATGACACCATCTTTATCTCTTAACTACTTTTGTACTTGGCTTCCGATTGATGCTCAGCTCAGGTAAAGGACAAGAACAATTAGGAGTTCACATACAGCAGCAAGCAAAGTGTTAAATAATTTCAAATCCTGATATATAATTTTAGCTTCTGGGCTGTGGAGGTATGTCAGTCCTTTAGTTGCCTCGAGAGTGATCTTCATTCGGAGATTCTATGCTAGTGGTTGGAAATAAGCACTCCTCTGTTCAAGATGTACCAAAGATTAATTCACCTCAAATCAGATGTGGATTCATGATTTCAAGTTTATGGATTTCATAGTAAAATAAATTTCTTATACAAAGTTTAGAAAAAGTGATTGGGTCCCCATGAATCTACATATCATATTGTGGATCCACCCTTGCGTCAAATAAGCAGTTATGGTTTTAGACGAACTATACTTACTTCTGAATAGATGATTTTCCAAACTTCCTCTCGGCATGAATTTGCACACCAGAAGTCTGTGTTCATCTTCTAAGGTGGCTCAGGTAAGGTGATTTACAAAGAAAACAGTTAACGAACTTATCAAGATGAAGAATTAAAGGAAATATGATGAACTAACTACATTATGGCAAAATGATCTATGTTTAACAGTTTCAATGTCTTTAATAATACGATCATTGAAAATTTTAAAGGGAAGAGTTTATATACCAGTCATTCCCTGTGACCTTGAAAGCTTTCTTGAAGAACTTCACTTTGACTTTGAGGGGTCAACGGAGCCGATAAATATGAATTTGATCATGGAAATGACGCCTAATTAATATGTATCTTTGTATGTCTTCTGTCTGTTCGTAGCAAAAGTTGCACCAAAAGTTATTTCAAACTGAACACGTATATCCCCATTACGTTTTTTGCAAATATTAAAATAGCTCAACCCTGCTGTTTTGAATAATTCAAAGGGTAATACTAATAGTTCAATATATAACAATTTTTGTAATAAAGATGTAAAATTTAGTAGAAATAGAAATTTATAATTGTACCTGATTAGCAAATCAAATTTATGACTATCTTCTCGGCCCATTCGCTCCGGATGAACTTGAAGTTTCATAATGAACTTACTTTCAGCAGGGTTATAAGCATCCAGATTATAAAATTCTTCAGTTAAACCATCAGGGGCGAATGGTATAGGAACAAATCTCTGAGCCGATTTTCTAATTTCCTGAAGGTGATAACTATTGACTGAAATCTGCACTTTTTCATTTTGTAATGAATGCCTGAATCAATAGTGCAATGCGTTTCCTCAACAATGCATGGATAAGATCATAGCAGCAATCTCAGGAGAATGTCAGGTGAAAGTTTCAGAGGAAAGCTTTTTGAATAATCTCATCATAAACTACATTATATGTTGTGTCATCATCAAGACTCTCTGGGTTTGGCGGTCGAATTAATATTTTGACATTATTTGAAGCTTTTGCTCTTGACAATGCAAGATAGAGATGACCATGTGAAAATACAGGCTCTTGTAAATAAATTTCCACAAAATCTAATGTTTGGCCTTGGGCTTTATTAATAGTCATCGCAAAACATAATCTTATCGGAAATTGTGTTCTTTAAATTGGACCAGTAACTTTTCATCTTGTGATGACATTAATGGGATTCTTGGAATGAATACATGTGTATTTTTAAAGTCACCATTTGTAATTTTTGCACTTATAACGTGTGTTTTAAAATCACAACATGTCAATCGTGTACCATTACACAAACCCTCACAAGGATTCAAATTTCGCAATAATATAATTGGAAATTTTTTCTTTAAACCCTAAACCAGCGGGATATAGAGTATGTAGAAAGTCTTCAAACTGACTTTGATCAGTTGGTTCCGCAATTTCATCAATTGCAACATATATTTTAGCATCCTATGGGGATTTATTGATCACACGGTAGCTAGTAAGGCTCGGTATAAAAAAGCTTTACCTGTTCCTCCCGGACCATCTATGAAAAAAGCCCCTGATTTATTAGAAAATATTATGTTTATAATCACATTATATGTCGCTCGTTGTAAAAGATTTAGTTTTTTCTCTAATAGTAAATCTTTTTCACTAACAGTTATGTTTCTTTCAAAATAAATTTCTTTTGCTTCCTTAGCAGCTATGCAAGGCTTAAAATTTTCTGGGATTAATCTATAGTCGTTACTGTTATGTCCCATTGAACATAGAATGTCGTTAATATGGTCTAGAACTTTATATCGAATGTTTTTTGGATGACTGTTTGGCAAAATATTGAAGTCTTCAGACATAGGTGCCTTAAATTTTTCCCATAACTCCCTTGAATTCGCGGGATCACAATATACCAATAATGTTGCAAACAAACGTCTCAAACTACATGGCATTTGATAACTCATTGCTTCCATCATACATTCAGTTAAATTATTGTCACACTGAAGTAATCCTCTTTTTTCAGTGGCCTCTCTAAACGTATCATAAGGTATGTCATTGACAATTTAAAGATCTTTGTATGATTTTGGTCCTCTTACATTCATTAATAATAATAATCTCAAATAATATCTCTCACCTTCTGTTGGATGACATGTTACAACACGTCCAATAACACTACCCTTTTTTCGACGGCTCCATATCTTATATTGTATTGACCAGACAAAGTGTTGTGGAAAATCTTTATACAGGAGATTGTGCCTTTTGGCATTGTCATTTTCTCTATTCATAACAAAAAATTCGGTTAGCATTGTTCTCTTAATCATAGAGTTATTTATGATTGTATCAACACTCATTGCGCTCCTGAAAGAGACAAATTGTTGTCCGTCAAGATGTAACTGAAGATGATAGACACTTGGATTTATTTTGTTAATTGGAAAACCAAATAAACGCCATGTTGCTTCAGGTGGAGACACCCATCTAGCAGATCGATATTCTTCTATCTCATCAATTTCAGTATTCATATCATTGTTATGTATATGAAATGTAATTTTATCATGTCCTTTACATATATATTTTTAAATGTATTTAACAGCTCTAATATCCGAGCAAATTTCAACATTAATGTGGCAGTTGAATTTGCTAAGTAAGAAAGGATTGTAAGGAACAACCCATGAGTTATCAAGGTACTGAGTTCTAACTTTAACAACATCTCCTGTTTGTCATCTTCTATAAATTGGATATGAATTTTTTCTTTTTGATGTTTGATCAGCAAAACTTTTTGGATACTTGAATTTGCAGTGACCTTGTTTTCGCATACATGATCTTGTTGGATCTAAGTTTCCACAAGGTCCATGCATCATATGTAGGCGAACAAGTGACCGCAAATATTGTTGTGAATTAGAATCAGGTAGCTCGGCACAAACAACATTATCATAGGATTCTGGAGTCAGTAATTTGTATTCATTAGTAAGTATAATAAGGAAGTGTGCATGGGGTAAACCACGCTTTTGAAATTCTATCGTATACATAAAAGCTGCTACCTTTCCAAAGAGATTTCTTTTCAATATATCTGTTTTAAGTTCTTCAATCTTTGCTCTAAACACTCTACTAATTAAATCAGGTCTATTTTGTGCCTCATCAGTTAATGATAGATGGTCTTTTATTTCTGGCCATGATGGATTACAAGTCATCGTTATGAATAGATCAGGTTTACCAAAATTTTGTACTAAAGCAATAGCGTCCATGTATCGTCGACGCATATCTCTAGGTCCTCCAGTGAAGTTGACAGGGATAAATGTTTGTTTTCCAATGTTGGAAGCATTTCTCTCTCCTAGCCTTAAAACATCAATGAATCCTTGTAACACTTCTGTTCTAAACAAATCTGGGTTTAAAAAAAAGAAGTCTAATCTTTGTGTTTCAAATTTTATAAATACATATACTGAGAATTGTTGAAATAATCTTCCATAATGTAAAGTTTCATCTGTTTCATCCTCTCTCATTTGAAATTTGTAACAGTAATATTCACGGACAAATACAATATCTCTTTTTTTCTTTCCCTTCTCTAAATTTTGAGCTTCCATGTCAAGATATGTATTAACAAAGCCCATATTTTGAGTACTTGGTAAATGTTCATGCTCACAGTAAGCTCGTCATCTAGATGTATCTTTTAGAGGTGTTATTTTTTTTATAGCACAGTGCCAACCACTTTGACCATATGGAAACAACAGTGGGTATTGTAGTGGATCATAACATCCATAATAGTAGTTTAGTATTTGAGATTGATTGCTGCGAGTATAGATTCGGATATGAGGTGAAGAACCAATTTCATTAAATTCTTTCTCAACCCATATTGCTGCCACTTCTGAGGTAGTAGGAAGATTATATACTCGCTGATCTAAACCCGCGTCAGATTTAAGAGCAATATAAAAGTTTGATAGATCTGGAACATCTATTAAGGATTTCAGGAAAATAGAATATGGATTAATGGGTCAGTATGTTCATTAATTTGTTGACTACCGATTCATGAACTTTGTCTGAACAAGCCATTCTATTAGCTAATTCATTATCGGTATCATAAAAGTATAGTTGTAAGTTTCTTGCTATTTGATCAGGAGGGAGTAAGTCATTTATAAAGTGATACATCTGACCTTGAACTCTAAACGTGTAAATACCATGGTTTCTTTTTGCTAACTATTTATCATAGTTCACACCAAGTGATGTAAATGCAAACATATTATTATATGTTCTAATGTCTGTTTGAAAATGCTCAGATTCTTCAGTATTACCAAAATAAAGATCATGTAGTTCAGGAGGTACCTGGTTAGAAATCAACTTGATTGAACCGTTATTGCAACAAAATCCAGGAGACTCATATTCAAATCTTTTGGCACCGCAGAATTTACAGTTAGGAACAATCTTCAGATGTACATAGTCAGATTGTAGTTGATTTATGTTTATCCAGCTTGTCTGTGAGCTGTATATTTTTAGGTATACGATTAGAATAAAGCCACAAATAGTATATAATAATATTATAACAAATGATTGATGCAAACCTTTGTTTTGAATAATACTTGAAGCCATATTGCGTTTTGAGTTGGATGTGCCAGATGTTGAACCTAATATCACAGAAAGGAATAAGTTACTTTCATATAATAGTTGCCACAATGGGAAAACATATTTTGTCATGGTACTCACCTACTTCATACACACATAATGGAGTAACTATGTTATTTTGCTTGTCAACGGTGACGGGCAAAGCTGCATGATGGAGTTCATTGGCTAACAGAAGTAACAAAACACACGGTTGTTATTATTATTATTCCATTATAACCACGTGTAAATTCCAAGTTAACAAGAAAAGTTTATTGATTCCACCTGTTATTGCGGAAACAGTAGGAAACTCCATTTGATGAGGATTCTGAGAAGTAGAGCCGCAACCTTGTACATTTGCAGCGCAATGATCATGCACAGGAAAAGCCGCAGGTGAAGAAATAGTATTCCTTTTTAGCTGTTGGTTGTTTGTCTGACGTTGTAGCAATTGTGTCTCTCTTTTTTCTGCAGAAACCAATCTATATATTTCACGCCGTCTAAGCTTCATCTCAACAGACCTTTTATCGTTCTTTTCTTTAGAAGTCATTAGCCCTGCAAGTTCAGTGTGCACGTCACTGGCAAAGAACAACAGTCGTCATTGTACAAAGTATTAAATTTTATAATTAAACCAACTCAGTATATGCAATGGTCTATGATCTGTAAAAATGTCAATGAGTGTGCATTCAATTCGCCAAAACAAATAGCATTTGGTAGGAACAATGGTATCTGCGTGGTTTGATCTTTGAGGTTTGGACATTAAAATAGTCAGCAATATTTGTGATAGTCAATTGAAGACAACAGTGGAAAAAGACAAAGTAGGTATCTTAGCAATTCTTACACAAAATTGATTAGTCATTAATTACTACTACTCCTTTTTTGTTGCTGTGTCACCAAACAAGTTAAAATCCAATATACCTGTCTTTCTTATTTTCTTTTTCTTTTCTCTCTCTCTATATATACATACACACATATATTTCCATTTATTTTAGTTGCTAACGTGTTCCTATGAAGGAGAAGATGCACTAAGCTAGACACTAGCTTTTTATGTAAAAAGAGTGTGGGAAAATGACAGGAAAACTAACTGCAACAAGTTTCACTTATTACCACATCTTCCAATTCAATCTAAGTGTTCTACTTTTCTTTTTGGTTTGAAGTGTGAGTTCAACTTTCTTTGCACAATTGAATAATATAGCATCAGCTCTATCGAACATACATAGCTCCTATATAGAAAAACCTCAATTCCTACTTGTAAAGCAGTCAAACCTTTCTC
Source organism: Solanum commersonii (assembly GCA_029007595.1). Taxonomy (NCBI): domain Eukaryota; kingdom Viridiplantae; phylum Streptophyta; class Magnoliopsida; order Solanales; family Solanaceae; genus Solanum; species Solanum commersonii. The sequence goes on from JAJTWQ010000255.1 coordinate 23,858, forward strand.
AAGTTTGCTGACAACAAGAAGAAAAACAAAGAAAGAAGTGGATAGTGCGAACAATCATGTGTAAGCCGACAAAACAAACTCCAAACTGACCTGACAGCTCGAACGAAGGTCAAAAAAAGGCTGCACTACAACAGCCTTAAAGCCAGGGGAAAAATGAAGGTCACCAGGAAGATGTAAACTACAGAAATCGAACAAAGGACAAAACAGTGGGTTTTATTTTCTTTATTTAGCCTTGTATCATTCAACTGCTTTATGTGGTTAATGGATGCAAGTAAGAGTCACACTTCAAAACCCAAGGAGGAGAGAAACTATATATTCAAAGGTAGATGAGGAATAACAACGCTATAAACTAACATATGCTAGCATGTTTTCCCGAACAAGCAGTAATTCCCCAGGGTATCAGTCACAACAAATTCTAAATTCTCTTTGGGTTTTGAGACCTGTTGAGAGTGTGCTCCTCATGTAGTTCGTTGATTTATGTTAGTGAAAACTTACAAGATAACAAAAATACAAGATGACAACTGAAAATAAATATGAAGAAAATAAATCTCTTTAGTCTGAGGCGCGAATATCTCGCTCTCTTTAAGGAGATTCAAGCCCATTGCAGCAAATGTTTTCACTGGTCTAGCAGTAGTCCTTTTGACTTGTCCCCTCCAGGATACAACAGCCTTCACAAAATATAATTCAACAACTATGGACAAGAGTTGAGTCCAAAGCTCCACAAAAGAAACACCTTCCTTCAACTAATAAAAACTCTCTTTTTGACAAATCTTATGCACTCTATATTTTCTTGTGTATTGTGTGTACCAAATCAAATGAAGACCACCATTATTTATACTAGAAGAAGTCTTTCTATCAATGAATAAGAAGATAAATGGCCTTAGCAGTTACAGAAGTTACAAAGAATAATGGAGGAATAAAGAATGAGAAAATGGAGAAATAATATGGAGAAGTAATGGCCAAGATGCCACTACCGATGCTGCAAGAAATGATCATAACATCAGCACTTATTCCAAATGGAGTAATGCTCCAAATAACTGCCCAACGGTTAAGACAAAAGAATTATCCACCAACGGACAACTTACAGCAAATACAATACTTTGACTCCAAACATTTCAAGCAAATTAATATACAAAAATATTAATATTAAAATGTTGACCAACAATCTCCTACTCATTTTAATATTATATAAGAGAGTATATCGGCTGAAGGAAGACTACCATGCATAATGAAGATGTGCTCTGCATTGAACCTTCACTTAGTGAAACAGTAATTTTTACTCCAGAGTCGTAGTGGTCTCAGACTTGAACTATGACTGCTTAAGGGAAATAAAATATTAATGCTCACACATAATAATCAAGGTGTTGACATGAGCTTTAATGCCAGCACGTTATGGCCATGTGTTATCCTGGTCTCATGAGTGGTTTTAAGAATAAGCCCAATTCTCATAGGAAGCGACGTACTTCCACACATCACATAGGTGAAATCTGTCACACCCCGAGCCTACATCCTGGGCGGGACCAACACCCGGAGACCATTTCTGGCTCTAAGCGAACCCTTGGCCTGACTTTCTTAACTCAGCGGAAACCTAACCCAACAGAATAACTCAATGCAATTCATATTACAAAACAACTTAACTTATAAAATATGGCCATAAAGGCAACTCGAATCTCAAAATAGAATATTTACATATATACATAGATGAGAGACTCAAAACTAACTGACTGTCTGTCTATGAAGCCTCTAAAATACTGAGATGGATGTTGGGACAGACCCCGCAACATCCTAATAAAACAAAAACTAAGAACACAAAATAATTGAGTCCTCCGGAATGCAAGGAGGCTCACCACTGACTCTGGAGTGCTCAGCTGGATCAACGACGTGCAGGATGCTGATCTGGGGTACCTGTATCTGCATCATAAGACGATGCAGGCCAACTGGCATCAGTACATGGAATCTACGAGTATGCGAGCTGGAAAACTAAGCAACATAGGCTAGAAGGAAATTTGGAAGAAACTGAAAAGTTTACCTTGCTCAACTCAACTTTACCTGACTTGACTTCTCTTAATATAAGGCATTTAAAACAAGTGCGATATAAAGAAAAATTGTTTAAAATATGCTATAAACTCTGTGTGTATATAAGGATACAATAAACCTGAGATGTATATAGAAATACAATAATTTCTGTGTATAAAAATACAATAATTGCTATGGGAGTTTCTCTAATCGACAACCATCACATAAGAGCTATAGTGATGATACAGCGATCGACTTCACGCTGCTAGAGCATCTTATACTCGGCCAAAGGTATAAGACCTGAACTGCCTAATGGATCCACTAGTCTAATATGAAAAGGATTCATCTAAAAAGTAAGATCCTTTTCTACCCATGGTGGCTAACATGGTTCTATGGGGGCTGTGGGTTGTTTGAACGCTCCCCCAATTCGATGCTCGATACTACTCCCAAAAATGTACTGGCTCTTATGTTTTTAAAACATATGTCTTCTTGTTGATTAAGATAATTATTCAAAAAAAACTATCCCGAAGGCTCTTTGGAAATCTCAGTTTCCAACCTTGTTTAAATGTAAAGACATTTCTTTAAAACTTCTTTGGGAATATATAGTTCCCTAATAATTTTGAGAAATGAACTCAACTTTAAACTCTTTACTCAACTTGAAATTTGAGACTCTTTACTTAGCTTGAAACTCTAAGCTCTTTGCTTGACTTGACACTTGAGTCTAAAAATGAAGTTAAAACGTTCCATGAAAACTCTTGGAGAACCTTAAAGACTTGCTTTGACTTACTTAACTTCTAAGCTTAATTTCTAACTTCACTTGACTTGGAAACTAACTTTCCTTGAATTGAAAACTAACTTCACTTGACTTGGAAACTAACTCTCCTTGAATTGGAATTATGAATTCAAGGTGTTTGATCACATGTTATGAGTGAGTTCTTGACGTTTAGACGTACTTTGGAGTGTTGAAAATAATTAGGAAACATAGGTACAATACCTAGGAGCATGCATGAGAAAGTGGGGAAGGGATGAGGGAACTTGGCTTTGGCGTCCTTGGCGCTTAGCGAGGCGCGGGGCGCCAGCCCTCAAACTTCAGAGGGACTACTGGGCGTTCTGTCAGGCGCTCTGCCCTAGCCCTTTTCCCCCAAAAATCTGTCTTTTCTCCTTCATTTTTCCAACTCTAAACCTCCTTACCTTCAATGGTTCTAGCCCCTATACACTTAAAATCATAAACCCCTCAACATACAATCGATCTCAACTCAAAACACAATCGAAAACATATCCCTCATCAACAAGAACTTCAACAACACAACCAACAACTTCAACAACCAAAATAAATCTTTTCTTGGAATTAAAAACGAGTTGGTGTGTGGGGGTTTGAACCAACCAACACTAAGGATCATAAAATCCCTCAACATACAAGAGATTCAACTCAAAAACACAACCAAATCATGTCCCAAATCAACAAGGGACTTCAACAACACAATTAACAATATCAACAACACAACCAACAACTCCAAACAACACAACCAATCTTTTCTCAATAATAAAATGAGTTTGGTGTGTGGGGGAAATAATCAACCCATCACTATGAACTCACATACCTATTAGGGATCACCCCCGACGATCTTTGACAGAAACTCTTTGATCTCCTCTTCTTTCTCTCTTCCTCTCTTCTTCACTCAAGAACCCTAACTTTTACTCTTTTAAAATGGAACAAAAATGATCCACAATCAGCCTAACACAACAATATAACCTCAAAAGAATTGATTTGTGAAAAGACCAAAATGCCCTTAAATTTTCGGACGGACTCCCTGCCAACTACCCAACTTTCAAAGGGCATAACTCGCTCATACAAACTCGGAATCGAGAAAACTCGGTGGCGTTGGAAAGATCGTTCCAAGGGCTTTCCAAACATAGCTAGAAATACTCCTGGATCATCCTGAGCTAGGAGTTATGACTGTTCAAAGTTCGCCAAAAACTCACTGATTTCCACACTAAGCCAAATTTCCAGATTTTGAATTTTTCCAAAAATGACTACTTCCAATTTCAAGCTTCTTCATATTCATTTTAAATTGTCGTATGTTACAAAATCTGTCGAGAGTGCTCCTGTAAGCTTAACACTCCACCCATACAGGCTACAGATATTCATTAAGAATTTTATCAACTCAACCTTCACAAATTACAGGAAACAATGCACTCACATCATAGGGAGGGAAATAAAAAGATAGTGCATTTTTCACATCATAGGGAGGGAAATAAAAAGATAGTGCATTTTTCACAACAAGTCATCATATGATTAGTTTTTCCCTTTGAACCTGGTTATAGGATCTCTAGTCCCCAAGTTGAGTTTCCTCATATATGATTCATGGATTTGTAGCCTTCAATCCCATCCCCTTCGATGTGCTCCAGACCTTTTCTCTTGTTAAGGCCTTAGTAAGAGGATCTGCAAGATTATCACAAGATTTGACATAATCAACATTAATGGTACCATTTGTCAAATATGATCTTACATTATTGTGTTTCCTCCTTATAGGTTTGGATTTACTGTTGTAATAACGATTTTGAACTCTTCCAATTGTAACGGTGCTATCACAATGAATTAAAAAAAAGGAGGAATTGGTTTTTCAAAATAAGAAATTTGATACAATAAATCTCTTAACCAATTCGCTTCCTCACTAGCTGAAGCTAAAGCAATTAGTTCAGCCTCCATGGTAGAGTTAGCAATTATAGTTTGCTTTTTTTATCTCCAACAAATAGTACCACCACCTAAAGTAAAACAATAACCAGTGGTAGAACATGAATCACCTGATAAAGTGTTCCAATCTGCATCACAAAAGCCTTCAAGTACAGCAAGATATTTTTTATAGAACAAACCACAATTTTTCGTTCCAATTAAATATCTCATAACTCTTGTTATAGCATGTCAATGTTCATTACCTGGCTTGCTTGTAAACCTGCCAAGTACTCCTACTACATATGCAATATCAGGCCTAGTACAATCAGTCACATATCTCAAATTTTCGATTATGCTAGCATATTCCTTTTGATTTATTACATCATTTTCACTTTCAACAGAAAATAAGTGAACACTTGAATCAAAAGGAGTAGCAACATGCTTGCAATCAAGAAAGTTATATTTTTTCAAAATTTTCTCAACATAATGTGACTGATCAAGGAAAATTTCATCACATGTTCTTGTTATTTTTATTCCAAGAATAAAATTTGCCTCACCAAGATCTTTCATATCAAAATGGCTTTTAAAAATATTTTTAGATTCATCAATAACATTCATGTTAAAGCCAAAGATCAATAAATCATCAGTATATAGGCAAATAATCACATGTGAATTATTCCAAGACTTATGATATATGCACTTATCACACTCATTTGTTTTAAAACCATTTTCAATCATGCAGGAATTAAATTTTTCATGCCATTGCTTAGGTGCTTGTTTCAAGCCATATAGGGATTTAGTAAGTTTACATACTTTGCTTTCTTGGCCTGCTTCAACAAAGGACTCGGGTTGATCCATATAAATTTTCTCATTTAGGTCTCCATTTAAAAAAGTAGTTTTTTCATTCATTTGATGAATTTGCAAATAAAAAATTGCAGCCATAGCAATTAAAAGTCTTATGGATGTAAATCTTGTTACCGGTGAAAAAGTATCAAAAAATTCTAGGCCTTCTAGTTATTTAAAACCTTTTGCAACTAGTCTAGCCTTATATTTATCAATAGAACCATCCGGTTTCAACTTTTTTACCCATTTGCAACCAATTGTTTTACAACCCGGTGATAAATCAACCAGTTTCCAAGTTTTATTATAAATTAGAGATTCCATTTCATCATTTACAGCCTCTTTCCAAAATATAGAATCATGTGAAGATAATGTTTCTTTCAAAGTGAAAGGGTCATCTCCAACATAAAACACATAAAAATCAGGACTAAATTTTTTTTCTACTCTAGCTCTTTTACTTCTTCTTAACTCAAAATCATTGACTTCTTTATTTTTCAAAGTAGAAGTAGAAGAACTAGATAGTGACAAAATATTTTGTTCAATCCTTTAACCCCCACTATTTTTAGAATCAAAAGAAAACTTATTTTCATGAAAAATAGCATCACCCGATTCTATCACAATATTATCTTCAAGATTAAAAAATCTATAGGCTGTACTATTTGAGGCATAACCAAGAAAAGCACAAGTAATAACTTTCTTATCCAATTTTGTAATCTTGGGATCCATTAGCCTCACAAAGGCTAGATAACCCCAAACTCTTAGAAATCCCAAACTTGACTTGTAACCTTTCCACAATTCAAAATGTGTCAATTTAGACTTTTTATGAGGCACACGATTCAACACATAACAAGCAGTTAAAATAGCTTCACCCAAAAATTTAAAGGTGCATGTGACTCAATAAGCATGTCATTAGTCAATTCAACCAAAGTTCTGTTTTTCCTTTCCGCTACTCCATTAGATGAAGGAGAGTAAGGAGGAGTAGTTTCATGGATTATTCCCAATGATCTAACAAAATAATTAAACTCATTTGACTCATATTCACGGCCTCTATCACTTCTAATTCTTTTTATTTTTCTTCCAAACTGATTTTCAACCTTATGGAGATAAGTTTTGAAATTTTCAAAAGCATCACTTTTATTTTTCATCAAGTAAACATATGTAAACTTAGAAAAATCATCAATGAAAGTTATAAAATATCTATTACCTCCACGAGTTAAAATTTCACCAAGTTCACAAATATCAGTATGAACTAATTCTAACAAATTAGTTTTTCTTTCAACTTGAAAATGAGGTCTTTTAGTGATTTTGGCTTTACTACAAGCCTCACATTTTTCAAAATTCTTTTTAATCATTGGAATTAATTCTAAACTACTCATGATTCCAACATAACGGTCATTAATATGACACAAACGAGCATGCCAAAAATTGGTAGAAGAAAGCATGTAAACAGAAGTAAAAGTTTTATTCGTTTCAACATTCAGTTTGAACATCCCATCACATGCAAACCCCTTTTCCACAAAAATACCCTTCTTCACTATTACATATTGATTAAACTCAATAATCTGTTTAAAGTCTGCTTTATTAAAAAGAAAACTAGACATCAAATTTTTCCTCATAAAAGGAGTATAAAGTACATCTTTCAAAGTTAATACCCTTCTAGAAGTAAAACACAATTCGACATCTCCCGTTCCAAACACTTGAGTTGTGTGAGAATCACCAAGCATGATGATTTTGGGCTCCTCAAAATGAGTATATTTTTTTAAACCAGTCTTTATCATAACAGACATGATGGTTTGCACCAGAATCAGCCTACCATCCATCAACACTCTCAACCATGTTTATGTTGGTAATTACCGCCACAAAAGGTTCTTCGGTAACGTTTGCCTGAGGGTTAGGACCACGTTTTCAGAATCTGCAAAATCGAGCAATATGCCCACTCTTGCCACAAACAAAGCACGGTCCTTTGTCTTGAACTTGTTGATTTTGTGCTTGGTTATTTTCACCATTATTTTTCTTGAGAGGTCTACCATTATTTTTCTTGAACTTTTTCTTCTTAGGCTTCAAAGAAGTATTTTTGTGAGTTTCAGGAGTAGCATTATTTGAAGTAATTAAATTTACCTTCGTTGTGATGTTGTTCTCTTCTGTTTGTAAAAGTGCATCTTGTCCCCTAGCCTCTTCTTCCATGCGAATTTTCATTATCAAGCTTTCAAGGGAGGTTTCCTTTTGTTTGTGGTGCATAGTTTTTTGAAATTCCTTTCAAGAAGGTGGAAATTTATCTACTATGCCACAAACAATAAGGTTATCTCCAATTTTTACCTCCTCAAACCTTAGCTCACCGACAATCATTATAAAATCTTGAGTTTGGTCTACCACTGATTTGTTGTCCACCATTTGAAAATGAAAAAATCTACTAGCCGTATATTTTTTCGCTCCAGCCTCTTCGGTATCATACTTACTCTGCAATGCTTTCCAAATTTTCTTTGCACTAGAGTAAGTTCTATCATAATAATCATAAAAATTATCAGATAGATAATTAAAAATATAATACCGACACTTATAGGAATCACCATCGTACTTTTCAACTTTCTCTAGATGAGAAATAGTTTCATCATCATTCATAGAGGTGATGTCTTCTTTATTAGGATTCTTCTCAGTTAACACATAAGAAACATTGAGAAGACTTAAGTAGAAAAGTATTTTACCCTTTCATCTCTTAAAATGGTTATTATTGAACCGAAATGGCTTGTTAAGGTCTCCCATTTTGACATCCGCGATTTTTTCAATTGTAGCCATGGTGAATCTCTTTAAAATTGTTAGTGAAAACTTACAAGATAACAAAAATACAAGATTACAACTGAAAATAAATATGAAGAAAATAAATCTCTTCAGGCTGAGGCGTGAATATCTCGCTCTCTTTAAGGAGATTCAAGCCCACTGCAGCAAATGTTTTCACCGGTCCAACAGTAGTCCTCTTGGCTTGTTCCCTCTAGGATACAACAGTCTTCACAAAGTATAACTCAACAACTCTGGACAAGAGTTGAGTCCAAAGCTCCACAAAAGAAACACTTCCCTTCAACTAATAAGAACTCTCTTTTTGTCAAACCTTATGCACTCTATATTTTCTTGTGTATTGTGTGTACCAAATCAAATGAAGACCACCATTATTTATACTAGAAGAAGTCTTCCTATCAATGAATAAGAAGATAAATGGTGTAGTAAATAGTGAAGATAAATGGCCTTAGGAGTTACATAGGTTACAAAGAATAATGGAGGAATAAAGAATGAGATAATGAGGAAAAATATGGAAAAGTAATGGCCAAGATGCCACTACCGATGCTGCAAGAAATGGTCATAACAGCAGCACTTACTCCGAATGGAGTAATGCTCCAAATAACTGCCCAACTATTAAGACAAGAAAATTATCCACCAACGCACAACTTACAGCAAAACTTACAGCAAATGCAATACTTTGACTCCAAACATTTCAAGCAAATTAATATACAAAAATATTAATATTAAAATGCTGACCAACAATTTATTTTTCCTACGTGTAGCACTGACCGTTTAATTCCTCTATTTGGTATACTAAAATGGAAGTTATTAAGATACGTGTCACCCCCCTTATGAAACAAGAGAAATAACTCTTTCATCTTTCATCTTCCAGTCCTCGCTCCTTTCAATACCGACGTATATTTTAAGTCATACATGTTGACCAAACTTGGATCTGTAGTGAGTTAATATGACTAATGTACTTAAAAATTGGTCTCTAAGTATAAATACTTAAAAATCATATAGTTGAGGACATTTAATATCATATTGTAATAGACTCCAATGAAGAAACGATTATTCAAGTTACAAAACTTGCAAGAGACCATATTTTACTTTGTTCCCTTTTTTTCATGTCATCTCTCTATTAAGTGAATGTATTACTCCCTCTGTCTCAATTTATATGACATATTTCAAATATCGAGATTCAAATATGTCTATTTTTGATCGTAATATTTTTCTATATCTTTTAAATATTTTGTATTATCAATTATTGAGACTTATAGTACTTTTTATATAGTTTACAAATATATAAATTTTATTTTAAAAAAATTGAAAATTTCATGAGCAAATTCTCAATCAAACTTAAATTGTTTGACTCTCGAAAAGCGAAATGTATCACATAAATTAAGACAGAGGGAGTATTTGATATCTATTCCACCTCTCATAAAAGAAGGTGTTCCCCAAAACAGTGCATTTGTTCCCAACAGTGACAAGATATTATCATATGGAAATATAAATTCGAAGGAGAAGTAATATCGAACAGAGAGGGAAAAACAGAACTCACAAATTGTAAATCAGATGGGTTGACTGAAACAGGAAGGTCCAACAAAATCTTTAGCAATCCCGATGGAAAAGGGGGACTAAGAAGGGAAAATGTCAGATTGGAAGAAGAAAATGAAGAATTTAGGAAGAAGAAATCATTGCTAAAGCTGAAATAGCTGGAGAGACTACAGCAAGCTGCTAAAGGGGCAGATTAAGCGCACAAGTTTATCTGAAAATTAGCGGTATTGAATGACGAATATACCCTTTATTGGGAAGAAGCGCACAAGTTTATTTTAAAATTAACAATATTGAATGACGAATATACCCTTGCCTGAAGAGGCTACAACAAGCTGCTAAAGTGGCAGATTGGGAAGAAGCGCACAAGTTTATCTGAAAATTAACAATATTGAATGACGAATATACCATTTATTGGGAAGAAGTGCACAAGTTTATTTTAAAATTAACAATATTGAATGACGAATATACCCTTGCCTGAAGAGGCTACAGCAAGCTGCTAAAGTGGCAGATTGGGAAGAAGCGCACAAGTTTATCTAAAAATTAATGATATTGAATGACGAATATACCCTTGTTGACAGGCACGCATGTTGACCATGACTATACCCTTGCTGATAGGCAGGCATGTTGACCATGACCTGCCTTCTTATTCCCACTTATATATATGTATATGTAGATATATACACACACACGTATACCTTTTTTTTCCTATTTTAAAGTTAACTTTGAATTCCTCCTACTTTCTTTATTACCCAATCATTCAACAATAGTTATCCAACAATATTTATCTATTTTATGAAATTAATGAATAATTTTATACTTAATTTCTAATTTATCTTTTGTCGTTAATTATAGTTGTTTCTCTATTAAATTTTTCTAGGCATTCTAGCTACTTATTATATTCAAACGGTAATATAGTAAAATTACTCTTCTATTTATAATTTTTAAAAATGTGTGCAAAGTCAATAGTGGACAAGTATTGCTGAACAAAAAGAATAATAATAGATTTGTACCAAAGTTAAAGTTCCAATAATAGATTTCTCTAATAAAGAGTTAAAACCAAACACTTCACCATAGACAGATAATTGTAAGACCTTACTCTAATACCAATTGAAAATGCAAAGGAAAGGTGCATTGTATGACCTCGCTCTAAGACTTTACTTAACAATGAATTTAAACGTTACGATACAATAAAGTTATGTAACAATCAAAATAAACATAATATTTAAACTAACAGTACAATGCAGTGCGTATCAAACCATCCAAACAAGGTGTTCATTTATTTGTCTATATATACTCTCTATCACCCCACTTTAATTATTCACATTGTCAAGTCTTTAATTCCTTCTTTGTTTCTTTCAAATGGAATCTACCAAAGTTAAGATTCCCACCATAGATTTTTCTAATCCAGAACTAAAACCAAACACTCCACTATGGGAATCCACAAAAATTCAAGTTTTTGAAGCTTTTCAAGAATATGGTTGTATTGAAGCAATATATGGTAAAAATCCAAATGAAATTACAGAGGGTATATTTGATATTTCAAAAAAATTATTTGAATTTCCCTTAGAGACCAAAATGAAAAATCATTCAGAAGTAAAATTTCGTATCGGCTACATAGGGCAGATTCCACAATTGCCATCTTATGAGAGTTTGGGTATTCCTGATTTTCTTGCTCCTCAAAGTGTTGAAAATTTTGCTAATATATTTTGGCCTCGTGGTAATCCTGAATTTTGGTATGTATAATTTAATTTATGCACTGATAAGAGTTTTGAAGCTACAATACAATTGTCTTTATAGATTATATATATTTCAACAACAATAAAGTCTATAGATCACACATTTAAGATGTGAAAACAGTCGCATTAGGGTAGGATAGTGTAGATTGTCTACGATTTATAGATCACGAATTTCAGCAACGACAAATGTGTGTTGTATTATTGTGTGTGACATAGATATAGATCATGGGTTCGAGAAATGAAAGCAGTTGCATTAGGGTAGGGTAGGTAGGGGTGTACAAGACCGGGTTGGTTCGGGTTTTTCAAATATCAAACCAAACTATTTGTGTAAAAATTTTAAATTTATAAACCAAATCAAACTAATAAAATTCGGATTGTTTTGGATTTTTCAACCTCGGGTTGGTTTGGGTTTTTTAAATACCAAACCAAACCATTGTGTCGAATTTTTAAATTTATAAATCAAACAAAACTAATAAACCTCAGATTTTTTCGATAAAGTTTGCATACAAACATATAATTAACTTGTGCTCCAAATGTTTCTTTAGTCCAACCAAAATACAATTATCTAAGGTATTTCTTAAGAAAATAACACAAAATATGAGATGAATACTGATGACACTAAAATATTCAATAAAAAGTAATAATGAAATCATCATATAAAATAAATATTGCAAAGTCATAATGAAAATGATCATAATTTAAAAGTACTAAATCATGCTAAAATAAATTTAATAAGTATTAGTTACATTACTAAATATTTAAGGAAAATTAAAATTAGATTATGTATTTTAATTGTCTAAACCAATGTAAAACTAAAGAACAAATATTCAATATCATTGTCATTCTTAGTGTTGAATTGATTTTCTTTTTGCATTAGTATTAATTTGATTTTGATTTAAGTTTTATTATAATTATCAACATCTATGAACTATAATCTTTATTGGACCATTCCGAATTCTAAGTTTTAAACTTGAAATAATATATTAAAAGATAAAAACTATGAAATAGTATAAGAAATATTTTAAAATTATATCAAAGTAAATTTTTTTATGTATAAAGTAAAATTTTAAAATTACATATATAATATCGGGTTGGTTTGGTCTCGAATTGGTTTTTTTTAGTTAAAACCAAACCAACCCAAATATAGTCAGGTTTTTTTCCAATACCAAATCAAGTCAAACCAAACCACTAGTCGGGTTTTTTTCCCCATTTGACTCGATTTACGGTTTGGTTCAATTTTCGGTTCGATTTTGTACATTCCTAAGGTAGGATAGGGTAGACATATTAGGATAGGATGAATATAATTTTTTTTTCTCGAATCTATTCTTCATCACATTTTTGAAACAAAAATAAAAATATCATATGTAACCACCAAAAAAATATTTGTTACATGAAGTCACGATCTGATAAGTAAGAGTTCGATTCTCCTTCCTTATTTCCCATTTCTTCATATGTTCATACTTTATACTAACATTATATGTGCATTATTTTTTGCAGCAATTTGGCCAAATCTTACGCAAATTCACTTCTGAAATTGGATGAAATGATGAAAAGGATGATTTTGGAGAATTTGGGATTAGAAAAACACATTAATGGATTGTTGGATAATTTTGTCCTATTTAGATTTTCCTATTACAAGGGATCGTCAATTATTAATAAAGATGAAAATAATAAATATGATGGATTGGGTGCCCACACAGATAGTAACTTCTTAACTTTTATAGCACAAAATCAAGTCAATGGATTGCAAATCAACAAAAATGGAGAGTGGATTGATGCCAGTATTTCACCAAGGTTTTTTGTTATTTTGTCTGGCGATTCCTTCAAAGTAAGTGTTACTCATTTTTTTAGTGTTATTACTTTGTTGGAACTTGTGTTACTCAAACCCTTTAAAAATATTAATTGTTGAACCATATTAAAATCTTTAAGAAAACATAGCTTTTAAAGGATCCGACCTATACTAAACAATATATGTGTAAAATATATCTAAGTGACATCAATTTTTTATTTTTTATTTTTTGGTTCTATTGAATCTTTAGGATGTTTTTTTTTCCACAGAAATAAGTACAAGCAAGGGGGGCTAGGTCTTACCTTGTCAATCCTACATCAATTGGAACTACATGTTTAATAATTTTATGCAAAATTTGAAAATGAATATTGATAATGAGTGGAGCCTATGCTTTCGAATATCTAAAAATGTTATCTCACTCGTATTTGATTATTCTCCAAAATGTATATTGTTGAAGGATTTGACACATTGAATAATATTTGACAAGTCGAAGCAACACAGGTTACAATTGGAACTACATGTTTAGATCATGCAAAATTGAAAATGAATGTTGATATTTGGTGGATCCTTTTCTCGAATTAAAAATGTTGTTCCACTCGTGTTGAATTATTTTTGAAAATGCATATTTTTGAAGGATCTGACACATTGAGTAATATTTGAAGAGTCCAAGCAACATAGTTTATAATTGGGACTACATATTTAAAATTTCCAAGAAAATTGAAAATGAATCTTGATATTTGGTAGAGCCTATGTTACTCGACTCTAAAAAATATTACCGCACCTATATTAAATCCTTTAAAAAGCAAAATTTTGGAGGATTTGACACTCTTAGTGGTATTTTCAAAGATTTCAAGCAACACTTCATGAAAAACTAAAAATAAATCTTGATATTTCTTTGGATCTTATGTTGCCTGATTTTTCAAAAATGTTTGAACTATATGTACCTAGGTTTTGTAGTTTGAATAATTCAATGGATCAGATCGATCACTACTAGAAATTCACCTATTTTAAACAAAATTCATTGGAAACGTGCAAGATGAAAATTCTTTTCGATAAGAATATTATGTATGTAGGGAAAAACATGTATTTCTAGTCATAAATAAATGTATTTTAAGTTTTATGCACTGATGATATGAGTGAATTTATACAGGCGTGGACAAATGATCGATTGCATTCTCTCCTCCATAGGGTAGCAATACCTAGAGAAAGTGATAGACTGTCCCTTCAATTTAATACAATATCAAATCCAGGTCACTTCATAGAGGCTCCAAAAGAACTTGTGGATGAGAAACACCCTTTACTCTTCAAGCCATATGAAATGCATGGATTATTAAATTATCTTGCTTCAAACGTTGGCACTACTGATCCTTTCAAGGCTTATTGTGGTGTTTGATATGATAAATGTGAATTTTCGACGAACGTTCTTATCAAAGTACCGCTAGTATATACGGAATATCAGATAAAACATTCGTGGAAAATGTCTTCAACAAGCCATCATTTCATTTGGAATTCGTGTTTTCTTTCTAGTGTGTATCTTATGTTTGAATTGTTGTCGTTCTTCAGCTTTTGAGTTTTATATTTTATATATGCTGAAATAAAAAAAATGTGATTTCTGATGAACGTTCCTGTTAGAATACCATTAGTATATTTGGGATTTCTGATAGAATGTTTGTCAAAATTTGCGTTTTTTTAATAGTGTGTATCTTATGTTTGAGTTGTTGTAGTTATTAAGCTTTGGCATTCTATGTATTATGTATGTGTAATTCCGATGGGAATTCATGTTTTGTTTGTGTTTTATTTGCAAATAACTAACCTATTTATATAACATAATTTTTCAATGAAAAATTAACGAGAGCTGAGTTATTCTACACGTGTCTATTTTGACCCGATTCAATAAAAATCTACTAATAACATTTTCAAATAAAATGGAATGATAAAAATAATACATATATATACATAACTTTATTTTTACCTATTTATATAATATAAGTTTTCAATAAAAAAATATTAATATTAAATAAAAAAAACTCGTCACATATTTAATAGTGTCAATATTATTTATACTGTCAATGCATAAAACATAACTAACCGTCAGCAAAGTGACACATAAGTAGAGGTAATTAATGAGCTGACGAGAGCCTTTTGTGTCGCTCTTCGTCACTACAAAATAAAATAAAATATGTGTAATAGTAAAAAATAATAATTATAATTGTGTGCAATATATGTGTTATTTTAGAAGTTTAGAACGGAAATATATTTTTAATCATATTTTTAGAGGTTGTTTAGTATATGAGATAAAGTATAATAATACCAATACAACATATATATCGATTTAGTATCAATTTTGCGAAATTATCAGCCTTAATAATATTAATACAGTATAATATACTGATTTAGTATCAATAAAATGAAATTAGTAAGATGTATATATACGCTTATTTTTCACTAACCGTCAGCAAAGTGACACATAAGTAGAGGTAATTAACGAGCTACCGAAAGCCTTTTGTTTTTTTCCCTTCTTTTATTCTAAAATTAAATTGACCTCTTCGTCACTACAAAATAAAATAAAATATATCTAATAATAAATAATAATAATTAAAATTGTGTGCAATATATTTTTGTCCCAAAAATAAGTGTTATTTTAGAAATTTAGAATAAAAAAATATTTTTAATCATATTTTTAGAGGTTGTTTGGTATATGAGATAAGTATAATAATTTTGAGATAAAATTTGAAATTATGGTGTGAGGTATCAGCCTATTAATTTATTTTGAAACTATTAAAATGGTGAGATTATTTTTTTCATATAGAAGGGGATCAAATAGTCTCGTGGGATATTCCACTAATATTTTTTTAAAATGATTTTCTTTGAAATTTTCCGAAAATGTTGAGCGACTATTTTTATATATATTTTGATTGAATAGGTGAAAAAAATAAAAAAAATATTGTTTTCATATAGACAAATTAGAAAGCTTCTTAGTATATCAACAAAAATCTATTTTTTACCATTTATTTTTTTCAATAAATTGATTCAATAAAAAATGAGTAGAAAAATCATATGCTATTACATAATTTTTGATTCGCGACAAAAAAAAACCTCTATTTCTAGCGGTGCCGCGACCCCCATAAATTGACTTCAAATCTGTAAATATAGACCTGCATGCATACTTCCATTTGGCATATACATGCATATTATTTTTGTCAAAATTCAGAAAAAACAAATTAAACTATTTATTCTATTTTTTTTCTTTTAAATGATCATTTCTTGATTTCAAAAGAAGTTGCATGGATTCTTAAAAAAATAACACATAAAAGTGTGTTAATTTTCCTTCTTGGTTTCCTCATAGATTTTGATCAATTAGCATTTCCATTACACAAAGGTATGTGATATACAATTAACATGAATCTTTTCATTTTTGTTGTTATATGGATGGAGGTCGATGATTAAGGTAGATCGAATGTTAGTTGATAGTTGAGTATTGTTATATAGTGTAGTTTTTTATTTTTCAATGTGTATTGCTATTTGTATTGTATTTTGCTACTTTGTTGTTGATCTCTTATCTTACAATTTTGCGTCAGAGACTTACCTTTTGAGCTGAAGATCTTTCTTCGAAAAATAGTTCGAACTTTCTACCTTAATAAAGATAGAGATAAAATTTGTGCATACATATATCCTATCCTTTCGAGGTTAAATTACAATAATGGAATAAAAATGTAATAATCACAATTTTATTTTAAAGTTCTTGACATTGTAAAAGAATATTTACACCGTTAGAACTACAAAAAATGTGATCATAATATAAGTGGAATTAGTTACCCGAAAAATAAGGAAAGAGATGTATATATATTAAATAGTATGCATTTTGATATAGATTTGGCTGAAAACTTTAAAAATAATATTTTAAAATTGAAGTTATGATTAGACGTGTATTTTACGTTAAAAAAAAAGTTTTGAAGTTTCGTGAGCAGAAAAAGATCATTCCAATGCATGACCAAATAATATTTTGGTTTTCTTTTTGAAAAAAAAAGGAAAGTATATTTAAGTCCAAATGGGCCCTTACAAGACAAAATTATATATATATATTCAATTTTACAAGAAGAAAAATCTCCAATCCTAACCAAAATAGGCAAAGTAGATATCTAATAATAACTAGATATAATATGCCCGTGCTAAGCATGGTCCCAACGAATTTAGCTTCCTTGTATTAGTGTAGCATTTATTCTTACACTTGGTAAATAGAGTAAAAGACATTTCATACATTTAAACTGACAGGACGATAAAAATATTGAGACTACGCATAACAAACATTACTTGATAAGGAAAATAAACTTTTAGCTTAACTCAATTTCAAAGATAGCTCATATGGAGAGAATTATTCACGATCATAGCAAAATCAAGTCCCTCATCCACAACCAATCGAAAAAACTTCCCATGACAAGAGATGCTTCTTTGTACATTGAAATTAAACAACAAAAAGTTCACACAATCAGGTAGATTGATAGCTTATATTAAATTTACACAATCTATATAACTCAAAATTATTTGCAAATATTTATCATCTAATTTGAATAAATAATTGTAGAAGTTGCAACTATTAGTTCAACAGGATTAAACAAAATATCTAGTGCTCCAATCCCTCTATTGATTGACTACAGTAGAACCATGAGAACTTTTTGAACCTAAACCAATTGTTTATATACTATATTATTTAGCAAAAAGCAAGTAAACATAGGAGTAACTAAAACATGCTATAAAGTAGGCAGTGTCGCAGTGACAAATCATTAGTGTGGATATATTTCTTTAACGGCATAAAATGTTGCAATACACGCACATGAATCCTTTTGACACTTCAATGGTCAATCTTCCTTCACAGTTTGGGTAGATTTGATCAGCTAACTAAGTCCAAAATCTACAACTTTCACATATCCAGATTCATCCCATAATATGTTTGTCATTTCATTTTGAAATTAAAAGCTTTCTAGATATTTAACAGGCCTACTTCAGCCACCAATAAACAAACAAAGCATGAGACCGTGAAACAGCCAGAAAGATTAACAGAATCAGGCTTCAGGTCTCAATCAATTATTGTGTTAGGATCAGGTTTCAGGTCTCAATTAATTATTGCGTCAGGTTTATGTTTAGAATCAAGATCGAAACTTTCATGGTTATGGCATATTTACAGAAGCTAGTGGAATGAAGAAGATGAACAAGGAACAACATAAAAAGCAAATAAGGAGTTCAAAAGGTCAACAAAACATGTGGAAAGATCACCACCGCAGATCTCTTAAGTGATGGATTAAATCAGAGTTGAAAGAGACACATAGGCACAACTATTAGAAAGATAATTTCAGATTTCTCTACAAATTTATGTAGACAACTCTTACGAATCGATCATGAAGTTGTGCTACTTCTTTCCTTTCTACCTATGACAAATTGTCACTTTTACCATTAGAAATAAAACTTATTTTACTTCTATGCATCCAACATTTTTTATTTTCTTGATTCACCTAATAGGTTAAAAGATTGGAATTAAAATGAATCAAGTTATAATTCAGAAGCAGCATGGAAAAATAAAACTTTATGATGGAAAAAGAACAAAGGAAGCTCATATACTATTAGTCAAGTGTTAATATAGAATTTGAATCGTCATTAAAGAAGTTAGAGAAAAAAAAACCAGTCTAACTATATTCCGCCAGGTCTGTTCGATTACATTAATAAAGGAATTTTACTGTGGTGTCTTAGTTATTAGGAGTGTGTGCTAATGGTTGTGGACAAAAGAACAGGGCAGTTTTGTAAGAGCACACAATCTGTATGTAATATGATGGTGGGTTTCTGTTGGATTGGACTTGGAGTGAAAACCGCTGGAGACTAACCATTGAGAAATAAACTAAAGAAATTAACCACCAAAGCATAGGAGAACGAACGGTAAGAGGTTGAGACTCACAACAAATCAGTATAGAGGGCCTGGTATCTTGACTTGCTTTTTCAAGAACAAAATTCCCCAACTTTTCAGGTGCCAAACAATCTTGTTTCACATAAATCAACTCATGTATAACATTATAGAAACAAATAATCACCAAATTAGAAAAAGAAAAGAAAAGAAATGAAAATTATAACGGAAACAATGCAATAAATACCAAGGAAAGAGCACATATTGTGTATTATTTTTTGAAGGATAAATCTGCAGCCATAGAAAAGATAGTTGGACATATGCTTCTCACAACATCTTCGCTAATTAGAGATAATTAGAGCAATGTCCAACTATTGTTAGTCAACCTCCTCCCACTATATTGTCACGCCCCGAGCTACACCCTGGGCGGGATCGGCACTCGGAGACCATTGCTGGCCCCAAGCGAACCCTTGGCCTGACTTTCTTAACTCAGCGGAAACTTAACTCAAAGCAATGAAAGGTTATAAAATAACCAACTGATAAAAATCTGGCCAAAAAGGCAAATCAAGTCTCAAAATAGAATATTATATATATATATACACACACAGAAGAGAGACTCAAAACTAACTGACTGACTGTCTATGAAGCCTCTAACATACTGAGATGGATGTTGGGTCAGGCCCCGCAACATCCTAATAAAACAAAACTACGAACGCAAAATAACCGAGTCCTCCGAAAAGCAAGGAGGCTCACCACTGACTCTGGAGTGCTCAATTTGGATCAACGGCGTCTTTGGATGCCGATCCTGGGTTACGCGCATCGCATCATAATAAGATGCAGGCCAACTGGCATCAGTACATGAAATGTACGAGTATGCGAGTTGGAAAGCTAAACCACGACTTAAGCTTGAAAGGATTACAAGAGAACACTTACTTCGGCTCTGAACGGCTCATGGATAACTGAACTAAATATATAAAGCAATAAGACACATGCAGTATATAAAGCTTGTAAAACAGTATAAACAACTTAGCTTGTTAATGATAAAACAATAACAATACAACCTTACTTATATAAAAGTAATAGAACTTATGTGGGAGGTTCTTTAACCGACAACCACCACTATGAGCCTAGTGATGATACAACGTTTTATCCACGCTGCCAGAACTGTCCTATACTTGCCGTCATATAGAACGCTATTGCTTAGTGGATCCGCTAGCTTAACTTTCGTGATCATCTAAAAAGTATGACCCGAGAAATCCCATGTTAGGCTACATGGTTCTTATGGAGAGTTGACTTAATATGAACTTGTGTCCCCAATTCGGTGCTCAATACTACTTCCAAAAATACTTTGGCTCATAAGTGTCTTTAAACACATCTTTCTTTAGTTGAGATAATTACTCAAAACTTAGCCCAAAGGCTCTTTTGGAAAACATGGTTCCCCTCTTATTCAAATGTAAAAACATTTATAAACTCTTTTGGGAATACTTAGTTCCCTAATAGCCCCTTTTTTTGAATTGAACTCAACTTTAAACTCTTGACGTAACTTGAAACTTGAGACTCTTACTCGACTTGAAACTCTATACTCCTTTACTTGACATGAAACTAACTTTTCTTGAATTGGAATTATGAATTCAAGTGTTTGATCTCATGTTATGGAGGGATTCTTGAATGCTTAGACGTACTTTGAATTGTCGGAAACAACTATGAAACATAGGTATAATACCTGGGAACATGCATGAGAAAGTGAGAAAAGAATGAGGGAACTTGGCTGTAGCACCCTGTATCCGAAGATAGAACTTTCACTTACGGACACCATCTACGGACCGTAGATGGACTTACGGTCCATCCCGCAGGTCCGTCGTTCATGAAAGAGAATTTTCCCCAAGAACTCAGTCAGAAAAATTGGCTAAGTGTTGACCCACGGCCGGGACTTATGGTCCGTAGGTCAGGTTACGGACCGTAGGTCGTGTCCGTAGATCGATGCCCCAAAAATCCTAGCTTCTGTCCCAATTGATGGTTGACCAATACGGATCGTCAATCGATCTACGGTCCGTAGGTCGTGACCGTAGATGGGAAATAACTGCCAAAAAGCTGAAAATTGCTGGTGAATCAACTTCAAATGGTCATAACTCTTAGTACAAAAGGAATTATGTGCCCCATGACCTATGATATGATGGATAATTGAGTTACTTTTCCAATTCCACCAACAACACAACCCAACCACTTCAACAACACAAACCAACAATTTCAACAACACAACCCAACTACTTTAACAACACAACACAACTACTTTTCTCAAAATAAAACGAGTTGGTGTGTGTCGGGGAAAGGATCAACCCGTCACTAAAACTCACATACCTTGATAGGGATCACCCCTGACGAAATCACGACGATTTCCTTGCTTGATCTTCCCTTTCTTCTCTTCTTCTTCTCTTTTCCCCCAAGCCCTAACTCTTACTCTTTAAAAATTGGGAACAAAACTGATCAAAAATCAGTCTAACATGACAATATACCAAAAAGAATTGATTAGGGAAAAGACCAAAATACCCTTAAAATTTTCGGACAAAATCCCTGCCAACTGCCCAACTTTCAAAGGGCATAACTCACTCATATGAACTCGAAATTGAGTAAAATTAGTGGCGTTGGAAAGATCATTCCACGAGCTTCGTAAACATAACTGGAACTACTCCTAAATCATCCTGAGCTAGGAGTTATGACTGCTCAAAGTCGGCCAAAAACTCATTTTTTCCGATACTTAACCAAATTTCCAGATTCTGAAATTTTTCCAAAAATGACTACTTCCCAATTTCAAGCTTCTTCATATTCATTTTAAATTATCAGATGTTACAATATCTCCCCCTTGGGAACATTCGTCCTTGAATGATATTACTCTTACAAGGCTAAGGGTGTAACATCAACTCAAACACTCAACAACCAACCATGCAAACATCAACTACAATAACATGCCCACTATAATTTAAAGAGCACTAAGAAGGAAATTAATACCTTGATCTGCGGATTCAAAGAGATATAGATATCTCTTCTTCATGTCTTCTTCGGCTTCCCAAGTAGCTTCCTCAATAAATTGGTTCCTCCAAAGGACCTTGACTGAGGCTACATCCTTTGTTCTCAACCTACGAACTTGCCGATCTAAAATATTAACAGGTATCTCCTCATAAGATAAGTTATCCTTGATCCTAATGCTTTCAGTTGGCAGGATCAATGAAGGATCGCCTATGTACTTCTTCAACATAGAGATATGAAATACCGAATGGACCGCTGCTATGTAACATACGATAATTTAAAATGAATATGAAGAAGCTTGAAATTGGAAGTAGTCATTTTTGGAAAAATTCAGAATTTGAAAATTTGGCTAAGTTCAAAATCTGGAAATTAGGCTAAATTCAAAATTTGGAAATTTGGCTAAGTGTGGAAATCAGTGAGTTTTTGGCCAACTTTGAGCAGTCATAACTCCTAGCTTAGGATGATCCAGGAGTAGTTCCAGTTATTTTTGGAAATCCCTTGGAACGATCTTTCCAACGCCACCGAGTTTGCTCGATTCCGAGTTTGTATGAGCGAGTTATGCCTTTTGAAAATTGGGCAGTTGGCAGGGAGTCCGTCCAGAAATTTAAGGGAATTTTGGTCTTTTCACAAATCATTTCTTTTGAGGTTATATTGTTGTGTTAGGCCGATTGTGGATAATTTTTGTTCCATTTTAAAATATTAAGAGTTAGGGTTCTTGAGTGAAAAAGAGAAGAAGAGAGAAAGAAGAGAAAAAGAAGAAGAAGAGGAGATTAAAGAGTTTTCGTCAAAGATCGTCGGGGGTGATCCCAAATAGGTATGTGAGTTCATAGTGATGGGTTGATTCTTTCCCCCACACACCAAAATCGTTTTATTATTGAGAAAAGATTGGTTGTGTTGTTGATATTGTTAATTGTGTTGTTGAAGTCTCTTGTTGATTTGGGACATGATTTGGTTGTGTTTTTGAGTTGAATCTCTTGTATGTTGAGGGATTTTATGATCCTTAGTGTTGGTTGGTTCATACCCCCACACACCAACTCATTTTTAATTCCAAGAAAAGATTTATTTTGGTTGTTGAAGTTGTTGGTTGTGTTGTTGAAGTTCTTGTTAATGAGGGATATGTTTCCAACTGTGTTCTTGAGCTGAACCTATTGTATGTTGAGGGGTTTTATGTTTCTAAGGAATTAGGGCTGAAATCTTAGAAGTTGAGGACTGGCGACTGGCAGCGTGCCCAGCAGTCCCCCTTGAAGTTAAGGGCTGGCGCCTGGCAGCATGCAGAGTGCCCAGCAGTCCCTCTTTGAAGCTGAGGGCTAGCGCCTGGCAACGTACAGAGTGCCCAGCAGTCCCCTTGGAAGTTGAGGGCTGGCGCCCCGCACCTCTTAGAGCGCCAAGGACGCCAATCCTTCCCGTTACCTTCATTCCCCACTTTCTCATACATGTTCCTAGGTATTATATCTATGTTTCCTAGTTGTTTCCAACACTCCAAAGTACTTCTAAAAGTCAAGAACTCATCCGTAACATGTGATCAAACACCTTGAATCCAAAAATTCCAATTCAAGGAGAGTTAGTTAGAAGTCAAGTGAAGTTAGAAGTTAAGAGTTAAGCTTAGAAGTTAAGCAAGTCAAGCAAGTTGTAAAATTGTTCAAGAGTCTTTATTGAACTTTTTAACTTCATTTTTTTGACTCAAGTTTTAAGTCAAGCAAAGAGCTTAGAGTTTCCAAGTTGAGTAAAGAGTTTAAAGTTGAGTTCATTTCTCAAAGTTATTAGGGAACAATGTATTCCCAAAGAAGCTTTAAAGAAATGTCTTTACATTTTAACAAGGTTGGAAACTGTGATTTCCAAAGAGCCTTCGTGATAGTTTTTTTTTGAGTAATTATCTCAATCAGCAGGAAGACATATGTTTGAAAAACATAAGAGCCAGTACATTTTTGGGAGTAGTATCGAGCACCGAATTTGGGGGAGCATTCAAAGAACCCACAGCCCCTATAGAACCATGTTAGCCACCATGGGTAGAAAAGGATCCTACTTTTAAGATGAATCCTTTTCATATTAGACTAGTGGATCCATTAGGCAGTTCAGGTCTTATACCTTTGGCCGGGTATAAAATGCTCTAGCAGCGTGAGGTCGATCACTGTATCATCACTATAGCTCTTATGTGATGGTTGTCGGTTAGAGAAACTCCCACAGCAGTTATTGTATTTTTATACACAGAAATTATTGTATTTTATATACATCAGTTCAATTGTATTTCTATATACATCTCAGGTTTATTGTATCCTTGTATACACACAGAGTTTATAGCATGTTTTAAACAGTCTTTCTTTATATCGCACTTGTTTTAAATTGCCTTATATTGAGAGAAGTCAGTCAGGTTGAGTTGAGTTGAGCAAGGTAAACTTTTCAGTTTCTTCCAAATTTCCTTCTAGCCTATGTTGCTTAGTTTTCCAACTCGCATACTCGTACATTCCATGTACTGATGCCAGTTGGCCTGCATCGTCTTATGATGCAGATACAGGTACCCCGGATCAGCATCCTGCACGTCGTTGATCCAGCTGAGCACTCCAGAGTCAGTGGTGAGCCTCCTTGCATTAGAAGGACTCAATTATTTTGTGGTCTTAGTTTTGTTTTATTAGGATGTTGCGGGATCTGTCCCAACATCCATCTCGATATTTTTAGAGGCTTCATAGACAGACAGTCAGTCAGTTAGTTTTGAGTCTCTCATCTATGTATATATGTAAATATTCTATTTTGAGATTCGAGTTGCCTTTATGGCCATATTTTATAAGTTAAATTGTTTTGTAATATTGCATTGCATTGAGTTATTCTGTTAGGTTAGGTTTCCGCTGAGTCAAGAAAGCCAGGCCAAGGGTTCGCTTGGGGCCAGAAATGGTCTCTGGGTGCTGGTCCCGCCCAGGGTGGAGGCTCGGGGCTTGACATGCTAGTTCATGTGGTAGCTCCAACTCATAAGCTATATTGCCAACCCTCTTGACTATGCGATAAGGTCCAATATATCGGGGACTAAGTTTTCCCTTCTTACCAAATCTCATAACCCCCTTCATGAGTGAAACTTTTTAATATGCCCAATCATCTACTTCAAACTCTAATGCCCTTCTCCTAACATCAGTGTAGGATTTCTGGCGATTCTGTGCCGTTTTCAACCTCTCTTGAATCACTTTCACTTTCTCCATAGCTTGGTGAACTAAATCTGGTCCTATCAACCTTGCTTCACCAACTTCAAACCATCCAATAGGAGATCTACATCTTCTCCCATAAAGAGCTTCGTATGGAGCCATCTAGATGCTGGAGTGATAACTGTTGTTGTAGGCAAATTCAATGAGAGGTAGGTGATCATCCCGATTACCTTTGAAATCGATCACACAAGCCCTCAGCATATCTTTTAAAGTCTGAATAGTACGTTCTGCTTGCCCATCAGTCTGAGGATGAAAGGCAGTACTTAAGTTCACCTTCGAACCCAAGCCTTTTTGAAAAGATTTAAGCGTGCGGCAAAACGCAAGAGAAATAATGGAGATTGGGACTTCATGAAGTCTCACTATCTCTTGAATATACAACTTGGCATAATCTTCTGCTGAAAGGGTAGTCTTTACCGGTAGAAAATGAGCTGACTTTGTCATTCTATCGACAATCACCCAAATAGAGTCATGCTGTCTGCGAGACCTTGGCAACCATGTGATGAAATCCATATTGATCATCTCGCACTTTCATTCTGGGATTTCTATTCTCTGAGCCAAACCACGGGCCTTTGGTGCTCGACTTTCACTTGTTAGCAATTTGGACACTTAGCAACAAACTCTGCAATGCCCTTCTTCATGCCATTCCACCAATAAACTTCTTGCAAATCACGATACATCTTAGTGGAACCTGGATGAATGGAATATCTGGAGCTATGAGCTTCCTCCATAATCTTCTCTTGGAGTTCATCTACCATAGGTACACATAATCTACCTTGATATCTCAATGCACCATCTCCCCCTTGTTCAAAAGCTAATATTCTTTGCTTCTGAACATTTGCCTTCAACTCAAGCAAAATGGGATCTTGATCTTGCTTCTCTTTCACTTCTGACATCAATGATGACTCGGCCTCATTCGCCATCGCTATTCCCCCTTCTATGGAATCTATAAGTCTGACTCCCAAGCATGCTAGTCTGTGCACATCTTTTGCTAACTCTCTCCTCCCTTCTTCAATATGGGCGGTGCTACCCATAGACAATCTGCTCAAAGAATCAGCAACAGCATTAGCCTTACCTGGGTGATAAAGAATACTCAGGTCATAATCCTTGAGAAATTCTAACCACCTCCTCTGTCTGAGATTAAGCTCTTTCTGAGTAAGCACATATTGAAGGCTCTTATGATCAGTGAATATGTCGACATGCACACCATACAAGTAATGACGCCATATCTTCAAGGCAAATACTATCGTAGCCAACTCTAAGTCATGAGTTGGGTAGTTCTTCTCATGAACCTTCAACTGTCTGGAGGCATAAGCTATAACCTTGCCATTCTGCATTAAGACACAACCCAGACCAACTCTAGATGCATAACAATACACCACAAAACCTTGGGTACCTTCTGGTAACGTCAAAACTGGAGCCGAAATCAATCTCTTTTTCAATTTCTGGAAGCTTTTCTTACAAGCTTCAGACCATTGAAATTTCACTGTCTTCTGAGTCAACTTAGTCAAAGGAGATGCAATAGATGAGAACCCCTCAACAAACCTTCTATAATAGCCAGCTAAACCCAAGAAACTCCTAATTTCAATTGGAGATGTGGGTCTAGGCCAATTCTGCACTGCCTCAATTTTCCGAGTATCAACTTTAATTTCATCCCCGGACACAATGTGGCCTAAGAACGCCACAGACTTAAGCCAAAACTCACATTTAGAGAACTTGGCATACAACTCCTTGTCTTTCAAAGTCTGAAGAACTGTTCTGAGATGACTAGCATGATCTTCTTCATTCCTTGAATAGATTAGTATGTCATCAATGAAAACAATAGCAAACATATCTAAATAAGGTTTGAAGACTTTATTCATCAAATCCATGAAAGCTGCCGGTGCATTGGTCAAACCAAAGGACATGACCAAAAACTGATAATGACCATACCTGGTTTTGAAAGCTGTCTTTGGAATATCACCTTCCCTTACTCTTAACTGATGGTAGCCTGATCGGAGGTCAATCTTTGAAAAATAAGTGGCACCCTGAAGCTGATCGAAAAGATCATCAATCCTCGAAAGAGGGTACTTGTTCTTGATGGTAACCTTATTTAGCTGGCGGTAGTCTATACACATTCTAAGGGAACCATCTTTCTTTCTCACAAACAAGACCGGAGCGCCCCAAAGCGAAACACTTGATCGAATGAAACCCTTATCTAGGAGATCTTTCAACTGCTCTTTCAACTCTGCTGGTGCCATTCTATAAGGCAGTATAGAGATAGAATGAGTATCAGGAATGAGATCTATGTCAAACTCTATTTCTCTCTCAGGAGGAATTTCGGGTAGATCATCAGGAAAAACTTCTGGAAACTCTCTTACTATAGGAACTGACTGAAAAGGAGGCATCTCAACACTAGATTCATGAACTCGGACTAAGTGATAGATACAACCCTTCGAAACTAACTTTCTTGCCTTAAGTTATGAAATGAAACAACCTTTAGGCACTGCTGAACTACAACTCCACTCTAAGACTGGCTCGTTCAGAAACTGAAACTTGACTGCTCGAGTTCTACAATCTATCGATGCGTAACAAGCATGAAACCAATCCATACCTAAACTGACATCGAAATCTACCATGTCTAACTCAACCAAATTAGCCTTGGTGTTCTTGTGACTAATGGAAACAGGACAATCACGATAGACTCTTTCTGCTAGCATAGATTCCCCAACAGGTGTAGAAACACAAAAGGGTTCACAAAGTCTTTCGGGAAGAACCTCAAACTAATTTGCAACATAAGGAGTTACAAACGATAAACTTGCTCCTGGGTCTAGCAAAACATATACATCAAAAGCAAAAACTTTGATCATACCAGTGACAACATTTGGAGAATTCTCTTGCTCATAGCGACTAGTGATTGCATAGAGGCAGTTTGCTCCTCCACCGATACTAAAAGTAGCTCATCTAGGTGCCATCCTGTCTGGGAACAAGCGAAGAAGCGTGCTTTATTGCCCCATTACCCCCGCCTATTCTTTGGACACTCTCGCATGAAATGTCTATTCGACCACACTTGAAACAACCAATGGAGCCCTCTCGACAAATACCTGAGTGGTTCCTACCACACTTAGCGCGAGCGGGAGGCTTACTACTCCCCTTGTGCCACACTACCCAAAGATTGTCTTGGTCTAGCCACAGAAGTCCTTCGACCCTGAACATTAAATTCACCTCTGTATCTGGGTGCAAGTGCTCTAGCAGATGATGGAGCAGGTCCCTTTTGCCTTTGCTGAAAGGAGGAACGGTTTGAATTACCTCTCTGCTGCCCGGACTCGTTCCCGGTCTTAGCTCTCTTACTTCTGAACTCTTCTCTATCTCTCAGCTTCTCTTCCTTAACCTATTGTACATAGACCATTAACCTTGATATGTCCATGTCCCCAATAAGCATTGCATCCCTACCTTCCTTACTTGACAATCGAGACAGTCCAACAACAAACAAGCTCATTCTATTTCTCATGTCCGCAACCATCTCTGGAGCATATCGAGATAATTGTGTGAACTTCAGACTGTACTCTTGAACACTCAAAGACTCCTGCTTAAGTGTGAGGAACTCACGTACCTTGGCCTCTTTCAATTCTCGAGGAAAGAAATGCCCTAAGAAAGCTTCCTCAAAACAGGCCCAACTAGCAGGTGGTACATTCTCAACTCTACCCCCCTTCCATTGGTCGAACCATGTTCTAGCAACATCCTTCAATTGATAGGCAGCTAGTTCAACCCGCTCAGTATCTGTCACATGCATCACATCAAAAATTTTCTTCAACTCATCAATGAAGTTTTCTGGATCCTCAGTAGTACTCAAACCCGTGAAACTCGGAGGATTCATCCCCAAGAAATCACGAATCCTTGAAGTGTCGGCTCCTTCATGTCGAGCTCCCCTTTGCTGACTAATCTGATTTGTTACAGCTTGACTTAGAATTCTAATTGCCTCTCTTAACTTAGCATTAGAAACTTTCCCTTGATCTTGCACTCCTGGGGCATAAGGTAACTCTTGCTCATCCACATAACGTCTAGGGAGACGCCCTCTGCCAACTCTTCGCGAAGGCATGACTATCTGAAAACACGCGCAAGTACGGATTAGAAAGAAACTCTTTAGAGATAAACTCTAACGCACAAGTTGAGTTTGAAAGAAGTGAGAAATCTTCCTAAATGTTGCAGCTTCCTAATTATAGATGTGGCGCGCTTCACATCGATAACTAGGATTCTACAGACACGGCTTTATAGACTCCCTAGGATTCTTGAGCTCTGATACCAAGTTTGTCATGCCCCGAGCCTACACCCTGGGTGGGATCGGCACTCGGAGACCATTGCTGGCCCTAAGCGAACCCTTGGCCTGGCTTTCTTAACTCAGCGGAAACTTAACTCAACAGCTTAACTCAAAGCAATGAAAGGTTATAAAATAACCAACTGATAAAAATCTGGCTAAAAAGGCAAATCAAGTCTCAAAATAGAATATTATATATATATACACAAAAGAGAGACTCAAAACTAATTGACTGACTGTCTATGAAGCCTCTAACATACTGAGATGGATGTTGGGACAGGCCCCACAACATCCTAATAAAACAAAACTACGAACGCAAAATAACCGAGTCCTCCGAAAAGCAAGGAGGCTCACCACTTGACTGGAGTGCTGTTTGGATCAACGGCGTGCTGGATGCTGATCCTGGTTACCTGCGTCTGCATCATAATAAGATGCAGGTCAACTAGCATCAATACATGGAATGTACGAGTATGCGAGCTGAAAAGCTAAACCACGACTTAAGCTTGAAAGGATTACAAGAAAACACTTACTTCGGCTCTGAACGGCTCATGGATAACTTAACTCAATATATAAAGCAATAAAACACATGCAATATATAAAGCTTGTAAAACAGTATAAACAACTTAGCTTGTTAATGATAAAATAATAACAATACAACCTTACTTACATAAAAGTAATAGAACTTATGTGGGAGGTTCTTTAACCGACAACCACCACTATGAGCCTAGTGATGATACAACGTCTTGTCCACGCTGCCAGAACTGTCCTATACTTGTCGTCATATAGAAGGCTATTGCTTAGTGGTTCCGCTAGCTTAACTTTCATGATCATCTAAAAAGTATGACCCGAGAAATCCCATGTTTGGCTACATGGTTCGTATGGAGAGTTGAGTTAATATGAACTCGTGTCCCCAATTCGGTGCTCAATACTACTTCCAAAAATACTTTGGCTCATAAGTGTCTTTAAACACATCTTTCTTTAGTTGAGATAATTACTCAAAACTTAGCCCAAAGGCTCTTTTGGAAAACATGGTTCCCCTCTTACTCAAATGTAAAAACATTTATAAACTCCTTTGGGAATACTTAGTTCCGTAATAGCCCCTTTTTAGAAATGAACTCAACTTTAAACTCTTGACGTAACTTGAAACTTGAGACTCTTACTCGGCTTGAAACTTTATACTCCTTTACTTAACATGAAACTAACTTTCCTTGAATTGGAATTATGATTTCAAGTGTTTGATCTCATGTTATGGAGGGATTCTTGAATGCTTAGACGTACTTTGGAGTGTCGGAAATAACTATGAAACATAGGTATAATACCTAGGAACATGCATGAGAAAGTGAGAAAAGAATGGGGGAACTTGGCTGTAACACCCCGTATCCGAAGATAGAACTTTCACTTATGGACCGTAGATGGACTTATGGTCCGTCCTGCAGGTCCGTTGTTCATGATAAAGAAATTTTCCCAAGAACTCAGTCAGAAAAATTGGCTAAGTGTTGACCCACGGCCTGGACTTACGATCCGTAGGTCAGGTTACGGACCGTAGGTCGTGTCTGTAGATCGATGCCTCAAAAAGCCTAGCTTTTGTCCCAATAAACGGTTGACCAATACGGACCATCAATCGATCTACGGTCCATAGGTCGTGACCGTAGATGGGAAATAACTGCCAAAAAGCTGAAAATTGCTGGTGAATCAACTTCAAATGGTCACAACTCTTAGTACAAAAGGAATTAGGTGCCCCATGACTTATGATATGATGGATAATTGAGTTGCTTTTCCAATTCCACCAACAACACAACCCAACCACTTCAACAACACAAACCAACAATTTCAACAACACAACCCAACTACTTTTCTCAAAATAAAACGAGTTGGTGTGTGTCGGGGAAAGGATCAACCCATCACTAAAACTCACATACCTTGATAGGGATCACCCCCGACGAAATCACGACGATTTCCTTGCTTGATCTTCCCTTTCTTCTCTTCTTCTTCTCTTCTCCCCCAAGCCTGTAACATCCGACAATTTAAAATGAATATGAAGAAGATTGAAATTTGAAAGTAGTCATTTTTGGAAAAAAAAATCAGAATCTGGAAAATTTGGCTAAGTGTGGGAAATCAGTGATTTTTGGCCAACTTTGAGCAGCCGTAAATCCTAGCTCAGGATTATTTAGTAATAGTTCCAGTGATGGTTGTGAAGCTTGTGGAATGATCTTTCCAACACCACTGAGATTGCTCGATTCCGAGTTCGTATGAGCAAGTTATTGTCATTGAAAGTTGGGCAGTTGGCAGGGAATCCGTCCGGAAATTTAAGGGCATTTTGGTCTTTTCACAAATCAATTGTTTTGATTATATGAAAGTGTTAGACTGATTTTAGATCAGTTTGTCTCATTTTTTTAAAAAAATATTAAGAGCTAGGGCTTGAGAGAAGAAGAAGAGAAGAAGAGGAAAAAGAGGAGATCAACACGTTTCCGTCGTGGAATTTCGTCGGGGGTGATCCCTATCAAGGTATGTGAGTTCTTTAGTGTGGGTTGATCCTTTCCCCCACACACCAAACTCATTTTTATGATTTGAGAAAATATTGGATTTGTTGTGGAAGTTGTTGAAGTTGTTAGTTGTTGTTGATGTTGTTAGTTGTGTTGTTGAAGTTATTGTTAGTTGTGGGACATGATTTGGTTGTGTTCTTGGGCTGAAGTCTATTGTATATTGAGGGATTTTATGATCCTTAGTGTTGGTTGGTTCATACCCCCCACACACCAACTCGTTTTTAATTCCAAGAAAAGACTTATTTTGGTTGTTGAAGTTGTTGGTTGTGTTGTTGAAGTCTTGCTGATTTGGGATAGGATCTGGTGCGTTTTTGTTCTGTCTTCATAATTAAATTTCAAAATTTTCCTTAAGTCTAGCTGTCCTAAATTATTCCTAATCATCATGGGGTCCTTCCAAACACAAATCATTACCCTTGAGTTCATAATCCAATTTAAGGAGAGTAAAGTTAGAAGTCAAGTGAAGTTAGTTTCCAATTCAAGTGAAGTTAGTTTCCAAGTCAAGTCGAGTTAGAAGTCAAGTGAAATTAGAAGTCAAGCTTAGAAGTTAAGAAGTTAGTTCAAGCAAGTCCTCCAAGCTTTTCAAGAGTCTTTATTGAACATTTTAACTTCATTCTAAAGCTCAAGTTCCAAGTTAAGTATAGAGTTCCAAGTTAAGTATCGAGTTTCAAGTTAAGTCAAGAGTTGAGTTCATTTCTCAAAAGTAATTAGGGAACTAAGTATTTCCCAAAGAAGTTTATAAGTGTTTTCACATTTAAGTTGAGAGGAAACTGAGATTTCTAAAAGAGTTTTGAGAAGTTTGAGTACTATCTCTTTTTGAGAAAAGATGAGTTTTGCAAAAAGAGTTTCTAAAACATGATTAGCATGACAAATCGAGTATGTCATCAATGTTTAAACAGTATGGTCTCTAGATATACCATCAATGTTTAAAAGTATGAATATCCCGAGTCATCAATGATCATATTAAAAATATGGTTTTGAGATGTTCTTTTTAGAAAGAGTTTTCAAAAGCAATTACCTCTTTTAAGAGGGTAGTTTTGAGTAATTACCTCAACTAAAGAAAGGTGTGTTTAAAACACTTATGAGCTAAAGTATTTTTTTGGAGTAGTCTTGAGCACCGAATCGGGGGAGTGTTCAAAGAACCCACCGCTGTATCATCACTATAGCTCTTATGTGATGGTTGTCGGTTAGAGAAACTCCCACAGCAGTTATTGTATTTTCATACACAGAGATTATTGTATTTTTATATACATCAGTTCATTGTATTTCTATATACATCTCAGGCTTATTGTATCCTTGTATACACACAGAGTTTTTAACATGTTTTAAACAGTCTTTCTTTATATCGCACTTGTTTTAAATTGCCTTATTTTGAGAGAAGTCAGTCAGGTTGAGTTGAGTTGAGCAAGGTAAACTTTTCAGTTTCTTCCAAATTTCCTTCTAGCCTATGTTGCTTAGTTTTCCAACTCGCATACTCGTACATTCCATGTACTGATGCCAGTTGGCCTGCATCGTCTTATGATGCAGATACAGGTACCCCGGATCAGCATCCTGCACGTCGTTGATCCAGTGAGCACTTCGAGTCAGTGGTGAGCCTCCTTGCATTCCGGAGGACTCAATTATTTTGTGTTCTTAGTTTTTGTTTTATTAGGATGTTGCGGGGTCTGTCCTAACATCCATCTCAGTATTTTAGAGGCTTCACAGACAAACAGTCAGTCAGTTCGTTTTGAGTATCTCATCTATGTATATATGTAACTATTATATTTTGAGATTTGAGTTGCCTTTATGGCCATATTTTATAAGTTAAGTTATTTTGTAATATTGCATTGCATTGAGTTATTTTGTTGGGTTAGTTTTCCGCTGAGTTAAGAAAGCCAGGCCAAGGGTTCGCTTGGGGCCAGAAATGGTCTCCGGGTGCCGGTCCCGTCCAGGGTGTAGGCTCGGGGCGTGACAAAGCCCTAACTCTTACTCTTTAAAAATTGGGAACAAAACTGATCAAAAATCAGTCTAACATGACAATATACCAAAAAGAATTGATTAGGGAAAAGACCAAAATGCCCTTAAAATTTTCGGACAAAATCCCTGCCAACTGTCCAACTTCCAAAGGGCATAACTCACTCATACGAACTTGGAATGGAGTAAAATCAGTGGCGTTGGAAAGATCATTCCACGATCTTCGTAAACATAACTGGAACTACTCCTAACTCATTCTGAGCTAGGAGTTATGACTGCTCAAAGTTGGCCAAAAACTCATTTTTTTCCCATACTTAACCAAATTTCCAGATTTTGAAATTTTTCCAAAAATGACTACTTCCCAATTTCAAGCTTCTTCATATTCATTTTAAATTATCGGATGTTACATATATTCACGACATCTTTGATAATTAGAGACTGCAGCAAGACAAATATATATCATACCTTCATCTTTTCTCCAATCTGAAGACCCTAATTGACAATAATATTCTATAATCAGAGAACCTGTATGGAAATTAAGACTATGACTGAACTAATCAAGTACATTAAGAGATATCATCACAAAAGATTTGAGCAAGAAGAGGGAGAATTATAACTTAAATAGTACTAATAGACAAACAAAGCCAAGTAAGTGTCATGGCCTTTACGTCTTTTTGGACAGCTCTAACACCCATCACCAAGGATGCAATTGAAACTAAATCATCATTGGATCCTATAACAACGGCTCGAACCCACTGTGTTCTTTGAGGATAGTCAAAATCCTGCTCAGGGGCTTGCTTGTGGGCATTATGGTTTTTAGGAATGGTAATTTGGACTCAATTTTGATCAGTCATTGAGAAAGTTATAACTACTTGTTAGTTAAAGAAACAATTTGTTATTAAAGATTAAAGATGGGTGTTGTATGCAAACTCAGTCAGCTCTATTTGTAGAGTAGGATGATCAAAAAATTAATTAAACTATCCATCAGTTATAACTACATTGATTGATTTCTTCATTGATGGTCTGCTAGCTCAAATCTTGCATTTGTTCCCACAACACAATGCAACAAAGAAAGAAACAGGGAGAACACTTATGAATGTAATTTAAAAATTCTTGTTTTGTGTTTAATTTTTTGGTTCAATGATTAACATTGAATCAAGTATACTTTGTGCAAATGTTTCTTTAAAATGAACTTCTCCTAGTAATTAAAGTATATTTTCAGCCAATGATATGACAATTAAAATGATAAATCATAATATGTGTTACGGCACACACATGTGAGCTCTTAGTGCGAGTCACCTACTTACAATTCTTAAATTTTTCTTACCTTGAATTACTTCATATATTCTTTGTATTCAAGAAGGCAAACAAAATATAACAACATGAATTCATGAATAATGAAAAATGGTAAAATTCACCTGCTACATCTGATAAAATGGGTGATCGAATGCAGGATTTTTCTACCCTAATAGGAAGACGATTTTGCACCTTTTTGCTTTTGAATTTCAATAACTTGCAAATACACAAACTTTAGTCCTTAAATCACTTAATAGAAAAACGAAGACATATTTTAAGTTACTCTGATTGAAAAAGGGCCTCTAAGTTGTTGATCCAAGTATATGTTCAGCGCTAAATTACTAAAATCAATCAAACAATGAACTATGCTCCAATTATCAACTAATTAAGATAGGCTATATGAATCCTCTATATCTATTCTACTCTATTCGAGCCCAAATCATTCCAATATGCAAATAGAGAAATACGATTATCATCCTGATATCTTCTTAAAGAAATTTACATCATGAAACATGAATTAGAAACCAATCCGATGAACAGAGTTAAAAAAGATAATGTACCTCCCCGAATGCGCCTTCGCCAATGACTGTCAACAATTCAAATTCATCCATCCAATTTTATGCCTTTGCAATTCATAAGCTTAGTCTCCCTCTTCTCCAAATTCCTCACCATCTTCTCTCTTGATCATCATCCGGTAACTATGCTTTTTGCATCTTCCTCTGCAACGCTCTTCGCCTGAAACACACAAACATAACATAAAACAATTTAAAAGTCAAAATACAAATTATACATATTGCATAAATAGAATAACTACATCTTACTTTCAAACAAGTTAAGATAGGCTATATGAATCTTCACTGACCAAGTCAATATTTACAAAATAAAAATAATAAAAATGAGAAGTACAACGACAACATACCCAATGTATCCAATAAGTGGGGTCTAAGGAGGGTCGAGTCTACGCAAACCTTACCTTTGCCTCATAGAGAAAAAGGTTGTTTCTAATAGACCCTCGGCTTAAAACACATTTTCAAACAGTTTGAAAAAGGGGAATACCAATATGAGAGCAGTAATTAAAAAAATCAAAAATGCGAAATAGAGAACATTAAACAACAGATAGAAGAAAGAATAATAACGAAGAAAGAACAATAACGATAATGAAATAAGTACTACAACTTTTCTATATTTCCTACCCGTGAGTCTTTGATAAGGCCAAAAGGCTCCTAGAAAGTAAATGATAAAAACATGACAAAATATGTTCCCGATTAATTGATATTTACTACATAAATCTAGTCATTTCATAATGAATCTACACAATATTACATAGGAAAAAACCTTTCTTTGCAATCTTGCAAGCCTTGAAGATAGTGTTGGTAATGATTCTCAATGATCTGCTTAGCAACGACGGTTGCTTCTTGACGGGTGACTGGTGAGGAAACATAAAATTTTGGCCCCAATGAATTAAATACTTGATTGGCTTCTTCCGTTTGATTCAAAAATAATATATAAACGGTGTCTTGTGTAGCAACAAAAAAGAAAAAGAACCAAGATTTGGAATTAGTTGGTCTATGGCGATAGTAAATTCAGTCGAGAAAGAACTATATTTGTCTATTTCTAGTATAACTTAAGAAGTAATAAAATGAAAGAAGAAGAGAATTGTGAGAGTGCTTAAAAATCTCTTTTTAATTTTTATCCAAACATTACAGAAGTGTTTAAAAGTTATTTTATCTTAACAACACTTCAATAAGCAAATTCAAACCGGCACTAATTTATTTTTCCAGAAAGTTGTTGTTTCTCTCAAGTCTCAACTGAACTTCCAAGATTCAAAAGTGATCCAAATGTTCTTAAATAACGACAAATTTCAAGATAGTAGACTCAAACATGTACCCATTTGACGAACTCCTCTAAAACAATGCTCTCATGTGCTAATATCAATCTTCATATTTTATCTTCTTTCTAGCATGGCAAACTGTAAGCACCATCCTAGATCCAACTAATCTGAACAATCCTCTATTTTATTATGAATAATATTGACAAAATGCTAAAGGAAAAAATAATGAAAACAAAAACTAACAACACATACGTTAATTTATAATCACAACATAAAATGAAGGATAAAATAGAAAACAGATCTATTTAATTAAAAAAAAAAGATGCAACTTATATTGAGTAAAGTTTAGACAATAAAAATCATAAGTCATTTTTAGGTCAAATTTGGTTCACCTTGGCCTGGTGAAATGATTCACCCACAATAGTTTTTACTTGTCAAATTCGGCTATAGTATGGTAATTTACACTCAAATAGTTGCAATTAATTCATTTTAGAAGTGGGAATTACAAAAAAAATTAGGACAGAAGTAGCAATTCAAGAACCTGATTTTGATAATTCTAATGCAATTAAAGAGCCATCAAAATGCAGGAAAACCCACTTCAATAAACTCTCATGAGGACTTCTCAACCCTGCAAATTGATGGAGCGAAGAACCAAATAAGAGATATTGTAAATGGGAAACAAAGGAAATAGAAATAGTACATGGGTTTTAAGCTGATAAAGATGTTTCTAGAGTGATAAAGATAAAAGAGTACAATCAATGTTTCTAGAATTACCGATAAAGATATTTCTAGAATGATGAAGACAACCGAGTACAATCAATGTTTTGATATAGCTATTTATCATTTCCCCTGGTATCTTGAGTATAATTACCTATTTGCCCCTTAATAATATATAAATAGAAAATTACCAAAATAGCCTTGGTCGTCCGGTTGTCATCATGCTTCTATATAGTAAAAATATTAGATTGACTTATGGTGAATATTATTTTTTTTATATAAATATATCAATACATAGTTATCTAATATACAACATATTAACTTAATTTTCTTGCTTGGAATTGCTTTCTCTGGCCACCTTTGCTTCAAAATAACTTTCTCTTTTGAGTCGAAGGTCTATTAAAAATAATTTTTCTACTACATAAAATTGTCTACTAAAATTTCCCACCAAAAACTAAGTTGACGCCATTTATTGAGTACTAT
Organism: Solanum commersonii; assembly: GCA_029007595.1. Lineage (NCBI taxonomy): Eukaryota > Viridiplantae > Streptophyta > Magnoliopsida > Solanales > Solanaceae > Solanum > Solanum commersonii. The sequence continues at coordinate 62,455 of JAJTWQ010000255.1, forward strand.
TAGCTACAAATATAAAGCTATCAATGACACATTATTTTGTCACTAAATGATGTACCCAATTTATGACAAATCATTTTTTGTCCTAAAATAATCTACATTTGGGCACGAAATATTTTGTTCACTAAAACTATGATGATTCAATAGCGACGAATTACAATTTGTACTTAATTATTGTAAAATTTAACTACAAATTTTACATTTAATTGTGGCTTTATTTTTTGTCACTAATAATTCAAATAATTAGCGATGATTATATTGTTGTATCTATTTAACATATAATTTTGCAACAAATAATTTTTGTCACATAGATACCAAATTTTATTCTATTTTATTATTTATCTATTTGAATGTAATTTACATTTTTTAAAATTTATCTATATAGATGGAGTATAATTGGCATACTATTTTTACTTGATTATGTCAAACAAATTAAATAATTTTAGTAGGAGTAGTTAATGGAAACCCATTAAGTGACGGAAATCATAGTTGTGAGAATTTATATTTTAAAACTAAAATATTATAGTAAAAGTAAAAAAATAAAATTTAACTTTTAAGTATTTGACTTCCCTCCACTTTCAATGCATTAAATTCCCTTCACTCATTCCCCATTTTCCATGCCACGTTACATGATACTACCCACTCACTTTTTTCCTCCTTTTTAGAATTATTAATAAATTAAAATCTATCCACTTAAATCTAAAAAACCAACTAGAATACAAATACTACATTCCATTCCTATAGGTATTTTACTGCTCTCCTCGTTTCTTTTCCTTCTTTTATCTAGTATCCCAAATTATGTCCATCTAGCATTTGTTAATGCTCTATAACTTTTTAAATATTTGTTTCAATTAGTATAAGGAACAATTATTTTACAAAATTGTTATTCAACTTTTACTTGGTGTTGATTGAATGTAGAAATTCTTGACACCATTTTAATAAGGAGATAAGTTTTTATTGATTGTGATACTTGAATGTTTAATACTTTTGAATAGAAGAAATTATTTTATATATTCTCATTTTATAATTTAGTTCACTAATTAATATTATTCTTAAAATTAAAGTTTGAATACATAATTTGTTTACATTATGATATCAAAAAGTATTCTTTATTTTCTTTTACACAGGTACATGAATGATGAAGATGTAAAAAAGTGACTTAATGAGTGAAAATGTAAGAAATGGAGCACTGGTATACAAGGAAACTACATAGTTTTATATTTTTAAATTTGTTATTGTTTTCGTACCTCAATTAGATTTATCTATTTTTGTTTGAGTAATTTCACTTTATTTACTTAATGAGTTTGTATGCAAGTATTATCTACAAATTATTATAATATACGGTGTTTTTATTTATGTTTTTTTGGTATTTTATTTTTTTGATGATGTTTTTATTTACATAAATTGCGTACTTTAACAATTGAAATTGACATGTATTAACAACAAATAGTTTAAGTACATATTTATTTACATAGCATTAAATGTTATAAGAATTATATTAGGTCACAAAAATATCTTCTTTGGATAAAAAATAAGTAACCCTATTGCTACTTTTTTATTTAACACGAAGTGATTATATTTAGTGACAAAAATAATTACAATAATAATTATATTTTTAACTACAAGTTAATTCATCATTAATACCGCCTATTATCAGCCAAAAATATTTTTTCAACCACGAAATTGTTATCTTTTAGTGACGGAATCTTATTCTTTTTACTACAAATTATGCATAACGTTAAAGACGATCAAGATCGTCACTAATTAAATTAATAATTAGTGAAAAATAATTTTTGTCATTATTAGACACACTTTTTAGTGACGATATGATATTTTTAGCTGCAAAATATTTACATTTTTATGACAAATAAGTTCGTTGCAAATACTATGCATTTGGGGATAAATATTCTTTTTGTAGTTAATATAAGACTTTCAGTGACAACACGCTAAATTGTCTTTATATACTATTAGAGACGAGCGTTTAGAGACGAAAGATTGACGAAATATTTTTTGTCATAAATTTATTTTTGTGACGAAATATGATTTTTAAGTGATAAAATAATTCGTCCTTAATAATCAAATTTCTTGTAGTGATCTTTTCTTGCTCAGACCCTATTTGTGGAATTACACTACATGTTATTGCTGTTAAACCTCTCTTTCGCTACAAATTAAGATATTGATAAAGTCTGCGTCACCTCAGACCCTACTTGTGGAATTACACTGCATGTTATTGTTGTTAAACCTCTCTTCCCTACAATTTAAGATAGCAAAAATTAAAGTCTGTTTACAGCTTTCCCTCCTCAGATCCTACTTATGGAATTACACGGCATGTTATTGTTGTTAAACCTCTCTTTCTTGCAAAGATAGCATTAAAGTCCACGTACATCTACATTTGTCCTCCTCAGACCCCACTTGTGGAATTACACTGAGCATATTATTATTGTTAAACCTCTCTATTCCATAAAGGTAGCGGTAAAGTTTACGTACATTTTTTCCTTTTTGAGCATGTAAAGTCTACATTCATTTTTCCCTTTCTCAGAGCTCACTTGTGGAATTACACTGCACGTTATTGTTGTTAAACCTCAATCCTACAAAGATAGCGGTAAAATATGCATACATATTTTTCCTCCCTAGACCCCACTTGTGTAATTATACCAAGTATGTTATTAATTGTTGAGTTTTATTTTTTATTTTTGCTAAAGAAATGGAGCAAAGAGAAGCAATAGATGAATGGTTCTTGAAATTGCATCCTTGTTTTGCTACAAACACAAAAATAGGAATAATAGGAAGTTGATCAAGTGGAATATCAACTGCTTATGCATTGGTAAAACTTGGTTATACAAATATCACTATTCTTGAGAAGTATCATTCTGTTGGTGGAATGTGTGAATCAGTTGATTTTGAAGGTATCTATGCTAATTACTCGCTTCGTTTCAATTTATGTGGTATATATTCCTTTTTAGTTTGTTCGTAGAAAGAAGTCTTGCTTTCTTATTTAGAAACATTTTAACTTTAAGCTTCTCAGTTTACCCTTAATTAGATAATTTTTAATGACATATTTGTCTATAGCTTGTTTTAGACTGCAAGTTCGAAAAGTTTTTTCTTCTTAAACTCCGTGCCTAGTTATGCACGCTCACATATGTTGAATTATCCCAAATTGGTGGGTGCTAGGCAATTTATCTCCTTAAAAGGTCCTCTGCGATCCTCAGCTCTTGATTAGCTTTTGACAATGAGTTGGACCCGAGATGGCGAGATCCATTTTCTTATCATGGTATCAGAGTCATGCCTATCCAATTCTTATTTCACTCGATGTTGGCCCCTCATATTAAATTCCATGGGCGTGTGGGGGTGTTGAATTGTCCCAAATAGGTGGGTGGAGGTAGTTTGTCCTCTTATATGATTCTTTGACAATTTTTGTCTTTTTAAATTGAGTTAGACCCAAGGTCCATTTTCTTATCAACTTAAACCAGGACGGGGGGTGTTTATATATATAGTATGTTGTCGCACTAAAAGATTTTACAGAACGATTTTAATTCTATACACTAACAGTATAAAGAATTTTTCCACTATCAATTTATTTGAACGTATTGTACATACGTACATAACAAGTACATGTAGTCGTATCTTCAAGGTTACTAGTCCCATTTAGTTATTGTCGTAACATCCTTTAGAACACTATCTGTGTATATAAGTTAAACTGTTAAACATACGTGTTACGAATCCAGGAAATATTTACGATTTAGCAGGACAAGTTCTTGCTGCAAATAGTGCTCAAAAAATATTTCATCTAGCAAGAGAAATCTGGGCTGAAGTTGAGGAAATGGACAACCATAAGATTGCTATCATTTACTCTACTGGGAAACACAATGACATGGAAGCTCCAGGTTAGTTATTAGTTATTACTCGCCCGTTTTCATTTTATGCGTCTTAGTTTGACTGAGCATGTAGTTCAAAAAAAGTAAAAAGACTTGAATCTTGTGGTCATATATAAAGATGTGCGTAATGTACTAAATGCCATTTGAATCTTGTGTTTTTAAACTATGTTGCTCTGGGTGTGTGTCGGATCCTCAAAAAATGCACTACTTTATTTGGAGGATCTGATACAGGTGCGGTAAGAAGCTGAGCGAGCGATTACCTATTACATTGCTCTGCAACAATAAAGTAGTCTCACTTAAGTGCGACTCTTTAGGCGTTCACGTGGATGTTAAAGATGAGATTTTATTCATAGCCCTTCATGGAATTTGGCGTAAAGCCCTCAAAGTTTTAAACCATTCTACTAAGATATGTTTCGGACTCTGCAAAATGTCGCCAGGTGCACATCAGATCCTCCAATAGTAGCACATTTTTTAGAGAGTCCGACACGGGTGCAACAACATTTTGCAGAGTTCAAGTAACATATCTCCTAAGTAGTCCAACTAATTGCCGAGTCACGAGTAGTAAACCTTCCAATAATATTTATAAGTACTAACTTTATTAATGTGAATTTTCCAAAACATTACTTGTTACTGATCCCTTTGAGCAGTAAGCAACAGCGGAAACATCAACATGAATAGCGTCGAGGAGGAGTTGTTAGGTAAAGTACAAACTATTGACTATTACACCACAGTCTTGAAGATAACTGGATTTGATCATATACCGATGGGTGGTTACTACTTTGGTGAGTTCATGGATGATCCAAAAGCCATCGGGAATCCAGTTGCAATGCAGAGATTTTACAATGACACGAACGTCTTCTTGTTCTGGTCTTATGGTAACTCGGTCGAAATAGTAGCTAGGACTAAAAATCATTGAGCTTCTCATAAAAGTTGTTGAAAGTATGGGAGGCATTGTTGAAAAAGTCGTTTTGCAACAAAAGTTCAAGTATTTCCCTCATGTTAACAACAGAGGTACTCCTGAAAAGACTGCGGAATTTTCATTTGAGTTTAAGTTTTATTCACTCACAATCATGAATCACTTATAAGTCTATGGCTAAACTACTCTGAATCTTTATATAGTGTGTATAACTAATATCTTTTCATTTTAAGATTCAAACTATTATCGGTCTGTTGATTGTGTGTTTCGAAATGACACAATCCTACATGGTCAAATTCTGTAACAAAACTCAAATTCGGGTTTCATTTCAAAGGACATACTAGACTAAAAGTGTCCTGAATTGCGACCTCACCTAACTGATTCCTCTGAGCCTAAGCTGCGGTCTCTACCCAGAGATATTCATCAATTGATGTTATTTGGTTGCACTATATGTTGTATTTGCATTGTTGAGTTATTTGGTTGCACTATATATTTAGTTCACAACAACAAGATTCAAAAGTCTTCTTTACTTTCTTAAACTCCGTGTCAAGTCAAAACCAGACAAACAAATTAAAAATGAAGGAGTAGTTGATTTGTTGAGTTTAGTTGATCTCTTATCATGATTTTGGTCTAATCAATATTTTGTCAGAGACTATGTTAGGGTGTTTATCTAACTGCTATATAATGAATATATTGATTTTTTTTGCTTTTGCAGAGGTTACTGCCACTGAAATCAGATTGTATCCTTGTTTCTAGGCAACTAGATGAATCCTCCGGGATCAAGAAGACCACGAACCTTTGTCAGATGATTTGTGTTTTCTCCAGTTCACTTCTGGTTCAACTAGTGATACTAAAGGAGTTATGATTACTCATAAAGGAATGATCATTCATAACGTGAAGTTGATGCAGAGAAGATACTGGGCCACAATGAGGACGATACTAGTGAGATGGCTACCACAGTATCATGACATGGGACTTATTGGAGGACTTATCACTTGCCTAGTAAGTGGAGGTTCCACGATACTCTTTTCTCCGACAACATTCATCAAGAACCCCCTATTATGGCTGCATACAGTGGGCAAATACCGTGCTACTCATGGTGCTGGCAGTTGAACTTTTCTCATGGTACGGAGACTAGAATCTAACAAAGTGCATGTTAAATTTGACAAGATTCAAAGATGAATTAATGTGAAGATTTGGTAGTCAGGAAGATAATTCTTCATTAGTACAAAAGTCAAGATAGCATCTTTTATAGGTGAAATTTAGGTGAACTATAAAATGGTTTCACAAGGTAAATCTTGACATTTTGACACATTGTGATGTCATGGATGACATCAATAGGAAGAATTCACTCCTATAAATAGGTAGTTCCTAATTCATTTGTAACACACTTCTCACTTGCCTTCTCATCTTCAAAGGCATTTGATCTTCTTTCTCTCTTGTAGTATTTCACTTGTACTCTTTTGGAGTGAAATAAATATTGGTTGGTTGTGTCCGAGGAGTAGGCAAAAGAAAACAAAAGTTTGCCAAACCTCGCTAATTCCTGGTGTTCTTTTTATTGTTGTCTCATCTACTATTTATTAGCTACTTTTAGATATAGCAGTTGTGATTCCATCACTCTCTATATATTCGGCTTCTGCAACAGTGCAGAATCTCGATCTTTCCTCCATGACTTTTCTCATGGTTGCTACTGAACCAATAAGGGAAAACAACTGTCAAAAGGTTCATTGAGTTGACTGAACCTTTCGGACTCTCCCAAGAAGTAATGGCACCAGGATAAGGCCTTGCAGAAAACTGTGTATGTGAATAGTGCACATGGAGAAGGCTTGCCAATTTTGGTTGATTGGCAGGGGAAAGTCTGTTGTGGCTATGCTAATGTATACACTGCAGACGTCGAAATCAAAATCGTCGAGCCTGACACTGGTAAAGAGCATGGTGATTCCACCAAAGAAGGGGAGATATGGATTAGCAGCTTGAGTGCATGACCTGGATACTGGGGGGATGGAGGAATTGAGCATGAAAACATTTGAGAATGAACTTCTTACCGAACTGGGGAAGAAGTACATAAGGACCGGAGTTTTAGGTAGAATCATTGATGGAGAACTGTTCATTACAGGGAGGACAAAAAATATCATAATAGTTGCTGGAAGAAACATATATTCCACTGATGTTGAGAAAACAGTTGAAAAAACATCTGACCTTCTACGGCCTGGCTGCTGCACGGTGGTTGGAATTCCTGATGAGGTACTAATGTCAAAAGGGATATCATTTCCTAAAGGTTCTGATCAACTTGGATTGGTTGTAGTTGCAGAAGCTTATAAGCCACTTTCTTATGAAGTTATTGAACGTATCTGTACTCTTGTTGCAGAAGAACATGGTATATCTATTGCCTCCATTGTGACTATCAAACCAAGGTCCATTAGTTAGACCACATCAGGGAAAATCAGGAGATTTGAAGTAGCTAAAAAATTAATTGATGGAACATTGAGTATGGTGGAAGATGCAACCGATGGAGAAAAATCATCACGGGAGTCTAAAGATGGTTCCGTACCACAAATCACAAGAAATTTAGCTCCGGGAAATGATAAAATTAGCAAGGGACAGATCATAGAATTTCGAAGGAGCTGCTGTATGAGATGACAAAGATTCCTAAGTCTAAATCTCCATCACTGAGAGTCTGGTGTCTTATGGTGTTGACTCAATTGGCGTTGTTCGAACAGCTCAGAAAATTTCAACCTTTCTCGGAATTCCAGTTGGAGTGATAGACATCTTTTCAGCAGCTTGCATTGAAGACTTAGCAGACTTTGCTGAAGATCTTTTGAGAAAATCCCCCCCCGAGTTGGTGACAACCACCTCCAATTCTTAAGAAAGCAAAATGAGCTCAACCATGAGTACCAATAGGTTTTGTATTCTCATAAGCTTGTTATCTGGTTTTTCCAACTTTTAGCTCTTGCTTATGCCTCTTTGATGCTGATATTTCCTGCATGCATATTGGTTTCCACTTTCGAATTTTTTATTTCTGCATGCCAAATGCTGATACAAGCAGCCCCTTGGTTTGGTCACATTATTTCCTTCGTATGTGCTCCACTTTCATGGATATTATGCATCGTTTCAACCAACATATGCATAGCTTTTCTTGGAAAGTCATTTCTACAACCAAACTATCTGTTGAACCCTGCGGTGTCCATCTGGTCCATTGATTTTGTCAAGTGGTGGGCACTTTATAAGGCTCAAGAAATCTCTTCAAAAGTCTTAGCAGTGCATTTGAGAGGAACGGTGTTCATCAATTATTGGTTCGAGATGCTCGGGGAAAATATAGCATCTTCTGCTATTGTTGATACTATCAACATCACAGATCCACCACTAGTTTCTATTGGAGAGCAAGTTGTGATCAATGATGGAGTATTGCTTCAAAGCCATGAAGTCAAAAATGGTGTCTTGAGCTTCAACCCCATTAGAATCGGCCAAAAATCGTCGATTGGTCCTTATGCTGTTGTTCAAAGATGAAGCATTATGGAAGATGGTGCTCATGTGCTTGCTCTCAACACCAGCAAGACTGCAGTTAAATGTGTTAAGGATACAAGCACCAAAAAGGTCAGTAGAATTAGAAATAAAGAAACTTTCATCAACTAAGTTGCTCGGACTCTTCAGATCCTCCAAAAGCTATACATTTTTTGAGGATCCGAAAAGGGTGCGGCAATATTTGTAAAGGGTCCGAGGAATATAGTTCATCAATACCACTAGTTTTGAAAAGCTTTATACTAACACATTCCCTGTTTTCTATCATGATTACAGGACAAATCGACATGAAAGATCATGAAGGGGAGTCATGGAAATCATGAACATATCAGTCAACTATTCTCCATATACATGGTTGGCTTTCTCAGCAGCTTATCGGCAGATGTTTCTTACGTCATCTCCTTTCGCTATGGCAAAACCCGCCTTCACTAAAACATATCGGGGTTTTTTGCTTAACTGGGGCCTTTCATTGGTTTCCTTACATAATTGTCACATATGCAACATTGTTTGACAATTCCCCTTCAGGTTCATTCACTTTTGCTATCACTATTGCCATTTTTTACATATGTCATGGTCTTATCCTTAGCTTCTTCACTTGTTTGGTAAACCATGTTTTCCATCAAAAAGGAGAAATGGACATGATGAGGACTTGTCTTGTCCATCGTCTCAACGTTGCATGTCACATAAGATTCACAAAATTCATTTCTGGAACAGAGTTGTTCTGCATTTATTTACGTCAACTAGGTGCAAATATTGGCCAACATTGTTCCATCAGAGCCATTAACCCCATTTCAAAACCAAACCTCATCTCAATAGGCAATGGTGTGCATATAGGGGACTTCAGTAGAGTCGTTCCCGGAATATATACCTCTAGTGACTATGTGTCTAGTTAAATTTAGATTCAAGTTAACTCGGTTATCGGTACTCAGAGCCTAGTCCTCCCAGGTTCTGTCATTGAGAAGGATGTTATTCTTGGTGCAATCTCAGTTGCTCCCATGAACTCAGTACTTCAGCATGGTGGTGTCTTTGTTGGCTGCAAAAATCCAGTTATGGTCAAAAGCAAGTCTTATTCATTGGATGATCAAATCGAGGAGATGGACTTGAAATATAAAAAGGTGTTTGGAAATCTAGCTGCAAATTTGGCTGCTTCAACTCTTAAAGTGAAATTGAGATTCTTCCATCGAATCGGTGCTGCAGGAAAAGGATGGTTAAGCCTCTACAATGACATCCCAGGTTTTCCAGATCACAAGATTTTCAGTCCTGGCACGACATACCGAGTTATTATAAGGCACAGTAATTGTTTGAGTTCTGATAATGATGCAAGACTTGATCCGCGTGGTGCAGCAATAAGGATCTTATCAAATGAAACTGATGAGAATAGGTCAATTCTTGATCTGACACTAAAGACTGGTAAGGCATTTCATACTCGGACGATAGGTGGCTTTGCAACATGGCTTGTTTGTGGAGCAGCAGCACGGGAAGAACACGTGAAGCATGCTCCACATATCCGGGATGCAATGTGGGGTTCTTTCGACAGGCGGACTCCTACACCAAGTTGCATTACTATTCAAACATCTGCAGGCTTTTCATATTCAAAGATGATCAACAGATGTATGTCAAAATAAAGTTTAAGGCCTTTTGACAACAACATTGGTGAGGTGAAGCCTAGAGGCATACTTCCACCAGAGACCGGTGCAATTCCAAGAGATGAGAATGACAACCGTCTATTACGCTTCCTTGATGAAGATTTCCAGCATCGTCTGCATACACCCGAGAAGGAAAAACAATGAATTTTACTAAATACATTCAAGTCTTTTGGATTTTCAAAGTGGTTCGTGAATCCTGAAAATGAATTTGAGAAACTTATTTTAGATTATTCTTGGTTCTAACAGGTCCGTTATGTTCTACAACTGCAAATGCGATCAATACCGGAGGATGAAGTGACTCGGGAGACGACACTTGATTGCACCAAGCCATGGGATGAGATTGAATTTTTTTGGTCGAACAAACTATATTTATTGATAAACCAAACCTTCCATCTCTACAAGTGTTGTAATTAAAACATTAGTAACAGAAGAAAAAATAAAAAACAGAAAACAAATCTGATTTCCTCTCCTCCTCTCTATTCAGCAATTCTATACAGTATGTCATTTATCCATCTCCTATCCACATTGCTCTGTTTCTGTGGTGCACTATACATGTATCTGATTTTGCATTCCTACTGAATTTGATGACATATTACCTGAGGTCTTGGAATTCTGTGATACCATACTGCTTCATTCCTTGCCTTCATACATGGTATATGCTCGTCTTCCTTTTCGCCCTTCTTGCTAGTCTCTTCCAATACCCTTCTATTTCTTGATTCTGAACATGTTGTCTTGTCCATTGGGTTATAATGCTCATACAAGCCTTGGAAAATTCACATTCAAAGAATAAGTGATCAATTGTCTCCACTTGATCCCCACATAAAGGGCATTTTTCCTCCCGACTTATATTCATCTTTTTTTCAACCTTTCATGAGTGAGCAGTCGTTTGTGCATTGCCAGCCAACTAATAACACAATGGTTGGGTATATTTACAGAATTCCACACTCCTCTTCAATGTTGCCATTGTTCTGTAGGTCCTCTCCTCCATTCATATCCACTCCTAACAATGTATTTACCTCCTGGAACAAGCCAGTCATCTCCCACGTAGCCTCCTTTGAAAACTTCTTTTAGTCTGCAAGTTTTCTTCCAATACCAGCAGCTATCCATTGGCATTTTGTGTTCCCACCATTCTACACCCTTTATATAGATATGATTCACCTATTTTACCCATAGGTTGTCTACTTTCTGGGCAATATTCCAAATGTATTTAGCTACTGCAGCTTCATTCCAATTGATACACTCAATAATGGCTAGACCCCCATACTTCTTTGGCCTGCATACCATATCCTAGGTAATCAAAGGAACGTTATTTGAATATACTTATCCTGACCATAGAAAATTCCTACATAAAGATGTTATCTGGTTCATAACCATCCTAGGCAGGATAAATATGGACGACCAATATGAATGTATATGCAGCAGTACTGCATTAATTAATTGCACCCGGGCAGCATACGATAGGTGTTTTGAACCCCAAGCCTTAATTCTTGCTTCCATCTTGTCAATAAGAATTTCATATTCCACTGTTGATATTTTCTTTGCTGATATCGGCACTCCCAAGTATCTAAACGGCAATTTCCCTTTCTCATACCCAGACACTTCACACAAATCTTCAACGTCTTGTTGTTTCATGTTGGCACTAAAAATATTTGATTTCGAGGCATTGCTTGCCAACCCCGTTGCTAACGTAAACGATTGCAACCCTCTGAGCATGAGCATAACTGATTCGAAGTCACCTTTGCTAAACACTAGCATATCATTGGCAAAACATAGATGATTTAACCCCAAGCTCTTACATTTTGTGTGATAGGCAAACCCTTTTTGTTCCGCTACCCATTTCATACTTGTAAAGTACTCCATGCACACTACAAATAATAATGGGGATATGGGATCCCCTTGTCTCAATCCTCTTTTCCCGATAATGTTCCCATATACTCCTCCATTAATAGCAATTAAATATGTTGGGATAGACAAACACTCCATAATCCACTTGATGAACTTACAAGGAAATTTTAGTCCATAGAGCTTTTCCTTCACAAAGTCCCATTCCACAGTGTCGTATGCCTTCCTCAGGTCAATTTTAATAAGGCAGCTTCTAGTTGTATTTTTCCTGTTATACAGTCTCACTAGATCTTGACATTTCAATATGTTTTGTGTTATAGTTCTGCTTTCCACAAATGAACTCTGATTGTCTGCTATGATGCCTGGTAGCACATTCTTCATTCTGTTACATAGTATATTTGATAGCACCTTATAGACTGTATTACAGCAAGATATTGGTCTATAGTCACTCACTGTGTCAGCATGTGTGCTCTTTGGTATCAGTGTGATGTTAGTTGAGTTTACTCACTTCATCATCTTCCCCATTTCGAAGAATTCTAGGACTCCTGCTATTAGATTAGTGCTCACTATGTCCCAAGCATCTTTAAAGAATTGGCTACTATATCCATCTGGTCCTGGGGCCTTGTCCCCTTCAATAGCCCATAACGCTTATTTCAACTCTTGTATAGTAAAATCATGGACTAACATGTTCCTTCTTTCTTCATTCACCAGTGGCCCCATCTTAATAGTGTTACTACTTGCCGGTATTATTTCCTCTAATTTTGCTCCAAGCAAGCTTATATAGAACTCAATAAACGCTTTTGCTATTCCCTGTATGTCTGGTTCGTGTTGTCCTGATATATTTGTAATCGAAAAGATCCTATTAGCATTCCTCCGAGCCCTCATCACACTATGAAAAAACTTTGTGTTCAGGTCTCCATCCTTCAATCAGTTGATTTTGCACTTTTGTTTCAAAAAAGGTGCACTTGCTGCCCTTTTTTTTTTATAATCTTCTGCTAGTCTTTTTTCAGCCTCAACCAGCCCTGCATTTTGTGAGTCCTTCTGTATTTGGTCTTGGCATTGAATAAGAACATCCCATGCTTCCTTTGTTTGTACTTCCACATCACTAAATGTTGTTCTATTTAACAAGGCCAAAACTTTTTTCAATCTATTCAATTTTCCTATCAGATGATACATTTTCCTTCCTTGTATTCTTAGTAGCCAGCTCTCCTGAACTCTCTCTTTGAATTCTTTGGCTAAGCTCCACATAATGTAGTACTTGAAGCTGCTTTTTCCCCTTTGTGATCCATCTTCCCATGTGATGATTGCTGGACTATGGTCTGATAAACCCTCATGCATGAAATGAGCCTCAGATGCTGGTAGTTCATCTTACTACTCTCAATTCACCATAACTCTGTCAATTTTGCTATACACTCTCTCTGCACCACTTTGTTTATTATTCCATGTATAGAAAGCACCAGAATACTTCAAGTCCTTCATCCCACAAGTTTCCATACACATTTTGAAGTCATTTATTTCAGCCATTTTCACTTTACTTCCTATCCTTTCATTAGTGTGAAGCACACAATTAAAGTCCCCCATGATTGCCCATGCTCTATTACCTTGTCCATTCAATTCAATTATGTCTTGACATAATGCTCTCCTCATTCCCTGGTCATTAAATCCATACACCATTGTTATAAGAAACTGTTTTCCTATACCTAGATGAAGGACCTCACAATGAATCATTTGCGCTGTCACTTTTTTTATATCAACCTTATATACATTTGGTTTCCATAATAGCCATATCCTACCTCCCGGATGTTCAGCAAGATTGGTAGTGAAAGACCAACCTACACAAAGATTAAGAGCTGCTCTCGTAGCTTGAGCTCTCTTAATCTTTGTTTCCAGGAAGCCAAACAGATTGACACTGGAATTATGCATAAACAACTGCATTTCCCTTTGCTTGTCAATTCTATTGAGCCCCCTGGAATTCCAGAAGCCCATTCTATCCATTTTGGATAGGGCCCTCCCCATCCCTTTCTTTTCTAGGGTTACGACCATGATCACTTTCCCTTCCCACTACCTTTCCTTGTTCCTCTATAGTTAAGCCCATAAAATAATTGTGAGTGGGTGTTGTTATCTCCATGACTATAGTCTTCCTTGTACACATATTTTCTTGTTTCCCTGTCATACTGGTGTTTGTGTGGTCGTTGGTACTCTTTACCCTTTGATTTGTAGTTGGTTCCATCCTTTGGGATTTTTCTCCCTTTTTCTGATCACCCCACATCTTAGTTGTTTGATTGCCCGGCCTCTTTCCTGCTTCTCCATTTGCTTCTACATTCATTGTTTTCATGACCAAAATTCTTACATCTAGTACATAGAACAGGCTTCCATTCATATTCCACTCTTTGTTCCACAATGTTTCCATTTTCATTTTCAAACATTATACATGTAGGGTATTCCTGATTCAGAGGTATTTCCACCAGTAGCCTGGCATATGTCATTCTCTCTCTATTTGTGGTTGCTTTATCAGCTCTAAGAGGATTGCCCACTAGCCTAGCTATCTTTGTCAAAGCATTTCCCCCCAGTATTTCACATACAAACCCACTAGCCAAATCCATATCGGAACTTTGTCTACTTTCTCTTTCGTAGCATCAATATCCGCCTTCCAAGGTCGTATCACCACTGGTTTTCTATTAAACATGATTACTCCTTCTTCCACCACTTTGTCTCGTTCCTCCTTACTTTGAAATCGTACCAGAAATACACCGTTATTGACTTGGGCCACCTTGTTTACCCCTTTTCCTTTCCATATTCTCTTGTGGAAGCCATCCATAACAATCTGTGGAGGGTTCGAACCCAATACATAGCAAATCACAGATGTCAACCAAAAATCGATTCCATCCCTTACATCCTCTTCAGTAATTTTAACCATAGGGCTTGGTTTACTTCCCTCAGTAAGGTCAAAGCCCTCATTCCCAGAGTTAGGGGTCACAAATCGGCGACCCTACGCTGCTGCAACTAGCTGCTATACTAGTCGGCTTTTTTGGAAGTTCTAGTGGAATAATTCCCTGCAAAACATATATGTTTTTCATCTTCTTTGCATCTCCAGATTGTGGAACTATGTCTTTCATACCTCTATTGACTTGATTTATCTCCTGGGTCTGCTGCGCTCTCCCAATAGTCTTCGATTTCCTTGCCATGTTCAGCTGTTGCCTAGAGGAAATTTCATCCTATCGATAAAATTTCCGTATATTGATATAGGAGACATAACTATTGATGCAACACTAACCAAAGAGGAATCAGAAGAGCTAGAGTTCAATCCAGTACTCAAATGTCATGAAGTGGATGTCATTCGAGCCACATCATGCAATCAAAGCGCGTCCTTGGACCACGGACGTTCAGTCATTTATGACATATGTCAGCACCTGAGAAACAGAAAACCTCTCCCTAGATCAATCTGATGTGAAAATGGACTTCACCGGCTGTCCCTTTCATCGACATTGGAGAAAAGGGATACTACCAAAGTCGTCACGCTAGCAAGATCTTGGTACGTGACAATGTGGCTAATCTTTGTTCAACCGTTTCTTCCATATTTCCTCATGGGATTCATGATCTTTGCTCCATTGAAGTGTCTTTTCTACATGTTCTAAAGCATTGGCTGCTACCTTTGTTTTGGGTTGTGACAGGACTTTTAGGTGGAATTCTATGTGCTATGGCAAAATGGATTCTTGTAGGAATCAAGAAAGGCGGCGAAAGTCAACTAAATTGGAGTAAAGGGATTTTCAGCGATACGATTAATTGGCAAGCAATAAGGACACTAGTAGGAGACTATTTCATGGAAATGACAAGTGGATCGTTCTTATTCGGAATTTGGATGATGCTTATGGGATCAGAAATTTCTTGGGATGAAGGAACGTTCATCGACAGCATGGGAGCAATTTTGAATCCTGAAATGGTGAGAGTTGACAAGTATGGATTGATCGGGAGAGAAGCTTTGCTCTTTGGACACATATATGAAGGTGAAGGAGGCAAAGTGAAGTATAGCAAAATCAAGAATGGAGAAAGTGGCTATGTGGGAAGCAGAGTTGTGGAAATGCCAAGGGTAACTATTGACAATACAGGTACTCTTGGAGATCTCTCTCTTACCATGAAGGGAGAGCTCGTAAAATATGCGAAAATATGATCAAGATCATGACAGTGTTTGGTATGACGGAAATCATTTTTCTCCTTTTGATGGAAAACACATTCCTAGGAGAACATTATTTTTTTGGTAACGAAACACAAGAAAATGATTTCCTCGTGGAAAACTGTAACATCCGACAATTTGAAATAGCTATGAAAAGGCTTAGAATAGGAATTAACTATTTTTGGAAGGAATTCAAAAATCTGGAAATTTGGTCAAGTATGGAAAAAAATGAGTTTTTGGCCAACTTTGAACAGTCATAAATCCTAGCTCAGGATGAGCTAGGTGTAGTTCCAGTTATGTTTACAAAGATCGTGGAATGATCTTCCCAATGCCACCAATTTTACTCCATTCGAGTTCATATGAGTGAGTTATGCCCTTTGGAAGTTGGGCAGTGGCAGGGAAATCCGTCCGAAAATTTTAAGTGCATTTTGGTCTTTTCCCTAATCAATTCTTTTGGTTATATTTAAGTGGTAGACTAATTTTTAGATCAGTTTATCCCATTTTAAAAGAGTGAGAGTGAGGGTTTTGAGTGAAGAGGAGAAGAAAAGAAGAAAGAGGAGATCAAGCAAGTTTTTGTCAAAGATCATTATGGATATCGTTGGAGGTGATCCCTACTAGGTATGTGAGTTCATAGTGTTGGGTTAATCCTTTCCCCCACACGCCAAGCTAGTTTTTATCTTCAAGAAAAGATTGGTTGTGTTGTTGATGTTGTTGGTTGTGTTGTTGATGTTGTTGATTGTGTTGTTGAAGTTCTTGTTGATTTGATATATGATTTGGTTGTGTTTTTGAGTTGAATCTCTAGTATGTCGAGGGATTTTATGATCCTTAGTGTTTGGGGTTGAAACCATTGAAGGTAAGAGAGGTTTAGAGTTGGAAAAATGAAGAGAGGAAAGTCGAAATTTCGGGGAAAAGGGGCTGGGGCGTCGCGCCCCAGCAGGGGCTCTGAAGTTTCCCCTATGGGGCGCCGCGCCTAGCAGTCCTTCTGAGCTTCGAGGGCTGGCGCCCCACGCCTTTAGAGCGTCAAGGACGCCAAGTTCCCCCATTCTTTTCATACTTTTTCATACATGCTCCTAGGTATTGTACCTATGTTTCATAGTTATTTCCAACACTCCAAGGTACGTCTAAACGTCAAGAACTCATCCATAACATGTGATCAAACACCTTGAATTCATAATTCCAATTCAAGGAGAGTTAGTTTCCAAGTCAAGTGAAGTTAAGAGTTGAGTCTAGAAGTTAAAGAAGGGGGTCAAAGCAAGTCTTTAAAGTTGTTCAAGAGTCTTTATTGAATGTTTTAACTTCATTTTAAGGCTTAAGTTTCAAGTCAAGTAAAGAGTAAAGAGTTAAGAGTTTCAAGTTAAGTCAAGAGTTTAAAGTTGAGTTCATTTCTCGAAAGTTAGTAGGGAACTATGTATTCCCAAAGAAGTTTTTAAATGTTTTTACATTTGAGTAAGAAAGGAACTATGATTCCAAAAGAGCCTTTGGGCTAGTTTTCAAGAAAAAGGAACATCGATTACAAGTGAGCCTTCGGGTAAAGTTTTGAGTAATTATCTCAACTAAAGAAAGATGTGTTTAAAACACTTATAAGCTAAAGTATATTTTTGGGAGTAATCTTCAGCACCGAGTTGGGGACACGAGTTCATATTAACTCAACTCTCCATAAGAACTATGCGGCCAACATGGGATTTAACGGGTCATACTTTTTAGATGATCCCGTAAGTTAAGCTAATGGATACACTTAGTAAATATAGCTTCCTATATCACGGTCAGGTATAGGATGGTCCTTGGGCAACGTGAGGTAAAACGTTATACCACCACTAGGGCTCATAGTGGTAGTTGTCGGTTAAAGAATATCCCACTAAAGTTATATTACTTTTATATAAGTAAAGTTGAGTTGTTATTGCTTTAATCATTAATGAGCGAAGTTGTTTACAATGTTTTGAAAGCTTTATATATATCGCATGTGTCTTATTATCTTATATATATATATTGAGTTCAGTTATTCTTGAGTTGTACAGGGCCAATGGAAGTGTTCCCTTGTATTCCTTTCAAGCTTAAGTTGTGGTTTAGCTTTCCAGCTCGCATACTCGTACATTTCATGTATCGATGCCGATCATTTGCATCTTATTATGATGCGAGACGCAGTACCAGGGATCGGCATCCGGTGCGCCGTTGATCAGTGAGCACTCCAAAGTCGGTGGTGAGCCTCGTTGCATTCCGGAGGACTCAATTATTTTGTGTTCTTAGTTTTGTTTTATTAGGGTGTTGCAGGGTCTGTCCCAACATCCATCTCAGTATTTTAGAGGCTTCATAGATAGTTAGTCAGTTAGTTTTGAGTCTCTCATCAATGTATATATGTAAAGATTCTATTTTGAGATTCGAGTTGCCTTTGTGGCCAGATTTTATAAGTTAAGTTGTTTTGTAACCTTGTATTTGCATTGAGTCATTCTGTTGGGTTAGGTTTCCGCTAAGTTAAGAAAGTCAAGCCAAGGGTTCACTTGGGGCCAGCAATGGTCTCCGAGTGCCGGTCCCGCCCAAGGTATAGACTCGGGGCGTGACAAAAATATTTTCCTGAAAAAATGACTTCTGTCGTACCAAACTTGACTACTGATATTTTAGCCTTTGTATTACTACATTAGGAAATAGTTAGATAGAAACAGTGTAGCATATTATGTAGGCTCATAATTATTAATGAAAGCAAATATAAGTTGTTAACAACAATGTATTCCATACTCGTATGGATTATTGGTTTTTCTATAACTATTGAATCCCTAAATGATACATACATATATAGGTTGGACGGACCAATAATAGAACATTGTTTCTGTCACGCCCCGAGCCTACACCCTGGGCGGGACCGGCACTCGGAGACCATTGCTGGCCCCAAGCGAACCCTTGGCCTAGCTTTCTTAACTCAGCGAAAACTTAACTCAACAGCTTAACTCAAAGCAATAAAAGGTTATAAAATAACCAAGCGATAAAAATCGGCCAAAAAGGCAACTCAAGTCTCAAAATAGAATATTATATATATACACGAAGAGAGACTCAAAACTAGCCGACTGCATTGTCTATGAAGCCTCTAAAAAATCGAGATGGATGTTGGGACAGCCCCGCAACATCCTAATAAAACAAAACTAAGAACGCAAAATAATCGAGTCCTCCGGAAAGCAAGGAGGCTCACCACCGACTCGGAGTGCTCGAATTTGGATCAACGGCGTGTTGGATACTGATCCTGGGTACCTGCATCTGCATCATAATAAGATGCAGGCCAACTGGCATCAGTACATGGAATGTACGAGTATGCGAACGGGAAAGCTAAACCACAACTTAAGCTTAAAAGGAGTACAAGGGAACACATACCTAGGCTCTGTATCACCAAAACTTATAGAAGTACTACTAGTAGCAACATAAGGAACCTGTGTCATATTTTCTAACAGCAACAGGCGCCTATGGCTAGCAGGAGCTGCAATTCCCTTCTCACGCCATTCTTCCTTAGCATCAATTCCTTGACTATTAATTGAAATATTCACCTCGAAATATCGATGACTAGTGTTAGAAGCTCGCCTTCCACCAATTGTCTCCGTTGGAACTAATATCAACCAATTACAATCCTGTTCTTTTTGATTTATAGTAAAGCTCTTCGACATTCTCAAATGAAGTTCCATTATAACTTGCCCTGCAACCATACACTTGTTCAAGAGGATAACAAAAACTAATGCAGTACCTAAGCTATGATGTAATCTATGACGGGTAGCCCACTCGACCATCTCAATGACCCCATAAAGTGTGTAACCTGCATAAGGGTGCTCAACCTGAACCTTCACCCAATAACCACTCCTTAACATTATTACTTTCCACTCCAGTAACATGGTAGCAAGCACAATCATATAGTGAAGATTTAAAACTGACGTGTGCTTGAAGTTGGCTGCCAAAACCTCATGTTTTACATCATAATAATAGCCGACTATTGTATATGCAATTGAAGGACATGTGAACAGAATGCAGTGATAGATAATGGAGCACTCAGTGGAGAAGTAGGAATTTACAAACCATGATTGTCCGGGATCCCACACTCTACTCATAGAGTTTAAATACATAATCGAGAAATTCTTGTAAGCACAGCCCAACAATAGCAATTCCTCCACATTGTACATTGTATAACTTGTTAGAGACCTGAACTCGAAACCTGTTCCTGGACCCCAGACATGAAGATCCACTGCAGTCACGGGAATGGTTACAGTAAGGAAATTAGCAGCAGGAAAAAATGGAAATTGATGCAAATTATATTGACCATTGAATCCCTAAACAGATTTTCCATTTTCAACTTCAAGATATACTTCACCATAATGTGTTTCACTTGTCGCAATGGAAATCTCAGTCTCCAAAAAAGAGTTATCAAGACATAGAGCTTCAATAAGCATTTTCCCCTGGAAAGATATTTTATTCCTTTTGCAAATCAATGCACCAGTATCTACCTCGTCACTTATCACAGTAGGTAAAGTGTGTAGCAATGCCTTGAAAGAAACCTTACTTGACCCCGTTATTCGACCCAACACAAAGACACTTCGCATAGACATAGCCAGACTGTTGCACTTCCAGTGAATGCCTATACAAGAAAACAAGAATACCGAAAGAGTACCCTCTTGCCTAGTATCAACCCAAATGCATTTGCATAAGCGAAAGTCGAGGCAAGGCGACACTTCATTTCGGTTACCCCAACAAACTTCTTCAAGGGAATAATGCCAATAGGGAATCAAGCGAAGCCATAAAGTATCAATAAATGGATAATCGATTTTAGCGAGTCGGGCACTTACAGTCGATATCACAGTTCCTTGGCAAGCAAGAGAAACCAGCAAACCAGATGTATTCCGTAGTGGGGATTTTGCAAACAAAGCTACATTATCGTGTGAATTTTCCTCCTCCTCATTATTAGAACCATCCATATCACGTAACACAGCGAGAAGTGCAGAGTGTTCAATCTCATGGACAATAACTTTTAGATCATGAAGTTGGAACTTATTGTTGTGCGTGAAATTTCACCGAACACCTGATCTTGGGTAATGCAAGAAGGTTCCTGTACCAAATTTGCTTCTACTGAGTTGACATTCTCAATTTGTGGTGTATCTACGTCTTTAGGAGGTTCAACCTCAGTATTGTTTTCAGTAATCAATGCCACATATTGCACTGGCAATTTATCGAACATATGGTGTGCCTGTGAGCTTCCAGTGTTGTTGGCTAATGCAGACGTAGGGGACTTTGGAACACGAGCGGGAGCAGGAAGGGGAGACACCATAGCTGATTGTGAAACTTTAGGGATAAAATTAACACCGTCAAAACAAACCTGTGAAGAATTAGCTAGACGCCCTGACACCTCGTTGTTGGCTTGTTGGCGAAAACGCTGAGCAAATTTAACCTTAAAATGCGTCCAATCCAAAAATAGCTTGTTGCAAAATAAGCTATTGAACCAGGTAAGAGCTTCACCCTCAAGGTAGAATGAAGGAAGCGGAAGCCAGTCATTCGCATCGAAGCCAAGGTATGTGAAGTACAACTCAGCCCGAAAAATCCAACTCTCTGGGTTGTCGTCGCCACTGAATCTAGGCAGAAACATTGTTGTTGTTGGAGTAAGATCAATGAAAGCACCAATGTAACAACTCAAGTTACCACACAAAGAGGATATATATTATAATTGCGAAAGAACACAAAATACAATTGAGAAATGGGAACGACTAACGTCCTTACAATGAAATTGAGAAAACTTAACTGAAGGGAAAGAAGAGCAGAAAATATAGAACTAGATAGAAGGAGATGGGAAACTTAGACTAAGAAGGGAGATGAGAGGAAACACTCTTTTCTTTAACAATTTTGCCTAACCCTCCTTTCCAACTCATTTTCCCTTTTAACCAAATGCTAATTGGGCTTGGATCCCAAATAAAACACTCTCATATTTTACTTGGACCAACCTCATTTACCACTTCTAACTCATAGGCCCTTATAGAGCTAGCTTGGTTCACAACATTGACTTTGGTCAATATCGGGTTAAGGTAACCTTGCTTGGATGTTTTGATGACTTCATTGAGTCCAAAATATCATTTTCAAGCTAGAAGCATATTGATTTGTGTTCGTGAGGTTCCGGATGAGTTTTGGATAAGGTTCTAAGCTTTTTGGGTGCCTTTGCGTTGTTTCAACAATTTGTATCAACTAAAAGGTTTGTTATTAGTTTTAAAGATCAAAAAAATATTTCGAAACTTCTAAAAGTTTGAGCATGAATTATAAGACTGATCTGCAAAGTTTGATACATTTTAGCTAAGTCGAGATTGAACTTTTATCACGATATATGAAATAATTATTTATCGGGAAGAAATGATATTTGACTGGGCAGATGAGTACGAAATTGAGTTTCGATTGAACGAGCAGGTCCGTATTATTATTTAAGACAGTTAGAAAAAATAATCGGGTCATTTCACTATCGTATGAGGAATTTACGGTCTTTTTAATGAAACAAAAAATGTTGATTTGCTTGAGCAACTACTGCTATACAGGTATTTAAAATTTCAGATTGTGTTCATTTGGTAATTTGAGCATAGTGAGAGTTCTAGAGCTCGGAATGGGGGTTAGTATCTAATCCTCATTTCGGTATTTTCTGATTATTTTTTCATCTGGTTTTCTTTTTGTATCTGTATAATTCTTGAGAGAAATAAGGGTTTTATCGATTCAGACTCAATTTTTAATGAAAATTATATATTTAGGATTCTTATGTTATGGGTAAACAGATTTTGGAATAAACTTGTTGATTCATCAATTATTTACACACAAAAAGCTTAAAAACTCACCCAAACCTCATCTAGAACCTCCCGTACACAAATCAAGTGTGCTACTAGCTTGAAAATGATAATTTGGACTCTTTGGAATTATTAAAATACCCAAAACAAGCTCACCTTAACCCGATATGAACCAAAGTCAATTTTAACTTAAGAATCTCCAAATTTTCAAATAAGGACATGAAGCTCATCAAAAAGCTTCGAGAACTGAACCAAACCTTCAAACTAGACCAAATATCACCATTTGGATCTAGTTGAATCATCAAAACTCAAAAATGACCTTTATAACCTTAAGCATTGACTAAAGTCAAACTTTAATCTTAACTTTTCCCGCATCTCTTCCAATGGCTCAAAATAAAACCAAAAGTCTTGGGATCCAAACAACCAGCACATATAAACCAAAAAAAAAAAAACATATTCCAAAGCAAACAGAATTGTAGAAATTACTTTATGGGCTTGCTAGCTGTCACCAAATGTTACCTTTGATCAACTATCTTATGCTTTTAACTTTCAAAACATAAAAAAAAATTCAAAAGCCATTTAAATACCTCAAGACCTGAGGCAATAGTCCTACTAACTCAAAAGTCACGTTCCTGAGTTGATGGAACTGACGAAATTCCATTATGAGACTCGAAACTCTAAATATTGACTAAAGTCAAAAGTTTCAACTTAAAAGCTTTCAAAACTCCTAAAATTCCAAAAATCTAAACTTTTCAATCCGATTTCCAATCTAACCTCAAAAACAGATCCAACACAACTTGGGGAAACTATCTTGAAGGTAAATGGTACTTTTCTAGAAAATTTCAAAAATGATCTTTAGGGTCATTACATAAAGGGACATCATAATAATATGAGTAATATAATATAATTTGATAATATTAATATTTAATTATTAGATTCAATATTTTATAATTTTTTTATTTAGTGTAGGAGTAAAATGGTAATTCAATTTTGCACTTTGGAACTTCTCACTTTCAGTAATACTAGTTCTCGAACACGTGTGGTGCATGTATATCTCATGCTAATTAGTATTAATGTTCTAAAATGATATAAATAATATTGAAGAATGTATGTGATAAAAATGGTAAGAGGAAATTTTGAGTGTGAATTGATGAATGATTTGCTACAATTTGTTCACCAACTCTTCCTTGTGTGGTACCTCAATTTTCGTTGAATTCAAACTTAATCAACTGATGCAAATCACACTTGAGATTTTTTAACAAGAAGAAGAATAGTATAAAACTTTTAAAAAATCATAATTTAAAAATTAGACGAAACTCCTCTATTTATAGCAAACAAATGATAGTATGAATAGATTGTTCATTTAAAATTCATTATTTGCATAAAAAAAAAAAAAAAAAAAAAAACATGAATTCCCATCGGAATTACACATACATAATACATAGAATGCCAAAGCTTAATAACTACAACAATTCAAACATAAGATACACACTATTTAAAAAACACGAATTTCGACAAACATTCTATCAGAAATCCCATATATACTAATGGTATTCTGACATGAACATTCATCAGAAATTCACGTTTTTTTTTTATTTCAGCATATATAAAACAAAGAACTCAAAAGCTTAAGAACGACAACAATTCAAACATAACATACACACTAGAAAGACAACACGAATTCCAAACGACATGATGGCTTGTTGAAGACATTTTCGACGAATGTTTTATCAGAAATTCCATATATACTAGCGGTACTCTGATAAGAACCTTCGTCGAAAATTCACATTTATCATATCAAACACCACAATAAGCCTTGAAAGGATCAGTAGTGCCAACGTTTGCAGCAACATAATTAAATAATCCAAGCATTTCATATGGCTTGAAGAGTAAAGGGTGTTTCTCATCCACAAGTTCTTTTGGAGCCTCTATGAAGTGACCTGGTTTTGATAATGTATTAAATTGAAGGGAGAGTCTATCATTTTCTCTAGGTATTGCTACCCTGTGGAGGGGAGAATGCAATCGACCATTTGTCCACGCCTGTATAATTTAACTCATATCATCAGTGCATAAAATTTAAAATACATTTATTTATAACTAGAAATACATGTTTTTCCTACATACGTTATATTCTTATCGAAAAAAATTTCATCTTGCAAGTTTTCAATGAATTTTGTCAGAAATAAGTGAATTTCTAATAGTGATCAATATGATCCTTTGAAGTATTCAAAGTACAAAACCTAGGTACATATATTTCAAACATTTTTGAAAAATCAGGCAACATCAGTTCCAGAGAAATACCAAGATTTATTTTTAGTTTTTCATGAAATGTTGCTTGAGATCTTTGAAAATACCACTAAGAGTGTCAAAATCCTCCAAAATTATGCTTTTTGAAGGATCTAATATATAGGTGCAGTAATATTTTTGTAGAGTCGAACAACATAGGCTCTACCAAATATCAAGATTATTCATTTTCATTTTTTCTTGAAATTTTTAAATATAAACTAAGTTACTTGGATTCTTCAAATATTACTCAATGTGTCAGATCCTTCTAAAATATGCATTTTCGAGAATAATTCAACACGAGTGGGACAACATTTTTAAAGAATTGAGAAACATAGGATCCACCAAATATCAACATTCATTTTCAGTTTTGCATGATCTGAACATGTAGTTCCAATTGTAACTTGTGTTGCTTCGACTTATCAAAAATATTATTCAGCGTGTCAGATCCTTCAATAATATGGATTTTGGAGAATAATCAAATACGAGTGAGATAACATTTTAAGAGATTCGAAAACATAGGCTCCACTAATTATCAATATTCATTTTCAGTTTTGCATGAAAATATTAAACATGTAGATCCAGTTATAACTAATGTGTCTTAGACTCTTCAAAAAGTATTATCCAGTGTCTTCACATCATTCAAAAATATTCATTTTGAAGAATAATTGAACACGAGTGTAGGTCGGATCCTCAAAAATTAAACATGTAGTTCCAATTGATGTCGCTTAGATATATTCTACACATATATTGTCTATTGTAGGTCGAATCCTCTAAAAGCTATGTTTTCTTAAAAAATTAATATGGTTCAACAATATTTTTGAAGGGTTTGAATAACACAAGTTCCAACAAAGTAATAACACTAAAAAAAATGAGTAACACTTACTTTGAAGGAATCACCAGACAAAACAACAAAAGAATTTGGTGAAATACTGGCATCAATCCATTCTCCATTTTTGTTGATTTGCAAACCATTGACTTGATTTTGTGCTATAAAAGTCAAGAAGTTATTGTCTGTGTGGGCACCCAATCCATCATATTTATTATTTTCATCTTTATTAATAATTGATGATCCCTTGTAATGGGTAAATCTAAATAGGACAAAATTATCCAACAATTCATTAATGTGCGTTTCTAATCCCAAATTCTCCAAAATCATCCTTTTCATCATTTCATCCAATTTCAGAAGTGAATTTGCATAAGATTTGACCAAATTGCTGCAAAAATTAATGCACATATAATGTTAGTATAAAGTATAAGCATATAACATTTTAACTAAATCTTGTATGTTTTTATTTTTTATTTTTTAAATGGGATAGTGAAAAGGGAAATAAAGGAGGGGAATCGAACTCTTACGTATCAGATCATGGCTTTATGTAACAAATATTTTAGTATGGTTACATATGATATTTTTATTTTATTTTTCCAAAAGTGTGATGAAGAATAGATTCGAGAAAAAAATTAATTATATTCATCATATCCTAATATGTCTACCCTATCCTACCCTATTAATGCAACTGTTTTCATTTCTTGAACTCATGATCTATATATATGTCACACACAATACAACACATTTGTCGTCTATAGATCATAGACAATCTACACTATCCTATCCTAATGTGAGTATATGTGACTGTTTTCACATCTTGAATCTGTGATCTATACATAGACTTTATTGTTGTTGAAGTTTTATAATTTAAAATTTACACGAAAATAATTGTATCGTTTCTTCAAGACTCTTATCAGAGCATAAATTAAATTTAAACATAATATTATTTTTTTCAAAAAAATAAAAAAGTAGACATACCAGAATTCAGGATTACCATGAGGCCAAAATATATTAGCAAAATTTTCAACACTTTGAGGATTAAGGAAATTAGGAATACACAAACTTTCATAAGATGGCAAGTGTGGAATTTGCCCTATGTAGCCAATATGTAATGGTATTTCTGAATGATTTTTCATTTTGGTCTCTAAGGGAAATTCAAATAATTTTTTTTCAATATCAAAGATACCCTCTCTAGTTTCATTTGGATTTTCACCATATATTGCTTCAATACAACCATATTCTTGTAAAGCTTCAAAAAGTTGAATTTTTGTGGATTCCCATAGTGGAGTGTTTGGCTTTAGTTCTGGATTAGAAAAATCTATGGTAGGAATCTTAACTTTGGTAGATGCCATTTGATGAATAAATTAAAAGGGAAGGAAATAGATAGAAGCAAAGAAGGAATTAAAAACTTTACAATGTGAAAATTAAAGGGGGTGATAGAGAGTATATATAGACAAATAAATTAGCACTAGTATTTTAAAAGTGCTTAACACCTTGTTTGGATGGTTTGATACGCACTGTATTGTACTGTTAGTTTAAATACAATATTTATTTTGATTGTTACATAACTTTATTGTATCGTAACGTTTAAATTTATTGCACTCTTTTTCTTTTATTCAACAAGTAACAATTTTGATAATTTTGATTTTTTAATGAGTGGGTTGTGAAGATATTTGAGGGGTGGGGAAGGAGGATTTTTTTTATATTTTTTTTTAACTGTAATTGATTCCTAAATAGTAAAGATGTGTAATAGGTTGTCATGATAGTTTAAGCGTGTAACTGACTTAAACAAGCAAATGATTACAATTACATATACAATGTATAATTCTTGATTTGCTATAACTTAAACAATCATTATCAAAATTATTTAAATATATGATTTAAAGTTATTTAAATACAATAATTAATAAAATTACTTTATTAGAGGTTATATTAATACTTAATAAATATAAGTAATCATTCTCAAGTTATCAATATGCATAACACATGAACAAGAAACTACAACATTGGTACATGATTCTCTTGGGTTCCTATTAACTAGGGTCAATACATATGAACTATATGATTTTTATAATTTTTATAATGTATTGATATTCACCATGTCAAAGTGTTTTGAATTTTAAATATCGTTATTGGAATAATTTTAAATAATATTCAAATACAAAAAATTTTAAAATAATTTTTATAATGTGTCGATGTCTAACATATTGTTTGATCTTTATAAAATTTATTTGCTTTAACTTTTTATCAAAACAAAATTCATATAGGGATATGTGATCCATCTCACAAAGTTCAGTAATATATTTGGCATTTACATATGATTTTTTTTTACTTTTCTATTTCAACGATCTATTGCAGTCTTAAATATCTTATTTGTGGATTTATTCGCTTATCATTATCTATATGTTTTGTTTTTAATTAATTTTTTATTTTGAAAAAAATAAAAAGAAAGAGTGAGAATAGAATAAAAGAGAGAAAAGAAGAAAAATTAAAATTATTTTCTTTTGCGGTCATATTTTTAATTTATTTCGTAAAGTTACGAAAAAATCGATGCATCTATGATAGACTTTACAAGAAGATGAGTATGAGTTAAAATTATTTTGAATTTAATTTTATGAGTGAGCTTATTTTGTAATTTAAGTTTTAAATTTTATTTTTCTAATTATCAATTTCAATTTTGTATTCTTTATAGATTTTTAATTAGAAAAGGGAAAAAAAACTATATAGGACTTTGGTCATTTTACAATATTTCTAAAAGAAATTAAAAACCATATATGTATGGAAGTTAGAAAAATATGAAAATTAGTTAATTTTCCAAGTATTGAAAAACTTTCTCATTTATAGAAACATAATTAATAAATAAACTAATAAAAATTATGAATTTGATAAAGAAGGATATAAATGTCAAATTATTCTAAAGGAAAAAGAAACCCACTATGACTTGTCAGTAATCTTTGCCGGCCATTAAAGCAACACTCTGTATTCACGAAAGCCATTGGCTTTACTGTTGTCTTCGCTAATAATTAAGCTCAAAACACCGGTTGTGTACCAGTGGAAGTGCTTAACCTTTAATTAGAGGTCTCAGGTTCGAGCTTTGGGTATGAAGAAAATCTTGTTGGGAGCGCTATCCCAAATGGGCCCTATAGAGCGTGATTCGGATTTAGTCGGAGCTCTAATGTTGACTTCAAACACCGGATAGGAAACCAAAAAAAAAAATTAAGCTCATAACTTTATTATTCGGTATTTGCCCTAAATTTCTTATCATAAAGAAGTTTTTCTTTTCCTCTTCATATTTGACTAGTTCTTTTCTTGTAGAAAAAAGTTTAGGACTTTATAAATAGAGGCTAAACCTTATAAATAGAGGCTGGTTCCTTGATATGTCGAAAGTGACAAGTAAAAATTAAAATCTATTTTAGAAAAATGTGACAAGTAAAAGTGAACAAAGGAGTATAATATTTTTTCTGACATGCCATATTCTTTGCTTTTTACACTGTCTATGATAATGCTCCATTGCTAAATTTAAAATCTAACATCATGTAAGCAATCACTTTATCCAGCGTTTTCTTTTACTCTTACCCTAGTGTAGACATCGAAATTTTGTGAGTGAGTTTTAAAAGTTATTTTACTCTAAATTTTAATTTATATTTATAAAAAGTAATATATATTCTTTTGAAAAGACATCTTAAATATTCTACTAATTATGTATTCACAAGGAAACATAATCGATGTTTCTGGATATCAAATACACTATAAAGAGGTTCGAATAATCATATATTTATTCAATAAATACATTACTAACATTCCTTAAATCACAAAGAAAATTTATAGAAAAGAATCAATGAAGGAACAAAATAATATTCACAAATATTCATCAAAAGAGTTTGTTTTTAAGGCTAACTTGTCTTTTGTGGAAATAGACTAGTGTCATCATGTCCGTTTTTGAGTCGTGACATTGTATGAAGAGAATACGTGAGAAAAAGAGTATTATTGGAACTTTAACTTTGGTAGAAGCCATTGATGAATTTATTGCTTCCTCTTTGCACACATCTTAAAAAATTATAAATAAAAGGAGAATTTTAGTTTATCACATTTTGAATAGAATAAGTAGAATGCCTAGAAAAATGCAATAGAGAAATGATTATAATTACTGACAAGGGTAAACTTACTTAATTTCTTAATGTAGGTAAAATAAAAAATGGTGACATATAAATAAGAATAGAAGAAGTATAAAACAATGGGAAATGGATTAACAAAATTAATAATAGGAAATGGATTAACAAGATTAATTCGTGCAGGGGTGTAATTAGGATTTTGAATTTTAGAAGAAAAAAAAAATGTACTCTCTAAATCCCAGCCAGTATAAAATAGTCTAAGTCATTTTATTTCTTCTATTTATATTTCTATATAATTTGTTATCTTAATTTTCATATTTCTTACTTCATATAGTCAATTATTGGGTTCAAGTAGTCGACTGAAAAATAAAAATAAGGCAATTCACCTTGCCTTACATTTTAAATTCTTTATCTATATTGAAGTGTTTTGTTTTAACTCTTCACTAGAGAAATCTATTATTGGAACTTTAACTTTGAAACAAGTCATTGATGAATTTATTACTCTCACTGTCCAATAATATTTGTCCATTATTGAAAACTATAAATAGAAGGGTAATTTTACTATATCACTGTTGAATATAATAAGTAGAATGCCTAGAAAAATGTAATAGAGAAACGATTATAATTAATGACAAGAATAAATTAGAAACTAAGTGTAAAATTATTCATTAATTTCATAAAGTGACAAGTATTGTTGGATAACTATTGCTTGACGAAGAGAGTAATAAAGAAAGGAGGAGGAATTCAAAGTTTACTTTAAAATAGGAAACAAATGGTATATATATATATATATATATATATATATTATTATTATTATTATTATTATTATTATTATTATTATTATTATTATTTAGAATTATTATTACTAGTACTATTTCTATTACTTTGAGTCGTGTTTCAACTATATGACCATATTTTCTTTCAACAATACTGTAACGACCTGTTCCCGTCGTTATAAAAATGTCAATGGGGGGAAAATTTAGGGTCGGGTAACTTTTTCGTAGTATTTGGATTTTCCCAACCTAGTCCAGATTTGGACGAAATCGGAGTCTTTAAGGTGCAGGGAAATCTGGCAACAACTGGGTAAGTTAATTATGATTTTGATTACATGAATAGTTAGATAACTCGTTAAGGAATCCATACGACTTTACGAAATTAAATTCGGGCGAGTAGAACTCACGAAATTGATCTTAGCGTAAAGGGTATTTTCTGAACGTCGTTGGTTAGAGGTGTGTTGTGAAATGGAGATTTTGGAATTCTTTAAATAGCTCTCTTTTTCGTGCAACCCGCCTTGGCGGGGATTTTGGTCGCTTTGGCAGGGCCGCTGTAGCGGGGTGGTGGCCGTTGTGGCGGGCCAGACGTGACTTAAAGTCGTAAATAAACCCCTAAACAATCTTATTTGGCACTTTTTGATTTTTAGAGGTAAGGAACAAACCCCAGATGACTCCTACTAGTTTTTCACCATTCTTGAGGCTAAAGGTAAGCTTTTCACTCCCGAATCTATTTTCGATCAGTAGAACGTAATAGAATGGGTGAATATTGATGGGAGAGGGTTTTTTTATAGAGTCTATGGTGGAAACAATCCTAATTTGGATAATTGGGACCATGGGTTTGATCTAGGGTTCATAGAACTGTTAGTAATTCGTGTAATAAGTGATTGTTTATTGATTCCCGTATTATATTTGTCACGCTCCGAGCTACCCCCGAGACGCGGACACAGGACCTAGGACCACAAGTGATCCCAAGCTAACCCTGCTGGCCTGATCATGAGCATACTAAAGATAATAAACTGATGCGGAAGCTAATTCATAAATAAATCGAAAAGATGGGGAACACCTATATACTATAACTGAATATATCAAATCTGAGAGTTTAATACAAAAGAATTATCAAACTCAAGTACTAAGCTGAATCTAACTATGTCTGAAATAAGCCTCTAAACTGACTAGAAATGTTGGGACATGCCCCAACTAGATTTAGCAAAACTGAAACTAAAGACTAAAAGCGATAAAGATAAACATGTCCCTAGTCCTCGAAGAATGAGGACTCACCACGAGATCTTTCGCCGGGCGAAGATCGGGAATCGATCTAAGCGTGATCTGGATGCTGAGAACCTGAACCTACATCACGAGAAGATGTAGCGCACGTATGCGTCAGTACTTGAAAGGTACTGAACATGCAGGATAGAGTAAAGCTGAAATAACATATAACTGAACAAAGCAATAAAGCAATGATATAATCTGAACATGATATAGATACTGAATATACTGAATACTGAGCTAACTGATGCAATGACCAATTTATAACATGCTGATACGAATCTTGAATATACTGATAAATGGTCAATGCAATAGAGTCTGACTGAACTGTGGGAGCTACTAATAACCGACATAAAACCACATGAGCTAAATGTGGAGTCCGATGTGTACGCCCTATCGAAAGGACCCAATATACCCTACCAAAGGTATAGAGGCATGTTGGCGTGATCACTAAACTGATGTTGCCCACAGAGGGGACTTACACCTACGTGGCTCATAGTTCTGGGACTATATGGGTACGTTGAACCCTAGTCTAACTCGGTATTATGCTACTCCCAATGAATTAAGTGGTTAACTAGTTATGACTGAATTTCTATAAATATTGGATAGCTCGAAACTGAACATGCAAACTGATAATGCAACAATTAATCTGATAATGATGCATTCATAAACTGGGGCATGTAAAACTGAATACTCAAATATCTGACCTAGCATGTGTAATTCAAGAACTGAAGAAATACATAGCTAGGGTTCTGAAATTTATGTGATAAACTGAGCAATAACATGATAATCTGATTTGGAACATTTAAATAACTAATTCATGATGATCTGCTGTAATTCTAGAAACCCTAGGTCTGTTCATAATAATGGAATCAAGAATCTAACTAAATTCTAGGGACTGGGCGAAAGGAACCCACTAGTGAAATCCCACATACCTGGTGACAAATTCCACGAAGAAATCTTTCGATTTTGGGGCTAGAACTAAAGGAACCTTGTTGCGTTCTTGAACTAGGGTTCTTGACCTTTTTCTCCTCTCTTGCTTCTAATTTTCTAAGTTTGATTAATGATTTTGACTAAGGTAAGTTCTAGTTATGTTTCTAGGATTAAACTGATTAAAAACCTCATGATTTAGGGTCTAAAAGACGTAACTAAGGGGTTAAACAAAATAGGAAAAGACCAAAAGACCCCTGAATTAACTGCTGTTGGAGTGATCGACGGAATGGACTGATGGGCCGTCATTCAATCGACGGACCGTCGATTGGATCTGTCGATCGAGTCTGCTCGACAGGGCTTCACTAAAACGAGCATAACTTTTTACTCGGAGGTCGGATTTTAGCAAACTTGGTGGCGTTGGAAAGATAATTAAATTATATATCATATCATAGGTAATAGGACACACAATTATTTTTTTGCTAAAAGTTATGACCATCTGAAGTTAACCCATCAGAATTTTCAGCTAGCTGGCTGCTGATCCTCATCTACGGTCAGACCTACGGACCGTGGATCGAATGACGGTCCGTGCTGGTCGACCGTAGTTCATATCATAGGTTGGGTAAAGAAGGTCTTGATCCACGGACACAGACCATGGACCGTGGTCTGATCTACGGACCGTGGGTCTGTCCATGAGTCAAGACTTAGCCAATTTTTCTGAGCTTGGCTGGGGAGGGGTTGTAGTGGTGAACCACGGACCACCAGAACGGGCCATGGTCTGACCTACGGTCCGTGGATGGTAACCGTGGGTTGCACCTACAACTTCTCAAAATCTGCATTTTAGGTCTATTTTTGGATACGGGGTGTTTACAATATTGATTGTTTGTAGACCAAGAACAAGCGGAACGAATCCAGAAAGGGAAGGATCAAGTTTCTTAGGGATTCAAGCTTGTTTCAAGGTAGGTGATGGTTGTAATTCTATGATTGTGTGATATATGTTTGTTCTAGCTTCATTATGATACATGTATATATATGAATGTTGCACTATTGGTCATACTTGTTGTAAATGAGATAGATGAATGATGGTTACCATGAAATCATGACTTAATTGTATGATCTTGAGGATATACTTGTGATTGTGATTGTGGTGTGTTGAATGGATCGGTTGCAACGTTTTGGCATAAATAACTTGGATAGATTGGCACTCCAGCGTAACTATGGGATCGGTTGCCATATTCCGGCATAATTATTGGATCGGGTACCACGTTTCGGTATGCTAACTGTTTGGGTTTGGGTTCAATGAGAGGACCAATGATTTGATATAATTGTGTATCTTGAGAAACGTGAAGTTGTTCGTTGTTAGTAAATATTGATAATATTGTATATGTTCGTTATATGCATGTGATTATATTATTGTGATGATTTATGTATGTTGCACTTAGTGGGATAGCCACGTGATCCTACCAGTACACTGTGGTTGTGTACTGATACTGCACTTGCTCTTATTTTTATTGAGTACAGGGCATTTTCAAGCGGTTACTGACAAACCTCGCTTAGGAGATCAGTGATCGTCGTTCGAATTCAAGGGTGAGCCAATTCTTGCGGGCTGCCATGAGTTCTTCTTTCGTCTATGTCCACCATTTTCTGACTTAGACTATGTTCTAGTTAGTTGATTAGTTCATTAGATCGGGGTTGCATCCCTTCTTCATGTTTGGACTTGTTGAACTTTAGATGTTTTAGTACATTGACTTTCAAGTTCTAGGTTATTTCTTCCGCCTTGTTTAGTTCGTTGTTAGACTTTTGTTGGAGTTTATGGGAACTCCCTATTTATTTCCTTAGTATTTAACTTGCTTCCGTAACTTAAATGTCTTAGTTTTGGTTTAGTTGCTTGGTTTGAGTTGTAGAAGTGGTTCTCCCACCGAAGAGTTAGTGTGGGTGCCAATCACGACGGTCTGGGTCGTGACAAATACTATTTTGTTCATCCCCATAATTTTAAAGATTTTTTGAGCACTTACGTACATCAGAATTCAGAATTAATCAAAATAAATAGTATTGTCAATAGTAAATTATGAAACACTTAAATAAGTTCTTGATTAATTAGTCTTAAGTATAAAGTGTCACTATTGTTTTGTAACATGTAATGAGAAGTAGGTAAAATGGAATCACCAATGATGGGACAAATATCTTAGGTTTATATTAACAGAATTTATACATTGATTGAGAAATTAAATCTTTTAGCAACTTTTTATGTTGTTTCTCTTTGTCCGCTATTTTTTTTTCAAATTAATCTTATACGAAGAACTTTTACCTCAACAATTTAAAATAAGATTCACAAGGAAAGAAAATATAAGTTATAATTTTATTCAACAGAGGATAAAATGAAGCATATTATTGCTACTAATGACTTGAATATGCTAAACTTTATTCTAAAAAAATAAAATTATTACTCATTAAATCCAATGTTTGTACTCCAACGACTTCATTGAACCAAATTTGTTTAATTTTTCAGAAATTGAAATTTATAAAATGGTAGATTTGTAATTTTTTTCATTTTTTTAAATAGATCAATTTTATTATTCTATTCATTTTATTTTACATAAAAAAAATTGAGTAAATTAAATAAAATCCGCACTGATTAGCATATTCAATTGCGGATTCAAGTCATCAACAACAATTATATGTTTAACTTTATCCTCCATTGAATAAAATTAGGATTTATATCTTCTTTCCTCATTAATTTTGTTTTCAATCGTTCACGTTATTGTTCTTTTCATAAGAGTAGTTTGAAGAAAAAAGAGCGGGGATAGAGAAACAACTTAAAAAATGGGTTAAAGATTTAATTTCAAGAAGATATCAACTAATATAAACCTAAGATATTTGATTTTAAAAAATGGACAAAGATCAAACTTGATAAGTTTTTGAATACTTAAAGGACTTAGATCGGTAAGTTTATAGTTAAGAGACTAAAATCGGTAAGTGTATAGTTAAGAGACCAAAGCTGATAAGTTTTTGAATAGTTAAAGAACTAAATCGGTTAAGTGTATAGTTAAAGGGACCATTTTAGACCTACTCCTCTATTTATGTCATTTTCTCTACAACTCTTGACAAAATATTAATTAAAAAAGTAATTTGATTAAATTATCTTTATTTATTATCTGGTCTCAATTTGATGCTACATTCTTTTTCACCATATTAATTGTCTTCATGTTTTATTGAGTAAAGAAGAAAGTGAAAAGTAATAATCAATTATATTTTAATTTTAAAAAGTTATAATTATTTTGAACCACTTATTTTTTTAAGCACGATAATATTTCGAGCACCAATTATCGAGCAAAAAAATCTTTGCATAGATTTAGATCCACATGTTGTGTTTAGGTAGATATAGTTACAGATCATAAAGATATTTTTTTCTTGTAATGTTTTACATGTGACATATTTTAATTTGAATTTATGAAAAAGAAATTATTGGCTATGTTCTTAAAGGCCAAGAATAAATTTGGTGGATTTCTAGAGGGTTATTTTTGGAATTGGGACCAGTTAGAAAAATGACATAGTTAGTATTAAACATTTATTAATTCATTCTATGATTGGTAGCAGGATCGAAAGTTTATTTCTTAACTGAGTCCATCAAACAAGTTTCATGCATGTTCAATGAGAATTTCGATATGGAATATCTCAGCCCCTCGAGGGCCTTGTTATATACCTATGATATTGGGGTTACCAAACAAATATGTAGTGGAGTGATCTGGTCTACCAAAGCTCTAATCAGTCGAGTAATTAACTCTTTTTTTTATATAACAATTATGGATTCAAAAAATTTACGGATTTTAATTTTCAACAATAATTCCAAATTAATATATAATAAGTAATTTCATAATAATAAATATCATATTAGAGTAAAAGTTATTGAATTTTAATTAAACCCATAAATAGTATAATAAATTCACCTCTATTTGACATGCATTTTTTTTTTCAAATCTTTTTGGTGGAGTATATGTTGGTTGGATTTTGATATTTGATAGTTTATTGATATGTGTTTAATAATTAGGTTTCATATTCAAAGTTTGTGTACGAATAGATTTTCTAATTCTGAGTTAAATTTGATTTTCTAATATTAAAAATAGGGACATTGTTGCTACTTCATAAGGTAGATTCGTCTCTGTCAATAGATGTTATTTTAAATTTACATGTCAATAGTATAAAGATTGATTTTTTTGGTAAGAATAAAACAATTTTGTTCATAGAAACGAAGAGAAATAATTTTATTTTATATTAAGTATACTAATATGCAATTTATAGGGGATTAAATCCCATTTTCTATAAGTGAATGCGTGCATATTTATTTATCATTAAATAGCTCTATCTATTCCTAATAATTTGAATTTATTCTCTTTGTCTTTCTTTATATAATTTACTGATAAAATATATAAAAAATTACGTTGTCTAATGAATAATATCTTGGCACGTGACATTTGGAATTACTATATATAAAAATGAGATTTTTGGCTATATGTTAAGTAGGGGTGTACATGGTACACTTTTATCAATTTCACAATTTATCTCGAGATTAAAGTATTTTATTTCATCAATTATACGATGATAATATAAAAGAATATAGATTGTTGGTTATAACATTGATTTATATAAATCCTTTATTCAACTAATTTTGCACAAGTATCATAGAAGTGTCTCCTTTCTTTCCCTCTTAGAGACTTTCTATGGTATTTATATAGTGTCAAGTGATATTTGTTTTATAAAAACTAGTTTAGTAACTATCGTGATTTGTGATATTTAGATATGTAAAATTACGTAATTCTTTCATCAAATTAGATTTTGAATTTAATTCACATTCTAAATGCTAGCTCCAACAAAAGAAAATTGTTCAACTCGTATAAGGAGAGATCTTTTTTCGAACTAAAGCGTATACATTAATGGACCGAAGGTATTTTCACCTCGACCCCACCAGGTCACCCTCTCAATCAGTCTGAAGGCTCACATCGAATGAGTTTGGCTTTAACACTATGTTAATTAAATTAAATTTTGAGTCATATAACGAGTTCATAAATCTCATTCCAGTCTTATATGTTATATTTCCCTTCAACATTTTTCATTATAAAATATAATTTAATTAGTTTAATGTTGTAAATAAAAAATAAATGGTCCAGTATTGTTGGGTTCTGAAGGGTGATGGGCGTCATGCGGAAGCTTACAATTGCAAATAATATGATTGATAAATTAGATGACAAAAACTTATACTAAAAGTCAAGATATTATTATATCAAAACTAATATAAAAAAAAACATTGAAACTTTAGAGAGAATAAATCTCCCCATAAACAAAAGTCTTAAACGACTACATTGTGAATGTTATTGTTTTTGTGTTAGAAGAAACAAACCTATATTTATAGAGCCCTAAAACCTTTCCTACTAGAAAAGAACTAGCTACTCCAAAACCTTTTTCTAAGAGGAAAGAATAAACTAAATATGAAAGAATATTATATTTTCCTTTCAGGAAAAGTAAAAACATTTATGGTAATGTTTTGTCTTTTCTTTAAGGAAAAATAAATCTTAAATTATGGTAAGAAAATCAGGGCAAAACCCTAACAAATCTCCCCTTTGACTCGGATTTTCTTGACAAAGTTTGATCTGTCTTCTTCATTGCATGATAATCTCGTTCTTCACAAAATCTTCATCATTGTTGCTTGCCATGGTTAAAAATAAAATTTAAAATATATGGATTAAAAATGGGTTAAAAATATTTTGTTTTTATTCTTAAAAATTGCAGCAACAGGAATGTTGAAAATATGGTTGAAACTTCTTCTCCACATGTAGCTTGACAAAAAATCTTCATTATCATCAAATTTGTTGCAAATTAATTTGAAACCAC
Organism: Solanum commersonii; assembly: GCA_029007595.1. NCBI lineage: Eukaryota > Viridiplantae > Streptophyta > Magnoliopsida > Solanales > Solanaceae > Solanum > Solanum commersonii. Next base: position 101,276 of record JAJTWQ010000255.1, read on the forward strand.
TTGAACCTTTCTTCAACCTCGTTGAACCGTAGGACCACCAGATCTTTGAACCATATGCTCTGATACCACCTGTTGGGTTCTGAAGGGTGATGGGCGTCATGCGAAAGCTTACAATTGCAAATAATATGATTGATAAATTAGATGACAAAAACTTATACTAAAAATCAAAATATTATTATATCAAAACTAATATAAAGAAAAACATTGAAACTTTAGAGAGAATAAATCTCCCCATAAACAAAAGTCTTAAACGACTACATTGTGAATGTTATTATTTTTGTGTTAGAAGAAACAAATCTATATTTATAGAGTCCTAAAACCTTTCCTACAAGAAAAGAACTAGCTATTCCAAAACCTTTTCCTAAGAGGAAAGAATAAACTAAATATGAAAGAATATTATATTTTCCTTTCAGAAAAAGTAAAAATATTTATGGTAATGTTTTGTCTTTTCTTTAAGGAAAAATAATCTTAAATTATGGTAAGAAAATCAGGACAAAACCCTAACAAGTATTTCTGTATATCCAGCCATGATGAAAGTGAAACCCACGCAAAAGCAAAGCCTAAGATTTTGGGGCACCAACTATATGTAGATGTGACTAGACTTTGTAGACTCTATGAATCCATATATTGATAAATTATTAAGCTGTCAAAGGTATAATACTTAAATATGTTCTTTAATTTAATTTTATGTGGCATCTATGATCTTTAATTTTGAATATGTACAAATAGACACTTAAACTTGTATAAATTTGAACAAGTAGACGTATGCGTCTGACGTGGCATAATACATATATGACACAAATTGTCATGTAGGACGCATGTTTGCCAGTTTGTTCAATTTTATGCAAGTTAAACTGTCCACACGTGCACAATAAAAAATAAAAAATATAAATATCAATTGAAGCTAAATTAAAGAACACATTTATGTATTATGTCATATTAAAAAATAATTCATGTAATATTACATTCCCACCCTGGATCAAAGAACAATAAAAAAAAAACAAAGAAGTAAAAACTAAAAGTATATGTCTAGTAGATAAATTTAAAAAATGTGTGGTTGAGAATACAAATATCTACTCAAATGGTCCATTATTGGGATTCCTTGTGGATAGAACATTTTGGTAAAAATTTACGAGTATCAATATTTATATCAAATCAATTTACATGATTAAGTTATATAATAAAGTAAAAATGTTTCCTAATTGATCATTGATTAAGTAAGTGAACTCTATAATCCAACACATAACATGCATATATTAGTTTGATAGAAATTATTTAGAAATTTCGATAAATTGTCATGATTTATCCTCAAATTTCACCTACACATTTTTGTTTAAAAAAATTGTCCAAATTAGTTCAAACAACTCCGAGTTTAATGTTTATTCTTATAATATCGATTTCAATAATTTTCAGTTGTTAAATTCAATTCAAGTATACAAAAATCAATAAACTAATCATCACTTTATCGTTTTTCAAGAATCAAGTTAATCAACAAAATCGAACAATATATAGTATTCTCTAATTTTCCATCCTCTTATTTTTTCTAATTTTTTTTTAATTAATCATTCGATATTTAAAATTTATTGATTCAATTAATTTAAATTTACGTCTGATAAAATTAAAAGAGTAAAGTGCATTCTGTAAAAAAAAAAAAAGTTCAAAATTTGTACACTAAAAATAGTTCTAGGTGTCCCTTAATTATAGTGGTGGTATCATTTTTATCTTCGTTTTTTTATATGTTGCAAAAATTGGCATGTATGATATACCCTTATAATAAAAGTCGATAAATTACAAGTTATGGTTCGAGTCAACATAGAAAGCATGATATAAATCAGAAATGATTTGTGGTAACTAAAGACATATATATTGAATAAATATACAGTTAAGTCAGATGTTAATTTTTTTTCTTTTGTAGCTTTGATCAAGAGATGTCACAGTGAAACCAAATAAACAAAGAGAGAAAGGTATTACGAGTGAAATCAAATAAATAAAGAAAAGGTACATAAAAAAAATGAGGTATCGTTAATGTCATATTAAAAATTAATTCATGTAATATTACATCCCCACCCTGGATCAAAGAACAATAAAATAAAAAACAAAGAAGTAAAAACTAAAAGTATGTGTCTAGTAGATAAATTTAAAAAATGTGTGGTTGAGAATACAAATATCTACTCAAATGGTCCATTATTGGATTCCTTGTGGATAGAACATTTTGGTAAAAATTTACGAGTATCAATATTTATATCAAATCAATTTACATGATTAAGTTATATAATAAAGTAAAAATGTTTCTTAATTGATCATTGATTAAGTAAGTGAACTCTATAATCCAACACATAACATGCATATATTAGTTTGATAGAAATTATTTAGAAATTTCGATAAATTGTCATGATTTATCCTCAAATTTCACCTACACATTTTTGTTTAAAAAAAATTGTCCAAATTAGTTCAAACAACTCCGAGTTTAATGTTTATTCTTATAATATCGATTTCAATAATTTTCAATTGTTAAATTCAATTCAAGTATACAAAAATCAATAAACTGATCATCACTTTATCGTTTTTCAAGAATCAAGTTAATCAACAAAATCGAACAATATATAGTATTCTCTAATTTTCCATCCTCTTATTGTTTCTAATTTTTTTTTAATTAATCATTCGATATTTAAAATTTATTGATTCAATTAATTTAAATTTACGTCTGATAAAATTAAAAGAGTAAAGTGCATTCTATAAAAAAAAAAAAGTTCAAAATTTGTACACTAAAAATAGTTCTAGATGTCCCTTAATTATAGTGGTGGTATCATTTTTATCTTCGTTTTTTTTATATGTTGCAAAAATTGGCATGTATGATATACCCTTATAATAAAAGTCGATAAATTACAAGTTATGGTTCGAGTCTACATAGAAAGCATGATATAAATCAGAAATGATTTGTGGTAACTAAAGACATATATATTGAATAAATATAGAGTTAAGTCAGATGTTAATTTTTTTTCTTTTGTAGCTTTGATCAAGAGATGTCACAGTGAAACCAAATAAACAAAGAGAGAAAGGAATTACGAGTGAAATAAAATAAATAAAGAAAAGGTACATAAAAAAAATGAGGTATCGTTAATGAAAGTTCGTAATTAATCATATGACAATATAGTATAAAATTATATCGATTTGTTATGACTTGTACGACACCGTTTTGATTATTATTATTATTATTATTTTGCTTTTATAGCTTTAGAATTTTAAAAGAGGGGTATCATGAATAAAGTAAAATAATAAAAAAGAGTTAGAAAGAAAATAGATATTTTAAACTTAAAAGGGTTATTTTCCCACATATATCAAGAAAAACTAGACACAATGTTTAAATAGTAGCACAAAATATCCTTTTTACAAATAACCATTCTGCACTTATACATTAGGCCCATTTAAAAAATAAATTCTAATATTTATCTTCTACAAAATCTGGCCATAATTTATGAATAATCAGTGTATATATAGTATACATTGATTATATATGGAATTCTATATGCATTGTTATAACTAAGTTCTTATGATTTAGGCATAATACATAAATATAAATCTTAATTTGGCTTCAGCAGACAACTATGACATTTAATTTTGGATGTGCACAAGTAGACACTTAAACTTGTATAAGATTGAACAAGTAGACACACATGTCATATGTGGCATAATACACATGGGACGCCACGTAGGACGCAAAATTGACATATAGGACGAATGTGTCTATTTGTTCAATTTTATACAAGTTTAAGTGTCTACTTGTGCACACTTAAAGTTAAAGGTCATAGTTGCCAATTTGGAGTCAAGTTTAAGTGTTTATGTTTTTTAACTTTTTGGGTGTGCATAAGTAGACATTTAAACTTGTATAAAATTGAAAGTAGACACATGTGTTCTACATGGTATAACACGTGTAGGACGCCATATAAGATGTTGCATAAGATGTGAAATTGGCACATAGGACGTCAAGTAGGACGCATGTGTACTTGTTCAACTCTATACAAGTTTAAGTGTTTACTTGTACACACCCAAAGTTGGAGGGCATAGATGTCAGATGAAGTTAAGTTAAATGATATGTTTATGTATTATGCCTATCTTTTAAGTAGTTAACTTATTTAAGGCATTTTTCCAAACTTTGAACTAAAAGTGTATAATAGAAATATTTTAGGTCAAATACTTTATCATGTGTTTAAATTCTCAATTGGAATAGAGTTCTAATCTGAATATCTAAATGAAATTTACTAGTAAGTTAATTAAGCCATAATACTTTACACCATATATATATATATATATATATATATATATATATATATATATATATATATATATATATATATATATATATATAATTAAATTCATTTCAAAAATAGAACATAATTAAAGAATGTGACATATTTTATTTTATTTTATTTTTTGCAATTGATTCGTCTCGAAACTCATAGATGAGAGCAATGGCACTAGGAGGCTTGTCGATATGTATTTCAACGATCTCATCGAATTTATTTCTAAATGAATTTGTTACATCAACTTGTGGGAGAGATTATGCGTAATAGAATAATATTAAATATCACGATTGAACTTTTATTTTTACAAGTATTACAAAACCACAATATCACTATGAAAAAAAAACATGAATTAGCAACTTATAACTTTTGTCGCTAAACAGTAAAAAAATCTTATCGCTAATTCTATTTAACGACGAATTACTGTCCAAACATCCTAGTAACTTGTATGATTTTTGAGTTAGTTTTGTATATGTCGTAGATAAATTTGATTTCAATAAGTTAAATCATCAAATGATCAATAAAAATTTTAAATGATTTTTTTTATATAGTAAAATATACATGTATACAACAAATGATCAACAAAGTATACTAATTATTGTTATCTTAATTTTCATATTTCTTACTTCATATAGTCAATTATTGGGTTCAAGTAGTCGACTGACAAATAAAAATAAGGCAATTCACCTTGCGTTACATTTTCAATTGGTATTAGATTCTTTATCTATATTGAAGTGTTTGGTTTTAACTCTTCACTAGAGAAATCTATTATTGGAACTTTAACTTTGGAACAAGTCATTGATGAATTTATTACTCTCATTTGTCCAATAATATTTGTCCATTATTGAAAACTATAAATAGAAGGGTAATTTTACTATTTTACTTGTTGAATATAATAAGTAGAATGCCTAGAAAAATGTAATAGAGAAACGATTATAATTAATGACAAGGATAAATTAAAAACTAAGTGTAAAATTATTAATTAATTTCATAAAGTGACAAGTATTGTTGGATAACTATTGCTGCATGAAGAGAGTAATAAAGAAAGGAGGAGGAATTCAAAGTTTACTTTAAAATAGGAAACAAATGGTATATATATATATAAAATAATGGGAAATGAATTAACAAAATTAATTCGTGCAGAGGTGTAATTATAATAAAATAATGGGAAATGGTTTAACAAGATTAACTCGTGCAGGGGTGTAATTAGGATTTTGAACTTTAGAAGAAAAATAAAGGTTTTCAGTAGAGTTCATAGTAAGCGGATTATTGAGAATAACATATTCGAATAATTTTAATTATTATAGAAAAATATAACAATATAAAATATATAATATAATATAACACAGAAATTAATTTCACAAAAACTATAGCTATTATTATAATAAAATATTGTTATGAAAGAGTGTTATATATATTTATTTTTTATTTTTTGCCGTATAGGGGAGTAAAAAATGGTCCAATGTGGGCATGATTTGAGAAATAAAAAGGAAAAGAAATTAATTATATCACAATACAATTTATTTTCTAAAATATTGATATATTGATATTTGTAATAATTATTTTAAAGTTTTTAATAATTATGTTAGAGATTGTGACTAGTTTGCTAATTTTCTCCTAAAAATAACAAGTAAAAAAGAGAAATAATAAAAAGACAAAATTAAACCAATAAAAAGAGACAGAAGGAGTATAAAAAACTTTAAAAAGGTCAACTTTTTGATTATTTGTCTTCTTCATTAATAAGTAGGTATTTCCAACATTTTATATAAGTTGTTTATTTTTTTATTGACCTGTTTTTTAAGAAATTATAAATAAGAAGAATAATTTATTATTATTATTTTGTTAAAATTTTACAAACTTATTTACATTTTCAAAAAGAAAATAATTCTAAGGATAATTTTTTAAAACAATCTATTATTTTTATTTTTATTTTATAAATTAACAAGTAATTTATAGAAATTATTTTTAATAATGTGAATAATTAATATGTGATCAGGAAATAATTGCTAGTCAATTTACTTACTAGCTTAATTTATTGTTTGTGATCCTGGTAAGAGTTTAATACTTTTTGAAAATCATTTTACTACTCCGCCGTTTTAAATTATTTATCATTTTTTTTCACATCTTCTAAAAGATATTATATTAGTTCATTTTTATTTATTATTTTTTAACATATTGATAAAATGTTGTTTTCATTTTTAATAAGCAAATCCTATTTATTTATTTATTTATTTATTTTCTATAAAGCTACTAAAAGTGATAAAGGCTCCATATAAAATTTCTTTTAATAAAACTTGTTTAATTCTACTTTTTATTTTTCATGTCTCGCTGTTAGTCATCAGAGGTTCGTGAAATCTTTAAGCATAAAAAAGATTTCATTCTAAACTAAATTTTCTCTTCATTTTTTTCTTTGTCCATTCACTTCCTATTAAATGAACATGAATATTAAAGGTAAATATTATGAAGTTTGACTTTAAATTTTTTTGGTATATCTTTTAATTAAGAAAATTAATCATTTATGTTACATAGTTTGATTTACAAAATTTTAGTGCACCCATTCATTAAATTATTTTTATTTACCCATTCGATTATTGGACACTCTTTGTGAATTTTTTGACTACGCCACTGCGACTCATTAGGTCGTTTTGAGTACTATAATTTTTTATTACATAAAAGACTCTTCAAATGGATTCTAAATAGGTATTTTAATTGATGATTAAAGAAAATAATTAAAATTAGTAGTGGACCACTTTTCTAATTAGTCATGTCTAATAATGAGGGTAATAAATAATTTGTAAAAAAAAAGGAAAAATAATTGAGAAAACACGACAGTCTTCAATTGGCATAATTAATATTTGATTGATTAGAGTTACAATTAGGCGTGTTGCATGTTGTGCAACTTTGAGTGGTGGCGGTGTTGTATTGGAGGTGTAGTTATTTCAAAATTATTATTATTATTATTATATTGTTGATGGTGAAAGGGGAGGAAGAAATTTTCGGATATGATAATGTTTTAATAGTTGATAATGTTTTGTTAGTTGGAGAATAGGTGGGATATCAAATTAAACATTTTATATATATATATATACGACCTTACTCGAAGACCTTACTTAATAATGAATTTAAATAATACTATACAATAAAGTTATGTAACAATTAAAATAAACATTATATTTAAATTAACAATACAGTATTGTGCGTAACAAACTATCCAAACAAGGTGTTAAGCTCTTGTAACTTGTCTTGTACATCTTTTAAAATATTAGTGCTAATTTATTTGTCTATATATACTCTCTATCCCTCCCTTTAATTTTTCACATTGTGAAGCAGGGGTGTGCAAACACTGATTTAACCAAAAAATCGAATAAAAAAAAACATCATTGGTTTATTGATATTGGGTTATTGGGCTAACGGTTTTTAAATGGTTTTGCTAAATTTTTTATTGGGTTATTGGTTCGATTTCCGGTTATATGATTTTTATTAATGGTTAAACCGATAACCCAATAAGACTATCCTAAATTTACTATTTTATCCCTAGACCAGTAAATCCTAATTATATAACATTTTACAAACCCTATTACTTTAATCTCAGTATTACTTAAAACCCTAATTATTGTCTCATTCTGTAATTGCAAACACACTTCTAACTTGAATGTGCCAATTGCCTAAACCTGTTAGAAAAATGATTGTTACTTTTATGATTATTACTTTCATGCCAAATGTTGGAAAAATCATATGGTTTATATGAAAATTTTCTTATCGTGTATTGTTTTATTTAGAAAAATATATTTGGACTGGTTTTAAGAGTCGCTACTTAATTTTTAAGAAAAATCAAGAAAATTGATTTTCAATAGATTAAAACAGAAAATCAATTGAAAATACTTAAAGAGGGTTCGGGGTTCCTATTAATATTCTAGAAAGGTTTTTAAAGCATCTAGAATATCTGCTAATGCGGTTATCCGACAACTAATTTATTTGGCTAAAGTATTTTAACTTAACTTGATTGAACAAATTTTGTAGTTAGGACCATTTTAAGGGAGAAACAGAAAAATGTCGCAATATTATTTAAATGAAGTATTTTGTAAACTTACTTATTTATTTATTTTAAAGTCGAGTGAGAAACGACTAATTTAGTTAGGTGATTAATTCAAAATGAGTGTCTTTTGGGGATTTGAACTTTTTGACCCTAAGATTAACGACAAATACTAACAAGCAAAACAAACATAGTGAAGTAAAGAGGGAAAGAGGGTGGGACCCAAATCTGGTTTCTGTCTGCTGGACCAAAGATATTTGGGCCCATTTTTCGTTTTGGGCCTTCAGCCCATTTGAATCACATGTACCTGTCCTAAACTAATCATAAAAAGAAATATATTTTATCTTTGGGCCTTAAGCTCATTCTTCACCTGTCCTAAACTTCTAATAGAGTATTAATAATTAAAAGACAAGGGCTTGGGCCCTAAATAATAAAAGACAAATTTAAATAATGAGGAGTGGGCCTTTTGGCCCAATCTTTCAACTCTTGATTTCTTGCGCGTCTTTTCAACTCTGGAGTATGTTCGTCGATTTTAGTGGTTGGCTGACTCGATAAAGGAAGATTTGAGCCATTACGGCTCTCTCGAAATGCAAGGGGAAATAGGAGTTCATGGTGAACTCGGGTGGATTTCACATAAGAAAAAGAAAACACAAAATAAATTAGCACCTACTTATAATAAGATTGACAAAGTGATTTTGCATTAACTAATATTTGAACTCAAACTTTAAACAAATTACAACAAAACATCGAATCTAGTGTGATTCCGCAGACGCAATCCTATCACATTACTCAACTAAAATGAAGGACGTTCTATCCTCATAATTAATAAACTTAAAAATTTCTTTTAGAAGCATGAGATACGAGATAAGAGTAAAATATTTGGGAGGGGGGCGGTAGCTATAACATCAGTGATTAAGTGACCAAAATTCTAAGGGGAAATTATTTTAATTATGCATCTACGCCTAGATGCAACATCTATGACAAACATACTTGTCACATAACTAAAATGATCCATACATTTCAGAAAAAATAAAAATAATAATAAATAAATAAAATCTTTTGCAATTCTTATATTAATTCATAATGATTTGATTTCTGTTATTTATGTTTCCTATTCCTGACTACATTAATTACTTACATATTCTCCTTTAATTTCCTTTCTTTACGTTCTTTTAAGAAAAATAAAAATATTGTTTCACTTACACAAATTATATAAATACAAATTTTATAGAAGACTCTAAACTTTTATGTGATGAAAAATCATTAAAAAAAAATGCATTTAATAATAAAATTGATTAAAGTTTATAATATTTTATTAAAAATATAATATCAAAAGTCTAATACGCGCGAAGAAGCGCGGATTTGTTCACTAGTTAACAATAAAGACAAACAAGAGGCATTTAGCTGAATTTCACACTACATCAGTGCTTCAAAACTGATTGCTTAAACATAAACATGCTTAGCTGGAAACAGTCAAAGTAAGCTGAAATTGGACACATGATTGTTTGGTTAAATTTTTTATTTATAAAAGCACAATCAAAGCTGAAGGGGCAGGACAAATTAATGAGAAAGTCTTTACCGTACCAAGATTAATAAATAAAGACATTCAAAGATATTTTAAGCATGCTAAAAGAAGTCAAACTAACACTTTTAAGCCTGATAAACACTCACAAATATGCCTAAATGGATAGGAGATAAGAGATCTAAACAAAGACATAAGTCATACTTACACATGACACTAGATTTTAACGCAGTGAATTGAAATAGACATTTTTTTTTTGAGATTTTCAGCAGCAACAAAGGCAAACAAAGAGGTCAAGACATAACCAACCCTTAGATAGGCAGCAATTAACAAATGCCAAGTTAATATGGAACATAATATTAATTAAATCGGGTGTTGGCGTAGACAATCATTAAACTCAACAAAAATTACATCACTAAAGCTACCACATACTTGACCAAATCAATGAATGACTTAAAGATATAAATACGCTAACACATCTTATTAGAAAATTGTACCATGGACCATGCTAATAAATCGACAACAACTAGACAGAAAGGACATAGTGTCACGACCCAAATTGAGTCATGAGTGGCACCCACACTTCACTTCCTAAGTGGGCGGACCAAGAAATCTAATCCCCAACTTATACCAATAATTCAACTACAACTAACAACAATAACGCGGAAGCTCCAAAACTTATTAAAGTAACCAATCAAATAAACCTCTAAAGTCTATTACATATTATCCCCAAAATCGAAAGTCATCACATCAAGGACATCTGTTCTTAACATATCAAGTCTAAAAGTATTAGAGACCTAAAATAAGTAAATACGATGGTCCATGTCCGAAATTCAAGGACATCACGCCATAAGCGAGAGAATCCGGCCACGAGCTAGAAGGAATAGCTCACCCGAAATCGACGTCTTTGAAGAGGCGGCTAGAGTTGAGGGCGAGTCGAAGTCGATGGTACACTTGCTGCACTCCACAAAGAAAAACGAAGAAAACACAAGTAGGGGTCGTACAAGCAACACGTGCGAGTAGGTATCATCGGCCAACCCAAAATAGAAACTAATATACAAGGAATAATAGTATAAAGTCAACTATAGCACTTAGCGAGGTGATAAGAAACCACAACATGAACAAGTGACAGTTGAAGCAAGTACGTAATCAATCACAATATCAAGCACACATACGAGGGCTCAGGCCTCTACATCACATTCGTTTGGGAAATGCGTTCATTGAGATTGAGTACATTAAGTTAATTCAATATCTTTTTCCTTTAATGTTACCGTGTCGGAACGTGACACTCCGATTCAAAAATACCGTGTCGGAACGTGACACTCCGATCCAAAAATACCGTGTCGGAACGTGACACTCCGATCCAAAAATACCGTGTCGGAACGTGACACTCCGATCCAAAAATACCGTGTCGGAACGTGACACTCCGATCCAATAATATTATTAATTTATCATTTATTATCACCATTTTCCAGTTCGTTAATAATATTACATCAAGCCTTCTTTATTCAAGGCATAATTTCAATAGAGAGGTTTTGATTATAATCTCACGGTCTCAGGATTTTAGACCAATCACAAACCACACAACCAAGCCACACAATCACACAGTCAAGTACATAGAGAACTTCACAATATCATTCAATGCATATCAATCGCTATTAAGAGTTTATCTATCAAATAGAACAAACCATAACCTACCTCCACCGAAGAACCGAAGTCAAGCAACCTACTTCTCCAATGCTTTTCCCTTCCTCAATGCCTCTGAACCTTTCCAATCTATAAAGTATATGTGCATAATTTGTAAGTTAACGAATCTATAAATACTCATATTATTCTATGTCTAACCTAAACCCAAGAACTCACCTCATTCTATAATTAATATCCTAAAGTTCAAACTTAAGGATAGGTCTTAATTTCCCCAATTAACATAACTTAATTTACTTTGCACCTATAAAACTCAAATTGATCAACGATCATGACCTTAATTTACTGGTCATTATCGATCAAGTGGGTACTGGAAGAAATAGTCAAGATAATAATATTAATAACAATTACACTACTAAATAGTACACCATTCGTAACATTAAAAATTATAAATTTTAATTCACTAGTTAGTATAGTTGCAGATACACTAGCAATATTCATCTCTTTTGTAGTCATTGTAGATACACCGTCAACTTCCTTCTGTACCCCAAAAATATTCTATAAATATATACTAATGTATCCTACATATTTTATTATAATAGTAATAGGGAATCTTAATTACAAACTACAGTTTTCCAATCCTCCATGTATCATAGGAGAAAGTAACCGTTCTATATTAATATATATTAAACCCATACATCCTATTAACTTTCTCTACAACCAACATTAATAATTTAACCAACTTAAATCAATATATTGATTCAATCGAATTTCATCACGACAACCGCCAGCGAATATATATGCACAATACCATTTCATTCTTTAATGTTGGATTATCGAATGGCACACATTTGCCAATAATTACTCACAAAAGTTTGTCTCCAACAATCCTGCCGCTACTATCCATTCTAAATTCCCATCCAACCTTAATTATAAAATAATAATTATCACTCCTACTATTGATAACTACACTTCACCCTAACACTACTGCCAATGCACACTCATTCTTTCCAATGTCTCATCTAATTACAATACTATAATAATCATCATAAATTATCGCCTAACATTCACTCATTAAAATTGGACAAACAACATATTCAATAGATAAGACAATTGGATAATTAATGCATCCCAAGGATTTCCACTCAATTAGTATAAACCCGTTACATATTACTTAAGGAAATCGAAGAGTTGAAGCATTACCTGGATGGCACTCGCTTCTGGTTGACGCCGCAGGTAGGGATTCACTCGGCTAAACCCTTATTTCTATTTTCTAGAATATTTACTCCCTAATTATTATATAAGACAAACTATAAAAGTGTGAAAGTGACCCACTATTAAGTTTAATGTTATTTTCTTTAACCATCATCTAAATAAATTATAAAAACTACCCCCTTAAATTCATAAATGTAGTTACGAATGGTCCAAAACACTTATTTAAAATCTATCGGAAGAGTATTTTATACAATAAAAGCTCTAATACTCAAAATGATCAAATGGGTCGTTACACATAGCATTGTATTTGTCACTTTGAATATTAGCTAAAAAAAAGAAGATAAATCAAATAAGCTTAAACATAGAAGCAAAGATTCAGCAACACTTAAACATAAAGCAACACAATCAGTAACAAGATAAATGAAGAACAGTTGATGCTTGAAGACATGTTAGGCATGGGGATCAAAGCAAAACGAACATCCAAAACGATATGAAAGCTAAACTTAAACAGTAACAAATCCAGCTCCCTACATTTAATTAAGACAATGAAACGATTAAATGATGACCGGTTAGGAGTCCACGTAGCGAAGAAAATGAGTCAGAAAGCTTATATTCGAACAAACCAACCTCTGTCCAATAGTGTTGAAGTAAAAAAAATATATATAGAAAGGAGAACAAGACAGGGGCCGAGAAACCCAACAGAATCAAGTTTATCACATAACGCTTGGAATCGGGATAGAACGTAACTAAGGGAGGAGGCGTTACCTTTTTCGGGAAGCAAGACGGGACGAGACAAGCAAGGAACGACTCCACCACCACTAAAAGCGACTCCAGGGACCACGACAAACAAGACAAAACGAAAGAGAGATAAGATCGATCCGAACAAGTTCAAAGGTTTTTTTTTTTTTTTTTTGGTTTAGATGTATTCCTTCCTCTCTACACTTGGTTAATACTCAATGTTCTCTGCCAACAATTTTTCTAACCAAAATTTCCAACTCCGAATTTCTCTTTTTTCTCCTTTTTTTTTTCTTTTCAAAATGACGAAGAGGGGAACTTATAGGGAAGGAATTTGGGTTCGGATTTTGGGGGGAAAGGGTGAAAAACGGATAGGAAAAGGGTCCATTCAAAATTCAAATGCCATAAATTTCTTTCACCATTGAAGAGAGACATACTTTTTCTCTGAAATTTGACTTATTCCGGAAGAGGAAAGGGAGGGAAAACGTGTACATTTGCTGCTAGAAACGCGAGAGAGTCCTACGAAACGGTACTAGAGGTGGAGAAGACGCTTGAACAGCTGCGCTTTGTCTATATCCGTGTAGGCGTCGTTTCTTTGCTATAACGTTGAACCGGAAATATTAGAAATTTCGGGTTCTTTTAGAATTGGAAACGGCCGGGTATGGGTTGAAAAGTGGGGTGATGATATATATTTGTTGATGTATAGCAGGTGGGTTATTTTGGAATGGGTTTTTCTCTGTTTTGTGGCTGCTGTACGTATGGTGTTGCTGAAAAATGCAGAGAAAATTTTCAAAACAACAATATTTTAGCTTTGTAATGACCCTTCAGGTCATTTTTAAATTAAAGAATTCTTTCCCTCGTATAGAGCATTCCTGTAGCGACCCCAAGTCATTTATGACTTGCTGGCACTGACCGTTCGGTCGCCTGGTCGTTCGTTTGGGTTTTAGGCCCGTTTCCCTATTTTGGAGATTTTTATAACTTGAAAAGTTGACTTTGGTCAACCTTCTTGGGAGTCGTGCTCAGATAAAAATTCTGACAGCTAGGTTAGCTTCGGAAGATTGATTTTGGTGTAGAACGACCCTTCGTTCGCTTCCCGAGGCTTTAGATGGCAGTTGTGGAATCGGCTCAAACGATACCGGGTGTGGGACCCACTTTTCATCGAAGCAATCTCCAAATGGAAATTCCGCCTTCACCGTTGAGTCCGAAATATTATTTCCAGTTAGATGCCATATATGGTTTGTATTTTTCCGATTCGGAACGAGTCCGAAACATCAAAATTTAAGTTTGAAGGGTTGTAGAATTTTGACGCGGCGGTGACGTGGCAGAGCCACGTGACGCCACGTGGCAGCGGCTGGAATTTCCAGATTTAAGAACAAGTTCGTCCAAGTTTTTCCCTCAACTTCAACATCAAATTTCTCCTTCATTTTGAGTCCAAATTAGGTGCTTCAAGAGGCTAACTTCAAGAGAATTTCGTGGGGAATCTAGCGGTGATCTCAGAAACGCGAGGGGGGGCTTCGTTTGAGGTAAGGAATCGAATTTAGCCACTGCTAGGATGACTTTCGGATTGAATTGTTGTTAAATTTTGAAATGTGAGATCTTGATCATCTTAGGTCCGTTTTGAGTCATTCTTGAGGCTAACTTGTAGAGTTTTTCGCAAGGATCGTCGTGGTATAATCTGTTTGGGTTGAAAGGGTCTCGTTTTTCCAGAAATTGGTGATTAATGGGCTGCCCATTTTAATTGTTGTGGCTGATTTCTTGTGTTTTAGGTATCTGTTTGTGCTAAAATTTTGGGGTATTAGTTTAGTAAGGTATTTGGAACGTTTCCACGGATTCGATTTCGAGATTCCAATTGTGGGCCCCACAATCCCGTTTTAGACCCGATTTTGGGTCCGTCTCCGAAAAATACAATTTTAGTGTCAATATATTCGTAATGACGAGGTGATTAACCTTTTGTTAGTGGGGAAGCGTTCGGAGACCGTTCGGAGGGGAAAAGATCCGGTACCGTGAGTTGGAGCACGCGTGGTCGGCTTTCAGGTAGGCTATGGCTTTCTCTCGTGAGATTGAGCATGTTTAGGCATTTGTTTATTGATTTGCTTGAGTATGGAGGGTTCGGGTGTTGAGCATGCTAAATTTCTATAGTTCCTGCCTTAGACCTTATTTCGGGAAAGTGTTGGATTATGACAACATGTCTCTTGATATTATTGAATATCCATATCTTGTGGTGTATATGATAATATTGATTTGAAGTATGTTTGGCCTTAGTCTAGGCTTAGACTAGTGTTGCCATAGACTTGCGAGATTTCGGATGTCGTTGGGCAGGAACTTTTCCGACGCCGTTTCGAACGGTCGGCTCTTGTAGATCGATATAGCGGACTTGAGTCGATAGTCGGTAACTCGGCTTATGACCTTGTATCCATAATGCCCCTTTTCGTTAGCTACGGTCTTGGTAGAGTCCGTGGTCCGACTTACTTATGTCCGAGCTTAGCTACGCATGCAGGTTCGAGTCCGTGGTCCGGCTTACTGTGATCCGGTTTTGGCTGATGCAGGTTCGAGTCAGTGGTCCAGCCCACCCGTGCCCGACCTTTGGCTACGGCACCCGGTTTGAGTCCGTGGTCCGGTCCATATAGGTTGACTCATTAGCTATAGTACCCGGTTCGAGTCCGTGGTCGGCTTGCACGTGGTGTATTCCCAATTCCTCACTAAAGCTTGGTTAGTCTTGATTATTCTTATATGTAGGTTGAGGTTTTGGAGGTTGGAGAGATTCCGATTAAAGTCCGAGACGTAATGAGATCTGGAATATGATTGGGAACGGTTCGGTTAAAAGTCCGAAAATTAGTAATATTGTGATAGACCTTCTAGTTCCATTATTTTACTTTATCTCGCCGATGCATCCGGGCTTATGGGGGTCCGTGCGGGTGGTTTCTTTATTGTGCACGAGCGTACCCGTCGGGTTTATGGGAGCCCGGCGGAGTTAGTTAGATTACTTGTCTTTGTTGCCCGTACGCTCGTGTACATACCCCCATTTACTACTCTTTGCACTTGATGTGACCCTTTATTTGCATTTCGTTTACTTTTGCTTATCTTCCTCGGTCGGCCTATGATGCCTACTGGGTTTTGTTTTTGGTACTCATGCTACGCTCCGCATCTATTTTGTAATGCGGTCCGAGCACTAGTAGCCGGCGTTGATCGAGCTTGGAGTAGACTTATCCGGAGACGGGGGTGAGCACACGGCGTTTTGTACTATTTCGGTCTCCATCCGTATATATAGACTTGTCTCTTTCCTTTCGAGGCAGTCCAGTTTCGTTGTCTAGTTTTGGGACTTGTACTCATTTTGTAGTAGCTCTCAGTTGGTGACCTCCGGGTTAAGGAGGGATCTTTATTTGTATACATGTTTTGGGTTGGTTCCGCCCGTTTATATTGTTATTTTCCTACTTTTGTTTGATTTCTACCCTCAGACCCATTACTTGTTGTTCCGGGTTACGGGTTGGCTTACCTGCTGGTGGGTTATAGTAGGTGTAATCATGACTTGATAAATCGGGTCGTGACAAGCTTTTAATGGGACTCCTTAGCAATAGTTTCACTATTTATTTAAAATGTCAATATTTTAGTTTGTTAAGGATTGAGTTATGTATTTATTTTATTTTGATTAATTTGAAAGAATACAAATAGTTAATAATTGAATAGAGAAAATTAAGGAACAAAAAATTTCAAAAAAGGTAAAAAAATTTTAAAATTTAACATCAGTTACGTTTTTGAAAAAGCATATGTTGCCATTTTTCTTTCTAGCGTTTTTTCTTTGTTCTTAAGAATTTCATTTTTTCTTTGGAAACAGTAGTTTGTATTTTATATCTTATATGAGTGGAAGTGTTGGAAAATTTCTAATGCCCTCTATTTTGGATATTTAAATGTTTGAACTTCTTTGAATATGTGTTCATCCGAAATGTATTCCAATACCTAATGATATGTATAACTAATTTAAAATACAAAAAATGTTGGTATTGATTTATTATGAATATAACTCTTTGGCATTCTAGTTCAAGTACAAAAATAAAGGCAGTTGTGTAGTATATACCAAAATATAAATACAAATTAGTTGTAGATCAAAATGATATTGAAAAATACAATTGCGATGAATACATATATAATACATAGAATAAGTTTATTCAAAATAAATTGTATTTATATTTCAATATCCAATTTTGTTATATTATTATTTCACTTTAAATTTGCAGAAAGTATTTTCTAGCTTAGTTTTTATTTCAAATATCATGTTGTATTTCACTATCATTTTGTATATCAAACGCAGAATGAATACCAATAATTTTGTATTCCCCTTCTTGTGATGTATTCGTCGCGCAATTTTATATATTATGTATTCATAAAATTATATTTCTTTAGCCAAATAAAATACAAAATATGTCTTGCTAAGTTTGTATTTCAAATATCAGGTTGTATTTCAGTATGATTTTGTATTTCAAACGAAAAAATGAATACCAATAAGTTTCCATTTCCTTCTTATAATGTATTCGTCACAATTATATAAATTATGTATTCAATCATAAGATGTAGAATTGTGACGAATACATTATATACCTATTTAAATTACTACAAACTAAAAAAAGAAATACAATGTTTTAAAATAAAAATACAAATGATGAGTAAAAAGAAAAACAATTGACAAACAAAAATTAATAGGAATACGGTTGTGGTATGAATACAATTTTGTAACCTTCTTCTTTGACTTTGTCTTTCTTCTTCTTCTTCTTCATCTACTATGTTCTTTTTCCGATTTTTTCTCCATCAAAACCGAATTTCAATCCGTATTCACTTGTGCATTAGTAACCCTATAAGCAAAATTGAAATTATTAAATATGAATGTATAAAAAAAAAATCAAACAATATATGATGTATGTGTGCTAATGTAGTTACTACAATCTACTAAATCTCAAATATGAAGACAAAATTTTTGATAATTTGAATTTTGAAATTATCAAAAATTAGAATGTATTAAATATCAAACAAAATAAACATACATATGAATTTCTAGATTCTCCAAAATCTGAAAAATTAAAAGAAAATCACAAAAAAAATTGAAAATCATAACTATTTGATGAATAACTAAACAAAATCACATAAAAATTGAAAAATTCGACTGAAAATCCGTAATATATAGAATCGGTGATTTAAACATCAAATCAAAATGGATAATGGAAATTACCTTGTCAATCGATAAATCTACTTGAATTAATAAATAGCTTTTATTTAACAATAAAGAAAATTTCTTGATGAACAACAATTTAGCACCTTGAAGAAAGATAAACTTGAAACATGAAAGGTGGGGAAGAAACGTGAAAAGTGGGGAAGAAACGTGAATGGAGTTGAAAAAAGGTTAATGTGTATTGGTTTAAATTTTTTTTCTTTAAACGGTTATTGGTATATAATTTGGTCCAATATAGGACTCTTTCCATAAATAAAATTAATTTTAACTACTAAAATCTGAATACATGTTATTTTATAAAAATATTGTCATTCTGTCATTTTAAATAAATATTTTAAAGTGTTGTTATTTTGACTAATTATATTAGGTATTATGACTTAATTGCTAATTTTCCCAAAAATGCATCGCTGATGGGCCTTACTGATTTGGGCTGGTTTGGAAGAGTTGGGCAGCTGAAAATTGTAAGATAAAAGCCCAAAAATTGGTCCTATTAGTGAGGTAAAAGTAATGGCTAGTAAGTTACAATTTTAATCGAATTGAGTGGACAATTGCATTACGAATTTAGCCGATGAATTAGGAGTGTAGCCAAATTGAGTTCATTTAATAAATTCGGCTAGTGATTAAATAAGGTGAATTAATATAAATTAATTAATGAGCTTCTTAATTTCAACGAAATAAAATAATTGACTTAATTATAAACTAATTAACTGAAAAGTGTAAACTATTATATATCTGAGTATGTTACTTCCCAAGCTGGCTATGCAGCTCCCAATGATGCTTTCAAGGCTTATTGTGGTGTTTGATATATAGGCTAAACGTGAATTTCTAATGAACATTTTTGTCAGAGTACTGTTAGTATATATGGGATTTCTAACAGAATATTCATCGAAAATGTGTGATTCTCCCTGCAGCTTGAGGGTGCAACTCCCTCCATTATGAAACATCATATGTTTATTGATTGATAAGGACATCACAATAACACATCAAAATTTATGAGGCTATAAACAAATAAGGAAATAATAAATGGAAGGCAAGTACAATAATTATGATTTAATAACATATTGTGTTGTGTTACAATATTGTTTCGCTATGTATTATTTTAATAAATACAATATATGAGTGGTTGAATGTTTTGAAGTTATGTTTGGATGCTTATTGCTTATGATTTCATGATGTATTGTGTTGAGATGTTATTGAGCATTTTAATATTAGAAATTAAAATATCAAGTGCATGATTATTAGTAGGCATAAATGGGAGAAAATGGTGACATAATTCTTTGTAATCTATTCTTCTATTTTTTCCATTAATCCTCAAATGACTATCCATAGTCTTGACATATATTTGTGAAAGAAACCATACACCTATATAAAATATGTTTTCTTCCACTTGTTGAGATAGAAGAACAGAGAAAAAAAATTGAGAGAAGTGGATGAAAAATATTATATTGTACGTGTTTACATTTTAAAGTTAGTGTAGTGGAAGAGAGAGTTGAGAGAAATTTTATATTAAAGGAAGGTGTTCTTTTGGAGGAGCTATGGACTCTCTAACTAATCCGGAGTTGTTTGAGTCACACGGCCTTGTTGACTTGTTGTAACCTAGAGGGGACAAGTAAAAAATTATATTTCTGGATCAATGTTGATTATTATATAATAGTCGACTTGAATCTTTTTAAAGAGCACAAGATATTTGTGCATCAAGCTGAATATTTTCTTATTCACTTTAGTTTCAACTGTAATTTGTGGTACATATACCAATATATTATATTGTATATGTTATGTTGTGTTGTATTGAATTGTAATATAATGTATTATTTTGGTGAATACGTCATATAGCTCATTTTAGGTGACACTTTTTTTCTTTTTAGTTCGTTCCAAAAGAGAATGTTACTTTACTATTAGAAACTATTTAACTTTAAAATTCTCTTTTACTCTTAATGAAATAGTTCAACTACTCAAATATCTAGGAATTATTTTAGACCACAAATTTTAAAAGTTTTTTTTTCTTAAATATTGTACCAAGTTAAATAATGTCACATAAAATAAAACATAGAGTGCAACATTTATAACACATTTAAAGTGAGTTTTATCATCTTAAAGTAGTTGTTTTAAATGTCATGTTCAAAACTAACAAACTATAGACTATAGTATTAAGAATTCCACCTTATCTCGCGTACCAAAAACACGTACAACATCACGTGTGTACTTAACAATAAGGGGTCATTTGGTTTGAATACAAGTTATGCTGGGATTAGTTATGCTGGGATAAGTTATACTGGGATAAGTTATGCTGGGATTAGTTATGCTGAGATTATTTTTTGTTGCTCGTTTGATTTGTCATATTCAAACTTATATTCATGGTATAATTTTTAAGAATAAGTTGTTTGTTTACAAAAATACTCTTCATCTTATTTAGTTTTTTTTGTTTTTTACATTTTTTTTGTAAGTTTTAGTTATTCATTCTTAAAAATAAAAAATTTCATCTTATTTAGCTTAAATATTTTTGGGTGTCCATTTAAATGATTGTGCCATGTGTTTTTAAAATTAAACCTTCATCTTATTTAACTTTAAAATAAAACTTCCATCTTGTTTAGCTTCAAAAATTAAATTTCAATCTTATTTAGCTTAAAAATAAAACTTTCATCTTATTTAATTTAAAAATAAAA
This sequence comes from Solanum commersonii, assembly GCA_029007595.1. Lineage (NCBI taxonomy): Eukaryota > Viridiplantae > Streptophyta > Magnoliopsida > Solanales > Solanaceae > Solanum > Solanum commersonii. The sequence continues at coordinate 122,607 of JAJTWQ010000255.1, forward strand.
CATCATCTTATTTAGCTTAAAAATAAAACTTCCATTTTAAGTTTATTAAAAGTAAAAGAAAATTTATTATTAAAGTTATCTACATTTTAATTGATATATAAAATATAATTTTTAAGTGAGTAATAAACTATTTAATTAAAAATATGCAATTTAGTAGTGGAGTGAACATTTTGAGAGAAATCAAAATATAAATAGCATTAAGAATTAAGCAAATAAATTCAACTTATTTTATATTCATAAATAAAAATGTAATTTATAAAATATAATTTTTTAATAGAAAAATATATTATCATAAGAACAAGGAATAATTAAGGTTGTGAATTTATTATAAATGTTGTTAAAAATTATGTTAATATACATGAATGTAAAGTGGTGTATAAAATTAGGGTTTAAGGAGGGTATTTTTGTTATTTTACCTACCTAATCCCAGGATAAGTTATCCTGGGATTACTATCCCACCCCAGGAAGGGATAACTTATCCCAAGTAATCCCAGGACTAATTGTTAATCCTGGGATAAATTATTCCACCCTTGACAACTAAATAACAGATTAATGACCACTTAAAAATTATGCCTAAATTAAATCGTCTTGTCCATCACACCAAACGACCCTAGGACTTTAAAATTTATGAGGCTATATGTATCATATAAAGTGACCCACAAATCAAGACAATGGGGTAATTGACAAAAAAGATTCTACCACTACCAAAATGAAAAATAAAAAATAAAAAATAATTTTTTTTATCGATAATCTTTGGAAATTTGTCAATATATATCATTTAGATACTCAAATTATGGTGTGGTCTAGTCAAGAAGTAGCTCAATCAAACACTTTTGAATTAGCAGTGGATTATTTAAAAATTCAAGGCTATTTAACGATTGATTAACAAGTAATTATTGATAAATCTTGTAGCTAATTTCATGATTTCTAGTAGTGTCTACTTAATGGACGTTTGAGAACATGCTCACACTTTTTTTCTACAAACTTTGAGCAAAAAGTGTTTAGATTTATCTTATCATGTGTTCAGATGTCAACTTGAACATACCGTAATTATAGTATATTAAATAAAATTCATTGATAAATTAATTGATTTTCGATGTATTTCACACCTAGTAGCGGCACAGAAATGGATTGGTTCAAACTTGGATGGATTAAAAATGGGTTATTATTATTTTTAATAAGTATGCAACGTAAAAAATGAACAAATAAATAAAGATAGAAGGAGTATAGTTTTTAACAATCTTTCAAGATAATATTTACTATCCTGCACGAATTAAAAACTAGAGAGGACATTTTTTTCTTCTTCTAAAATTCAAAATCCTAATTACACCCCTGCACGAATTAATCTTGTTAATCCATTTCCCATTATTATATTATAATTACTATTGGAAATATATAATATATAATAGATGGGAAAAATATAATATCAAAATAATAATATCAGAATTAGAATGGAATACTACTACAATAATATTTTTAAGTAAATATATATATATAATACTTGAGTCGTGCTAGGTACTGTTCTAAGAAACTATTTCAACAGTGTGAAATGTTTCTTCAGAATTAAATAAGCCTTCTTTAAATTAATTAAAAAATACAGAAATTAACAAAATATAAATAATACAAAAGAAAACAAGTCGAGAGAAGATATTGAAAGTTGGCAAGGCGGTGGACAACAGCTACTTGGAGGCAAAGGAAAATATTAACTTGGGGAAAAAGGGAATATCAACTTGGTGCCCAAGTTAATTACGCAAGTGCTGATGCACTTAGTAATCCTTGACATCCAAGTCATTTAATATGACATAAAAGTTGATCTTAATAATGGGTTTAAAGTTATTTTAAAATATCCAACAATTACAACTCTGCACAAATTAATTTTGTTAATCCATTTTCCATTATTTTATTTATTCTATATATAATAAGCCACAATATAACTATCATTCTAACTATCTTGTTAGCTTTCAACTAAAAGCTCACAAGATTTTCACAATGCAATTATCATTCTAACTATCTTGTTAGCTTTCAACCAAAAGCTAACAAGATTTTTAGTTAATGAGCTATTTATTACTCATTCCTTTTGAATTTGTTAATCTGATTTTGATCTGACACATAGTTTACGAAAGTAAATTAGATTTTGAGAAAAAACATTAAGTGATACTTGAAGTTGTCCCAGATATTCAAAAAGACACCTTAACTTTGAGTGCGTCCTATTACCCTCAAAACATTCAAAATCACAATAAATACACATTTTTTACACAGTATTTCCACTTTGGACAAAAATATCCTTCGAATGTGCAATTTCTTAAAAACAAAAAGTCGAACCCATTATTGATGTATTGAAGGATGCTTTGGTAATTTCCTATGATCAATTTGTTTTGTTTGTTTCTTTTAAATTTATTTTACTATACTAAATAATTATATAAAATATTATGAATCACGATAATTAATTACTTAAATATTTAAAAGATATAAAAATATATAAAAATCTGATTGACTCTTCAATTTTACCGGTGACACATAAATTGGGACAAATGAAATAATATATATTATTTGAAAATTTCTTAGAAAGTACTATAAATTACGGTAATTAATGACTAGAAATATTTCAAAGACAAAAAAAATTGATTGAATCTCAAAAAATTTTTAGTACTACATAAATTGAGAAAAAAGAAATGACCTCTATTATTTGAAAATGGCGTAAAAGTATTACAAATCATACAATAAGAATTAACAATTTAAAATTTTAAAAGACTTTAATGCTTTATACTTATTCTATTTCCACTTTGGACAAAAATATCCTTCGAATGTGCAATTTCTTAAAAACAAAAAGTTGGACCCATTATTGATGTATTGAAGGATGCTTTGGTAATTTCCTATGATGAATTCATTTTGTTTGTTTCTTTTAAATTTATTTTACTATACTAAATAATTGTATAAAATATTATGAATCACAATAATTAATTACTTAAATATTTAAAATATATAAAAATATATAAAAGATCTAATTGACTCTTCAAATTTTACCGGTGACACATAAATTGGGATAAATGAAATAATATATATTATTTGAAAATTTCTTAGAAAGTACTATAAATTACAGTAATTAACAGCTAGAAATATTTCAAAGACAAAAAAAATTGATTGAATCTCAAATTTTTTTTAGTACTACATAAATTAAGAAAGAAAAAATAACCTCTATTATTTGAAAATGACGTAAAAGTATTACAAATCATATAATAAGAATTAACAATTTAAAATTTTAAAAGACTTTAATGCTTTATACTTATTCTATTTCCACTTTGGACAAAAATATCCTCCCAATTTGCATATTTTTTTAAACAAAAAGTGGGACCCATTATTGATGTATTGAAGGATGCTTTGGTAATTTCTTATGATGAATTCGTTTTGTTTGTTGTTTAATTTTTTTTTCAATAATTGTATAAAATATTATAAATCACAATAATTATTTACTTAAATATTCAAAAGATATTAAAATATGTAAAAGATCTGATTAACTCTTCAAATTTTATCGGTGACACATAAATTGGACAAATGAAATAATATATATTATTTGAAAATTACTTAAAAAGTACAATAATTTACAGTAATTAACAATAGAATATTTTAAAGACAAAAAAAATTGATTGAATCTCAAAATTTTATTAGTACCACATAAATTGAGAAAGAAGAAATAACCTTTATTATTTCAAAATTGCGTAAAAGATATTACAAATCATAAAACAATAATTAGCAATTTAGAACGTTAAAAGACATAATTATTTTTTTACCATAGTTAACAATAATTAAAAATTTATACTATTTTAAATTAATATTAAAGTTTGATTAACTCTTTAATTTTGTCTTTGTCACATAAATTGAAACAAAAAATAATACATATTGGACCCGTGCTAGCACGGGCTCCGATGTCTAGTATATATACACACACGTATACCATATGTTTCCTATTTTAAAGTAAACTTTGAATTCCTCCTCCTTTCTTTATTATTCCATTTGTCCAACAATACTTGTCCGCTTTATAAAATTAATGAATAATTATACACTTAGTTCCTAATTTATCTCTATCATTAATTATAGTCGTTTGTCTATTACATTTTTCTAGGCATTATATTTATTATATTCAAATGGTGATATAGTAAAATTACCCTTTTATTTATAATTTCTTAAAATGTATGCAAAGTCAATAGTGGACAAGTATTGCTGGACAGAGGAAGTAATTAATTCATAATGACTTGTACCAAAGTTAAAGTTCCAATAATAGATTTCTCTAATGAAGAGTTAAAACCAAACATTGCACTATAGACAAATAATTGTAAGACCTTGCTCTAATACCAATTGAAAATGGATGAATTACCTTATTTTTATTTTTTAGTTGACCACTTGAACCCAATAATTGACTATATGAAATAAGAAATATGAAAATAAATATAACAAATTATAGAAATATAAATAGAAGAAATAAAAATGACTTAGACTATTTTATACTCCCTTCAATCCGTAGTAAGTGTCCACTTAACATTTAGCCCATTCTTTAAGTAAATACGTTCAAAGTTTGATGTCTTTTCCTATAAAAAAAAGTAGGGTAAAGAATAAAGCAAAATTATGGGAAAATGCATAAGTACCCCAATCTATGCCCGAAATCTTAGAGACACACTTATATTATACTGTCACGACCCGATTTATCAAGTCATGATGGCACCTACTATAACCCACCAGCAAGTAAGCCAACCCGTAACCCGGAACAACAAGTAATGTGTCTGAGGGTAGAAATTAAACAAAAGTAGGAAAATAACAATATAAACAGGCGGAACCAACCCAAAACATATATACAAATAAAGATCCCTCCCAGAACCTGGGAAGTCACCAAGATGAGCTACTACAAAATGAGTACAAGTCCCAAAACTAGACAACGAAGCTGGACTGTCTCGAAAGGAAAGAGACAAGTCTATATATACGGATGGAGACCGAAAAGCACAAAACGCCGTGTGCTCACCCCCGTCTCCGGATAAGTCTACTCAAGCTCGATCAACGCGGCTACTAGTGCTCGGACTGCATCACAAAATAGATGCGAGCGTAGCATGAGTACCAAAACAACAGTACCCAGTAGGCATCATAGCGCGACGGAGCAAGATAAGCAAAAGTAATTTGAAATGCCAATAAAAGGTCACATCAAGTGCAAAAAGTAGTAAATGGGGGTATGTACACGAGCGTACAGGCAACAAAGACAAGTAATCTAACTAACTCCGCGGGCTCCCATAAACCCGACGGGTACGCTCGTGCACAATAAAAGAAACCACCTGCACGGACCCCCATAAGCCCGGCGGATGCATCGGCGAGATAAAGTAAAATAATGGAACTAGAAGGTCTATCACAATATTACTAATTTCCGGACTTTTAACCGAACCGTTCCCAATCATATTCCGGGATCTCATTACGTCTCGAACTTTAATCGGAATCTCTCCAACCTCCAAAACCTCATCCTACGAGATAAGAATAATCAAGACTAAGCGAAGCTTTAGTGAGGTGGGAATACACCACGTGCAAGTTTGGACCACGGACTCGAACAAGGTACTATAGATAATGAGTCAACCTATATGGTGGACCACGGACTCGAACCCGGGTCTTTGTAGCCAAGGTCGGGCACGGGTGGGCTGGACCACGGACTCTAACAGGGTGCGTAGCCAAAACCGGATCACGGGTAAGTTGGACCACGGACTCGAACAGGGTGCGTAGCTAAGCCACGGACATAAGTGTGGACCACTGAGACTCTAACCGGGCACGTAGCTAATAGAAAAGCAGGGCATTATGGATACAAGGTCATAAGCCGAGTTACCGACTATCGGACTCAAGTACGCTATATCGATCTACAAGGAGCCGACCGTCCGAAACGGCGCGTCGGAAAAGTTCTACTGCCCAACGACATCCGAAATCTCGCAAGTCTATGGCAACACTAGTCTAAGCCTAGACTAAGGCCAAACATACTTCAAATCAATATTATCATATATACCACAAGATATGGATATTCAATAATATCAAGAGACATGCTGTCATAATCCAACACTTTCCCGAAATAAGGTCTAAGGCAGGAACTATAGAAATTTAGCATGCTCAACACCCAAACCCCTCCATACTCAAGCAAATCAATAAACAAATGCCTAAACATGCTCAATCTCACGAAAGAAAGCCATAGCCTACCTGAAAGCCGACCACGCATGCTCCAACTCACGGTACTGGATCTTTTCCCCTCCGAACGGTCTCCGAATGCTTCCCCACTAACAAAAGGTTAATCACCTCATCATTACGAATATATTGACACTAAAATTGTATTTTTCGGAGACGGACCCAAAATCGGGTCTAAAAAACGGGATTGTGGGGCCCACAATTGGAATCTCAAAATCGAATCCATGGAAACGTTCCAAATACCTTACTAAACTAATACCCCAAAATTTTAGCACAAACAGATACCTAAAACACAGTAAATCAGCCACAACAATTAAAATGGGCAGCCCATTAATCACCAATTTCTGGAAAAACGAGACCCTTTCAACCCAAACAGATTATACCACGACGATCCTTGCGAAAAACTCTACAAGTTAGCCTCAAGAATGACTCAAAACGGACCTAAGATGATCAAGATCTCACATTTCAAAATTCAACAACAATTCAATCCGAAAGTCATCCTAGCAGTGGCTAAATTCGATTCCTTACCTCAAACGAAGCCTCCTCTTGCGTTTTCGAGATCACCGCTAGATTCCCCACGAAATTCTCTTGAAGTTAGCCTCTTGAAGCACCTAATTTGGACTCAAAATGAAGGAGAAATATTATGTTGAAGTTGAGGAAAAAAACTTGGACGAACTTGTTCTTAAATCTGGAATTCCAGCCGCTGCCACGTGGCGTCACGTGGCGTCACGTGGCTCTGCCACGTCACCGCCGCGTCAAAATTCTACAACCCTTCAAACTTAAATTTCGATGTTTCGGACTCGTTCGGAATCGGAAAAATACAAACCATATATGGAATCTAATTGGAAACGATATTTCGGACTCAACGGTGAAGGCGGAATTTCCATTTGGAAATTGCTTCGATGAAAAGTGGGTCCCACACCCAGTATCGTTTGAGCCAGATTCCACAAATGTCATCTAAAGCCTCGGGAAGCGAACGAAGGGTCGTTCTACACCAAAATCGATCTTCGAAGCTAACCTAGCTGTCGAATTTTCATCCGAGCACGACTCCCAAGAAGGTTGACCAAAGTCAACTTTTCAAGTTATAAAAATCTCCAAAAACAGGGAAACGGGCCTAAAACCCAAACGAACGACCGGGCGGCCCAGGGCGGTCAGTGCCAGCAAGTCATAAATGTCTTGGGGTCGCTACAGGAATGCTCTATACGAGGGAAAAAATTCTTTAATTTAAAAATGACCTGAAGGGTCATTACATACACTAAGGTCCTATTACCCTCCCACCCCTCCCCAAACTTATTTTATAAATAATTTTCTATCCCTTTTCGGCCTATGTGGCACTATCTTCTGGGTCCAGCGCGTGTTGACAATTTTTTTAAGCTATCTGGTTGATAGTTCCACGTAGGCGAAAAGGGCGAAAATTATTTATAAAATAAGTTCAAGAGGGTAATAGGACCTTAGTATAGTATTAGTGTGCCTCGGGATTTCGGGCATAGATTTGGGGGGGGTACTTATGCATTTTCCCTAAAATTATTAAATAAGAAGTATAGATAAAACAAGAAAAAAAAAATTAAGGTAACGGCACGATCAGCACCAAATCGATCGTTACATAAAATAATATTTTTTGTCGTTACTTAACAACAAATTTAAACAATACGATACAATAAATTTAAGTAACTATCAAATTAAACATTGTATTTAAATTAACAGTACAGTACAGTTCGTAGCAAACCATCCAAACAAGGTGTTAGTCTCTTATAATTTGTCTTGTACAAATTTTAAAATACAAGTGATAATTTATTTGTCTATATATACTCTCTATCCCCCTCCTTTACTTATTCACATTGTGAAGTCTTTAATTCCTTCTTTGTTTCTTTCAAATGGTTAATATTCCCACCATAGATTTTTCTAATCTAGAACTAAAACCAAACACTCCACTATGGGAATCCACAAAAGTTCAAGTTTTTGAAGCTTTAAAAGAATATGGTTGTTTTGAAGCAATATATGATAAAATTCCAAATGAAATTAGAGAGGGTATTTTTGGTATTTCAAAAGAAATATTTGAATTTCCTTTAGAGACCAAAGTGAAAAATTATTCAGATATAACATTACATGGCTATGTAGGAATGATTCCACACTTGCCATTTTATGAGAGTTTGTGTATTCCTGATTTGCTTAATCCTCAAAATGTTGAAACTTTTGCTAATATCTTTTGGCCTCATGGTAATCCTGATTTCTGGTATGTCTACTTTATTTTATTTTTTAAAATAAAATTATTTTGTGCATTGATTAGAGTCGTGGAGTAGCGTTATTTTTGTAATAGTGATAAATTTTTGCAGCAATTTGGTAAAAGCTTACTCAAATCCACTTATGGAATTGGATGAAATGTTGAAAAAGATGATTTTGGAGAATTTGGGATTAGAAAATCATATTGATGAATTGTTGGATATTAATTATATGAGATTTAGATTTACCCATTACAAGGGATCATCAATTATTAGTGGAGATCATGAAAATAATATTAAACATGATGGATTGAATGGCCACACAGATGGTAACTTCTTGACTTTTATATCACAAAATCAAGTCAATGGTTTGCAAATCAACAAAAATGGAGAGTGGATTGATGCCAATATTTCACCAAATTCTTATGTTGTTTTGTCGGGTGATTCATTCAAAGTAAGTGTTACTTATTTTCTTTTTTAGCTAGTCATATTACTTTGTTGAAATCCATGTTACTCGAACTCTTCAAAAATATTATTATTGCACCTTCAAAAACAAAATATAGATTTTAGAGTATCTGACGTTTACCTAGCGATATTTGTGAAGAATATATCCAAGGTTGGAATATACCAAACAAAATTTAGGTTTAATATCTTGATGCAAAATTGAAAATGAATCTTCATATTTGTTGGAATTAACCTATGTTTCTCGAATATTAAATGGAACTACCTACATATTTAATATTTTCATGCAAAACTGAAAAATGAATTTTGATATTTGTTGGAACCTATGCTTTTTGAATCTCGAAAAATGTTGGATCCTTCAAATAAATGTGTTTGAGTTTTATGCACTGACGACGTGAATTTATACAGGCATGGACAAATGGTCGATTGCATTCTCCCATCCACAAGGTAAAAATATTTGGAGAAAGTGATAGATTCTCAATTCAATTATTTTCATTCTCAAAACCAGGTCACTTTATAAAGGCTCCAAAAGAACTTGTGGATGAAGAACACCCTTTACTCTTCAAGCCATTTGAAATGGTTGGATTATCTGAGTATGTTACTTCCCAAGCTGGCTATGCAGCTCCCAGTGATGCTTTCAAGGCTTATTGTGGTCTTTGATATGGTAAACATGAATTTATAATGAATGTTTTTGTCAGAGTACTATTACTATATAGGGATTTCTGATAGAATATTCATCAAAAATGTCTTCATCATTTCCAATGGATTTCATTTGGAATTCGTGTTTTTATAATAGTGTGTATTTTAGCTTTAGAGTTCTTTGTTTTATATATGCTAGAATAAAAAAATGTGATTTTTTTATGAACGTTCTTGTTAGAATACCATAAGTATATATGGGATTTCTAATAGAATGTTTGTCGAAATTCGTGTTTCATTTGTATTGTGTATCTTATGTTTGAATTGTTGTAATAGTGAGTAATTTCTATTGGAATTCATGTTTTGTTTGTGTTTTTTGTGCAAATAATAAATTTTGAAGAGATAAGTGTCAAAAACACACCTAAACTATCAGGATTCATCGCTAGCCCCATTTATTAAACTTCTGGCCATGCCCATATATTGGAGTCTGATCAAATTTGAAATCGCATCGATAAGTCCCACATTGAGAAGTAAAACTCCCTACTAAAGACATTTTTATACTTAGAGAGTAAGAGACTCTAACCATTTTTATATTTCTTTGCAAATTTTGAAGGCATGCAATTTTTTTCTCAATTATTGCATCTGTACAGTAATATTTTTTTAAAAATAAAAAATAGCAATTGGGTATTCAATAATATATGCTATATCTGTTGGAACAAATTTTTTTCTTTTTATATACATTTTTATTAACGATATAGACGTGCAACCTATATACACTAAATTAGTTATTTAAAAAAAAAAAAGTGACACACAAATCGAGACAATTGAGTATAGAAAAAAATATCCTTTCTCTACCAAAATGAAAAATAAAAATATACAGCTTGTAAATATATTTCATTTATATACTCAAACTATGACTTTTATTAGTGGAGATGAAAATAATATTAAATATGATGGATTTAATGGCCACACAAATAGTAATTTCTTGACTTTTATATCACAAAATCAAGTAAATGATTTGCAAATCAACAAAAATGGAGAGTTGTTTGATGTTAATATTTCACCAAATTCTTATGTTGTTTTGTCTGGTAATTCATTCAAAGCAAGTTTTATTACTTTGTTGAAATCAGTGTTATTTGAACTCTTCAAAAATATTATTATTGCACCTTCAAAAATCAAAATATAAGTTTGAGAGTATCTGACGTATACCAAACAATATTTGTGAAGAATATATCCAAGATTGGAACTTGGAACTAAATGTTTAATTTCTTCATGCAAAATTGAAATTGAATCTTCATATTTGTTGGAATTCACCTATGTTTTCTCAAATCTTTAAAAAGTGTTATCCCACTTACGTTGGGATTTTTCTCCAAAATACACATTTTTAAAGAATCTTTATGTAACACATTGAATAATATTTTTGAAGTAAGTTATTGGAACTATGTACATATTTAATATTTTCATGCAAAACTGAAAAATGAATTTTGATATTTGTTTGAGCCTATGCTTTTCGAATCTCTAAAAATGTTGGATCCTTCAAATAAATGTGTTTGAGTTCTGTACATTGATGACATGAATTTATACAGGCATGGACAAATGGTCGATTGTATTCTCCCATCCACATGGTAAAAAAATGGCTGGAGAAAATGATAGATTCTCAATTTAATTATTTTCATTCTCAAAACCAGGTCACTTTGTAAAGGCCCAAAAAGAACTAGCATGTGGATGAAGAACACCCTTTACTCTTCAAGTCATTTGAAATGATCGAATTATCTGAGTATGTTACTTCCCAAGCTGGCTATGCAGCTCCTAGTGATGCTTTCAAGGCTTATTGTGGTCTTTGATACACTAACCGTGAATTTCTGATGAACGTTTTAGTTAGAGTACTATTAGTATATATTGAATTTCTGATAAAACATTCATCGAAAATGTCTTCAATGAGTTAGCCATCATTTCCAATGGAATTCATTTGGAATTCGTGTTTTTATAATCGTGTGTATCTTATGTTTGAATTGTTGTCGTCCTTTAGCTTTAGAGTTCTTTGTTTTATGTATGCTAGAATAACAAAAACGTGAATTTCTTATGAACGTTCATGTTAGAATGCCATAAGTATATATGGGATTTCTGATAGAATATTTATCGAAATTCGTGTTTCTTTAGTAGTGTGTATCGATCTTATATTTTTGAATTGTTGTAATAATGAGTAATTCCAATGAAAATTCATGTTTTGTTTGTGTTTTTTGTGCAAATAATGAATTTTAAATGAACAATCTTATACTATTTAAAAGGAAATGATTCAACGCAATACTTTAGTACTATTTGATTTTTTAAAAACACTAAGTAATCCATATGAACAATTTATTAACAAAACTAATAGGATTCAGTGCTAGCCCTATGGTGATGTCCACATTGAAGCCCGATTAATTTGAAATTGCATTAGTAAATCCCACATTGAGGAGTAAAACTCCCTACCAAAGACGTTTTTATACTTAAAGAGACTCGAACCATTTTTATATTTCTTTGCAAATTTTGAAGGCATGCAATTTTTTTTCTCAATTACTGCATCTGTACAGTAATATATTTTTTTTTATAAAAAAATAGTAATTGGGTGTTCAATAGTATATGCTATATATGTTGGAACAATATTTATTCTTTTTATATACGTTTTTATTAACAAACACGATATAGACGTGCAACCTATATACACTAAATTAGCTATTTAAAAAAAGCAAAACAAAGTGACACACAAACCGAGACAATGAAGTATAGAAAAATAGATCATTCCACTGCCAAAATGAAAAATAAAAATATATAACTTGTTAATATATTTCATTTATATACTCAAATTATGATTTAATTCAATTGAAAAGTGTTTCAATTAGACACTTTTGAATTTAATTTAGGAACAAGTTTTCCACTGTATTTTCAAACCGCATCCATTATGTAGACAAGTTAATCTCATAAATAATGTCACCTCCTTTAATTATATGCATAAATTTCAATTCAAATATGAATGTGATTTCAGTATTTATTGAGGCTAATCGGATATAATTAAACGAGGTAACATTTTTAAGAACTCCCTGTTTCTCAATTTATATGACTCATTTTTCTTTTTAGTCAGTTCCAAAAAGAATGACATGTTTTTATTTTTTGTAATAATATAAATTTAAAATGTGCTAGCAAGTTAGCCATCCAGTTTTTATTTTTTTATTTTAAGCACATGCAGGGAGAAGTATTGAGAAAGCCCATGAAAATTTGATGGAAGAAACCTTCAATTCAAAACCCTAGTTGCCCACATCTTCTTCTTCCTTGAGCTTGAGAGGACTTTTAGAGAAAAGAACTTTTGGGGGGTTTTAATTTGAAGAATGAATTCAAAAATACCTTTTAAAAGTTTTAATACCATATAGTTATTAGAAATAATATAAAATATACCCACTTCTTAATTTAACTAAAATTAATGTTTACGAAAACGCCCCTTGCCCACATGGACTTACCAAATAAAACTAAGGCAAAGTCCAATTTTTTTTTTGGAAAATTTCATAACTCCAATTTATGCTTAAACTTTTAAAATTCATATGTTAGGCTCTAGTTTCACTTATCAATTTTTAGGGTTGCTATAGATTTGGTCCTCCTAAATAGTGTTGAAACATTTTCCAATACCTTTTGGTCTAATGGAAACCCTAATTTTAGGTATGCATGCATTATTACTTCTTTTAACAATCTAATCACATGATTCATTGTCGCTATTTATATAGAATTGGTTATGATTATGGGAAGGGATGGAGGGGAGTACATTTCATTGAGGAACAATGCAACAGTTGGACATGATTTAACATGCTCGATCGAACAAGATATCACAATCTAAAATGATTAAAAATAACATTTTAATATTATCTGCACATCGCATAGATACATATACTAGGTATATATACATATATATTAAGTGTATTTCTTACATAATTTTGAGTAGCATCACAATTAATATTGCATTACTATTTATATAAGTTTTGTATGTTTTAATTTGGCAGCAATGTGATAAAGTCCTACTTCGAGCAAATTATGGATTTGAATGACATGATGAAAAAGATGGTTTTGGAGAGTCTCTGGCTAAAAAATTACATTGATGAATTCTTGAACTCCAATGTTTTTATGTCAAGATTTACTGATTACAAGGTAATTAAAGGTGAAAATGAGAATAAATCAGCATTACCTTCCCACACAGATAATTCCTACTTGACCATAATTAAACAAAATCAAAATGGATTGCAAGTTCTCTACAAAAATGAGAGTGGATTGAGCTCAATCATACTTCACCAAATTCCTATATTGTTTTATCAGTAGATGTTTTCATGGTAAGTTATTATTTATTTTTGATTACAGGAGTCAAAAATACGCCTAAACTTTTTATCTATATTTATTTTTGATGCTTAACTCATTTTTTTTTTTTGTGTGTGGGGTGGTTTGTTGCTATAGTAGAGGAGAATAAAAGAAATAGAGATTTTTTTTGTATGATTGTTTATTCAAGCCCAGCTAGAAGCTAAAATTAGAGGAGTTTTGAAGCAACGAAAAAAAAAATGTTTGTGTGTGATTTATAGATCATGATGCAGGCTCGGTCCATGTGAAAGAAATCACTAATATTTGTATTAGATTAAATTGTTTACCTAACTAACATCCCTTAAAGTGCTGCCCTTTCTCCAAACTTTATGTGAACGTCAAATATTTTATGCATCAACCTGCCTTATTTTATTTGGCCCCAACTAACTTCAATCCACAGAAATTATTAAATCTTGATATTAGTTGGAATAACATATCTCTTTTCTGGAAAATTGAAAATGATACCAAAATTAACTATCATAATCTTTTTTTATAGTTGTCTTGTTATTATCTTATTAATTTAAAATTTTCTTTCTTCAGAGGAAATTTAAGTCAATCTTTTTGTTCATTAATTAATAATTAAAATAAATAATTTGTTATACATACTTTTTATGTGTTGATGATGTGAATTTATATAGGCATAGACAAATGATCGATTAATATCTGCTCAACACAGGGTTGTAACAAAAGGAGACAAAGATAGATTATCTATTTAATTATTTTCTTTCCCATATCCAGATTATACTTTGAGAGGTCTCAAAAGAATTAGCGGATGAAGAACACCCTTTAATGTTCAAGCCTTTTAAGTTGCCTGAATTTAATAAATATATTATGCTAGGTGCTAAAAATGGATTGGGTGTCAAGAATTATTGTGGTCTTTAAAAATTTAATAGCTATGAAAATTTATTTATGTAACATCCGACAATTTAAAATGAATACGAAGAAGCTTGAAATTTGAAAGTAGTCATTTTTGGAAATTTGGCTAAGTTCAGAATCTGGAAATTTTATCAAGTGCGGGAAAAAAATGAGTTTTTGGCCAACTTTGAGCAGTCATAACTCCTGGATCAGGAGGATTTAGGAGTATTTCCAGTTATGTTTACGAAGCTCGTGGAATGATCTTTCCAACGCCACCAATTTTACTCAATTCCGAGTTCGTATGAGTGAGTTATGCCCTTTTGAAAGTTGGGCAGTGGCAGGGAAATCCGTCCGGAAATTTCAAGGACATTTTTGTCTTTTCCCTAACCAATTCTTTTGGTTATATTGTTGTGTTAGACTGATTTTAGATCAGTTTTGTCTCATTTTAAAAGAGTGAGAGTGAGAGTTAGGGCTTTTGAGTGAAGAGGAGAAGAAGAGAAGAAAGGGAAGAACAAGCAAGGAATTCGTCGTGATTTCATCGGGGGTGATCCCTATCAAGGTATGTGAGTTCTTAGTGATGGGTTGATCCTTGTCCCCCACACACCAAACTCATTTTATTTTTGAGAAAAGATTGGTCATGTTGTTGAAGTTGTTGGGTTGTGTTGTTGGTGTTGTTGAAGTAGTTGATTGTGTTGTTGGAAGTTCTTGTTGGTTTAGTACATGATTTGATTATGTTTTGGGCTGAAATCTATTGTATGTTGAGGGATTTATGATTCTAAATGTTTGGGGTTGGAAACCTTGAAGTTAAGGAGGTTTAGAGTTGGAAAAATGAAGGAGAAAAGTTGGATTTTTTGGGGGGAAAGGCTGGGGCGTCGCGCCAGCCAGCGCCCCCCAACAGGGGTTCTGATGTTTTACCCTGGCGTGGCACGTCTCTCAGAGCGCCAGCAGGCCCCTTCTGAGCTTCAAGGGCTGGCGCTCCGCACCTTGCAGAGCGCCAAGGACGCCAAGTTCCACCATTTTTTTCTCACTTTCTCATGTATGTTCCTAGGTATTATACCTATGTTTCATAGTTGTTTCCGACACTCCAAAGTACGTCTAAACATCAAGAATCCCTCCATAACATATGATCAAACACCTTGAATTCATAATTCCAATTCAAGGAAAGTTAGTTTCCAAGTCAAGTGAAGTTAGAAGTCAAGTGAAATTAGAAGTCAAGTGAAGTTAGAGCCAAGCTTAGAAGTTAAGAAGTAAGTCAAAGCAAGTCTTTAAAGTTTTCAAGAGTCTTTAGTGAACGTTTTAACTTCATTTCAAGACTCAAGTTTCAAGTCAAGTAAAAGGGTATAGAGTTTCAAGTCAAGTAAAAGAGTATAGATTTTCAAGCTAAGTAAGAGTCTCAAGTTTCAAGTCGAGTAAGAGTCTCAAGTTTCAAGTTAAGTCAAGAGTTTAAAGTTGAGTTCATTTTCAAAAAAAGGCTATTAGGGAACTAAGTATTCCCAAAAGAGTTTTAAATGTTTTTACATTTGAGTAAGAGGGGAACCATGTTTTCCAAAAGAGCCTTTGGGCTAAATTTTGAGTAATTATCTCAACTAAAGAAAGATGTGTTTAAAGACACTTATGAGCCAAAGTATTTTTGGGAGTAGTATTGAGCACCAAATTGGGGACACGAGTTCATATTAACTCAAATCTCCATAAGAACCATGCGCCAACATGGGATTTCTCGAGTCATACTTTTTAGATGATCACGAAAGTTAATCTAGTGGATTGACTTAGTAAAGTTAGCTTCCTATATCACGGCAAGGTATAGGATGGTCCTTGGGCAACATGAGGTAAAACGTTGTATCATCACTGAGGCTCATAGTGGTAGTTGTCGGTTAAAGAACCTCCCACAAAAGTTATATTACTTTTATTTAAGCAAAGTTGCGCTGTTATTGTTTTGTCATTTACAAGCTAAGTTGTTTATATATTGAGTTCAGTTATTCATGAGTCGTACAGAGCCGAGGTAAGTGTTCCCTTGTACTCCTTTCAAGCTTAAGTTGAGGTTTAGCTTTCCCGCTCGCATACTCGTACATTTCATGTACTGATGCCAGTTGGCCTGCATCGTATTATGATGCAGACGCAGGTACCCAGAATCAATATCCAACACGCCATTGATCCATCTGAGCACTCCAGAGTCAGTGGTGAGTCTCCTTGCTTTTCGGAGGGCTCGGTTATTTTGCGTTCTTAGTTTTGTTTTATTAGGATGTTGCGGGGCTTGTCCCAACATCCATCTCAGTATTTTAGAGGCTTCATAGACAGTCAATCAATTAGTTTTGAGTCTCTCTTCTGTGTATATATATAATATTCTATTTTGAGACTTGAGTTGCCTTTTTGGCTAGATTTTTATCAGTTGGTTATTTTATAACCTTTCATTGCTTTGAGTTAAACTGTTGAGTTAAGTTTCCACTGAGTTAAGAAAGCCAGGCCAAGGGTTCGCTTGGGGCTAGAAATGGTCTCCGGGTGCCGGTCCCGCCCAGGGTCTAGGCTCGGGGTGTGACAAACTTGGTATCAGAGCACAGAGTTCAAGAGTCCTAGGGAGTCTATGAAGCTGTGTCTGTAGAGTCCTAGTTATTGGTGTGAAGCGCGCCACATCTATAATTGGGAGGCTACAATATTTAGGAAGATTTCTCATTTCTTTCACACTCAACTTGTGCGTTAGAGTTTATCTCTAAAGAGTTTCTTTGTAATTCATATTTGCGCGTGTTTCAGATAGTCATGCCTCCATGAAGAGTTGGCAGAGGGAGTCTTCCTAGACGTTATGTGGATGAGCAAGAGTTACCTTATGCCCTGAGAGTGCAAGATCAATGGGAAGTTTCTAATGCCGAGTTCAGAGAGGTAATTAGAATTCTGAGTCAAGCTGTAACTAATCAGATTGGTCAGCAAATGGGAGCTCGACATGAAGGAGCTGACACTTCAAGGATTCGTGAGTTCTTGGGGATGAATCCTCCGAGTTTCATGGGTTCGAGCACTACTGAGGATCCAGAAAATTTCATTGAGGAGTTGAAGAAGATTTTTGATGTGATGCGTATGTCAGCTACTGAGCGGGTTGAACTAGCTTCGTATCAATTGAAGGATGTTGCTAGAACATGGTTCTACCAATGGAAGGGGGGTAGAGTTGAGAATGCGCCACCTGCGAGTTGGGCCTATTTTGAGGAAGCTTTCTTGGGGCATTTCTTTTCTCGAGAATTGAAAAAGGCCAAGGTATGTGAGTCCCTCACACTTAAGCAGGAGTCTTTGAGTGTTCATGAGTACAGTCTGAAGTTCACACAACTATCCCGATATGCTCCGGAGATGGTGGCGGACATGAGAAATAGAATAAGCTTGTTTGTTGATGGGCTGTCTCGGCTGTCAAATAAGAAAGGTAGGGCTGCAATGCTTATCGGGGACATGGACATATCAAGGTTTATGGTTTATGTGCAGCAGGTTGAGGAAGATAAGCTAAGGGACAAAGAGGAGTTCAGAAATAAGAAGGACAAGACCGGTAGTGAGTCCGGGCAGCAGAAAGGTAATTCAAACCGTTCGTCCTTTCAACAAAGGCAAAAGGGACCTGCTCCATCATCTGCTAGAGCACCTGCACCCAGATACAGAGGGGAACATAATGGCCAGAATTCGAAGGACTTCAAGGTTACACCAGCACAGTCTTCAGATAGTGTGGCACGAGAAAGTAGTTTGTTTCCTGCATGTGCTAAGTATGGTAGAGTTCATCCAGGGAAGTGTCATCAAGGCCAGACATGTTGCTTTAAATGTGGACAAGAGGGTCACTTCATGAAGGAGTGCCCTAAGAATGAGCAAGGTAGTGAAAATTTGGGTAGTAGGGCCCAATCTTCTTCAGTTGCTCCCCCAAACAGGATGGCACCTAGAGGAGCTACTTCTAGTACCGGTGGAGGAGCAAACCGCCTTTATGCAATCACCAATCGCCATGAGCAAGAAAATTCTCCAAATGTTGTCACTGGTATGATCAAAGTCTTTGATTTTGATGTGTATGCTTTGCTAGACCCAGGAGAAAGTTTATCATTTGTAACTCCTTATGTTGCAAATCAGTTTGAGGTTCTTCCTGAAAGAATTTGTGAACCCTTTGTGTTTCTACACCTGTTGGGGAATCTATTATATTAGAAAAAGTCTATCATGATTGTCCTGTTTCCATCGGTCATAAGAGCACCAGGGCTGATTTGGTTGAGTTAGACATGGTAGATTTCGATGTCATTTTAGGTATGGATTCACTTCATGCTTGTTATGCATCGATAGATTGTAGAACTCGAGAAGTCAAGTTTCAGTTTCCGAATGAGCCAGTCTTAGAGTGGAGTTGTAGTTCAACAGTGCCTAAGGGTCGTTTCATTTCGTACCTTAAGGCAAGAAAGTTAGTTTCGAAGGGTTATATCTATCACTTAGTCCGAGTTCATGACTCTAGTGTTGAGATGCCTTCTTTTCAGTTAGTTCCTATAGTAAGAGAGTTTCTAGAAGTTTTTCTTGCTGATCTACCCCGGAATTCCTCTTGAGAGAGAAATAGTTCAGCATAAATCTCATTCCTGATACTCGTCCTATCTCTATTCCGCCTTATAGAATAACACCAGTAGAGTTGAAAGAGTTGAAGAGCAGTTGAAAGATCTCCTAGATAAGGGTTTCATTCGACCAAGTGTCTCGCCTTGGGGTGCTCCGGTCTTGTTTGTGAGAAAGAAAGATGATTCCCTTAGAATGTGTATAGACTACCGCCAATTGAATACGGTTACCATCAAGAATAAGTACCCTCTTCCAAGGATTGATGATCTTTTCGATCAGCTTCAGGGTGCTACTTGTTTTTCGAAGATTGACCTCCGATCAGGCTACCATCAGTTAAGAGTAAGGGAATGTGATATTCCAAAGACAGCTTTCAGAACCAGGTATGGTCATTATGATTTATTCATGATGAAAAAAAAGTGTTTTTCTTTCGATATACTAAATGTGAAAAAAGAAATTATTATTAGTATAATGGATAAGCAAACGTAAACGGGAGCGAATAGTTTGTTTGCTTAGGACTATCCTAAAGAAAAAGAAAAAAAATATTACTAAAAGTTATTTATAATATATAGACTGTAATTGTCCAAATTTTTAGAAGTTAAAAGTACCTTTAGTTAGAGTAAGATACGGCCTTGAAGCATTGAATTAATGTGAATTTAATAATTTTGTCCTGATCATGTATTTATATTCAAAAAATCACTAGATATCTCTAAATATAAAAAAAAATGTAAATTTATCTTTTAGCATAATAATTTAAAGTCGTTATAGAAATTCATAAAATTCAAAAGCATAATATATTAGTGTGTCTTTTAACTTGGTCCTATCTGACATCTATACCTTCCAACTTTGGGTATCCACAAGAAGCTACTTAAACTTATAAGGTATAAATGATAGTCCCAAGGATAAAATGCAGGATTATTTTGTCATGTGTTTGGTTGGATATATTAGACAGTCCTGAGATTATTTATCCCATCATTTATACCTTAGTGATGAGATAAGTTATCTCATATACATGATGGGATAACTTGTTCCCAATCAAACGACTCCATATACAGTTGGACAAGTAGACACTCGTGTCCTACTTGACTTCTATGTGGCAATTCGCACCCTACGGAGCATCCTACTTGATTATGCCACATAGGACGTGTATGCTGACTTGTTCAACTTTATACAAGTTTAAGTGTTTACTTATGACACCCAAAGTTAGAGGGCCACATAAATATCAGCTAATGTCAAGTTAAAATATTGAATTGTAATTTCTCCCTCTAATGTTTACCAAATTTTATTTAATTTCCCATTCTTTGAATATTATATTAATTATTTTAATTCCTTATTTATTTAAAGAGACTGGAATTGAGAAGCCAACAATTGAGGGATTTGCACGTTGTGGACGAGATGTGGATGGTAACAGAGAATATGAGGTTGAATTTGTAATTCCTGAAGACTTTGGGGACGTTGGTGCAATTTTAATAGAAAATCAACACCGCAAGCAAATGTATGTGAAGAATATATTAATTGACGGTTTTGTCCATGGCAAGGTTGAAATTACATGCAACTCTTGGGTTCATTCCAAATATGATAATCCTGATAAAAGAATTTTCTTCACCAATAAGGTTTGCGTAAATTCCCTCTCCTCCATTTATTTATATTCTTTGATAATTCGGAAAATTTGATTTATTTTAGACATTGTTTCTTCGTTCAAAATAACAGGTTGATTTTCATAATGAATGAAAAGATGTTATTATTGAAGAAATTTGAATTATATATATTGACATGGTATATTTTTACTCATAATTGAAGATTAAAAAAAACCAACTTATTATATATAGGATTTCTTCATCCAAAATATAAAAGTAACTGGTTGTCGCAAATTAACGGTTAGAATAACGAGTTATTATATATTTATTTGTCTCAATTTATTTATCGTAATTTTTAAAAATAATTATTTGAAATTATCAGTCATTTTAGAAGTTTAGAAGTTCATCCCTACTATTCTTAGTAATTATTTTTGAAAACTACAAACACAATAACTATGACTGATACATATTATAATTATTCATAAATACCAATAAAAGATAAGTTATTTTACAAAAAAAAAAAAAGACTTTCTAATTAAATTTTTAATGAATATTTAAAAAAAAAATCATGACAGATTATTTAAAACGAGTAATAAACTATCGAAATATTGGACCACATATACGTCCATTAATTTCTGAAAATACAAAGAAGCAAAGTAGTACTTTTGTTTTATATTTCATGTTGCACTTTTAAAGACAAAAAAATGTCACAAAAAAGTGGGGTTGTGGTCCAATTTCAATTATTTATTATTATAGTACAAAACATAGGATGATGCTATTATTGTGCACCTTATATTAATAAGTCCATTATTATTATTAGTCTAACGTTAGAATTTAGGAAAATAAAGGAGATATTGACACTTACACGAGTGATGGGACACATACGAGAAAGAGATATATAAATTATATTGAACACCGCAATTATTAAAAAAAAAGAAGAGAAAAAAACATGTGCAGGAAAATTCTTTATGATAATTAGTGGTCGTAGGGTAATAAAATCAGCTCACAAATACATGACTCGTGCAATCTGTTTAAATTTGGAGGTAAGCACCCCTCACTTCTAATCCAAAGATTGCGAGTTCGAGTCACCAAGGGAGCAAAAAGGTGGGAGCTCCTAGGGAGGGTAAAAAAAATTGTAAATATGTTTTGTTTTTCTTTCTTTTGAGTTGATGATCTATTAAAAATAATTTATATATTCCATTAAGGTAAAGAAAATTAGATCTACATATATTTTGCCCTTTCTAAATCCTATTTGTAGAATCATATTTATTTATTTACTTAATTATATGATCAACGATGTATACTCTAATTCTTTTTTTTTCTTATGGCAGTCATAT
This sequence comes from Solanum commersonii, assembly GCA_029007595.1. Lineage (NCBI taxonomy): Eukaryota > Viridiplantae > Streptophyta > Magnoliopsida > Solanales > Solanaceae > Solanum > Solanum commersonii. The sequence continues at coordinate 144,795 of JAJTWQ010000255.1, forward strand.
TTACCATCTCAAACTCCAAGTGGACTAAAGAAGTTAAGAGACACAGAACTTGTGACATTAAGAGGTGATGGATTTGGAGAAAGAAAAGTATTTGAGAGAATTTATGACTATGATGTTTATAATGATATTGCTAATCCTGATGGTGATGTTGATGGTAAAAGACCAGTACTTGGTGGAAAAGAGTTACCATATCCTAGAAGGTGTAGAACTGGTAGACCAAGAAGTGAAAAAGGTAAATATAGACTCTCTCCTCATTTCATTTTATGAGTTAGTTTGATTTGATACGGAGTTTAAGAAAGAAAGAAATACTTTTAAAACTTGTGGTCTAAAATAAGTAATGAATGTTTGTGTGTCTATAAATCATTTCATTAAGGGTAAAATAAATATTTTAAAGTTAAATTGTTACTTGATATAGAAATGTGTCATTTTTTTTGGGACTGACTGCAAAGGAAAGTGAATCATATAAATTGGGACAGAGGGAGTAGTTCATAAACCTAAAATACTTTTTTATTGTTTAATATACACAGACAACATAAAGAATTTATGTACATAATTAGATTATTTATTATGTAGTTGATCATGAAGGCAACAAGCCGGATATGGTCTAGGTCGGAGTTATGATCGAACTCGAACATGATATTTGCTTGATGAAATTAATTACGAAATAAAAGCTATGCCCTGGTTATCAATTATGTTTTTTTTGGTATAATGGTAAGCGATTGAGATTCTAATAAGTAGTATCAAAATCAAGGTTGTGGGTTCAATTCCCATGAATGACATGTTGCATGTGACAGATGTTGGGAGGGGAATTGTTGGATAATACAAACATATCTTATCTATGCCTGGCAAGACCCAGTTACACACTCTTACTATTGATTATAGTTTTTGACATGATTACATAACTGATAACTTGGACCATATTTTCAAGATTACACAATACACATTCCACTTTATTATATATACAAAATAGTAAATATCTTTTGAATGAGTGCGATAGATCTTTGTAGTCTGACTCTTTTTCATGCGAGATCCATTATCCGAATCAAAGAGTGACTTTACCTATGTACCAAGAGATGAAGCATTTTCAGAAGTGAAGGACTTATCATTCTCAGGCAACACCATTTATGCGGTCCTACACGCCGTTGTGCCAGGGTTGCAATCGATCATCACCGATCCCGAGCTCGGATTTCCCCATTTTCCGGCCATCGACTCACTTTACAACGTCGAAGTAGAACTTCCAGCACTTCAAACAAATAGCCTTTTTTCAATTATACGAAGGCTCATTAGGGCAATTTCTGAAACTAGAAAAGATGTCTTGCTTTTTGAAACTCCTGAATTTCTTGAAAGTAAGTACTTAAAACCTATAAAGCATATGTTGCTCAGACTCTTTACTAACTATTGACAGATACATATCATATATGTACCTATAGGAATGTGGTGATAACATTGTTGAGAATTGTAACTTATGTAGATTAGAAACTTACAATGTTGTTCGGATCCACCAAACATGCGAAATATTGTTTGTATGTTTAATTTTTATTTTTATTTTATTTTTTGTAAAACTAAATATTTTATTTATATTTATGGCAGGGGACAAATTTGCATGGTTTAGAGATGTGGAATTTGCTCGTCAAACCTTAGCTGGTTTGAATCCATACAGTATACGATTGGTTAAGGTATGTAATTCCGATAAAAAGATTTATCTACATCGGTTGTTTACATCAATCCATATAGTATACGCTAATTGGTTACCGTATGTTATTGCCTTAATTTTCATTTTAATAATGGTTGAAACATTTTGAGCTAGAATATAGTTTATTGCTTCGTCCAACATAATTTTATATGTTGTTAATCCGTTGCTAAATACAGGAATGGCCATTGAAGAGCAAGCTAGACCCTGAGGTGTATGGACCTCCTGAATCAGCAATTACAAAAGAGCTAATTGAATTAGCAATTGGAGGATTTATGACTGTTGAAGAGGTATATATAAACACAACATTTTTATTTATTTATTTTCAATTACGAGAAAAATATATATATTTTTTGGTTTGTTTGTGGACAGACGATATTTGGTCAGGCCAATAGTTTGGTATTTTTTATTTGCACAGATGACCCTTCTTGAGGTCACTCTTTAAATCATGTCCCCCAATAGCTCAATGGGCTAAATTTGTCTTTAAAAAGGAAAAGATTCATTCAACTACTTTTAAAGGCGAAATTTAGTTAATTTGTTAAACTAATTGGGATGCGAGATTTAAATAATAGTATCAAGAAAGGTCATACCGCGCAAATAATAGACTAACTAGCTTGTGCAATTTACATGATTATACAGAGCGATGTGCAAGAATGACTTTCATAAGGAGTGATCCTGAACTTTTGATCTCGCATAAAAAATATCCTTTGTTGCCCATCAGACATAAATTGGTTTTAACTATGACGCAAGATTTCAAAAACATTTCAATAATATAGCGAACGTGTTCAATTTTCCACAAGTTATATGTGTTGCTCCATTGTTCACAAGTCAATACAACTGAATCTCCCGCCCAATAGGCAACACACTACACTATCTTCACTCTCTTTAACTTCTTGAATTGTCTCGAACTCTTGCATCATAGACAAAATTAACTTATGTGCACATTACATCTAGAACTTATTCTCGATGAACAACAAATGTTATTTTTTGTTAAGGGGGTTCAAAAATTCAAGATCTCCCCTTATGATCTTTGTTTAATAATCAATGCAGGCAGTTCAACAAAAGAAGTTGTTCATCCTAGATTATCATGATTTGCTATTGCCATATGTGAACAAAGTGAATGAACTCAAGGGGACCGTACTTTATGGATCAAGAACTTTGTTCTTCTTGACACCTAATGGCACATTGAGACCTTTGGCAATTGAGCTAACTAGGCCACCAGTAGATGATAAGCCTCAATGGAAGCAAGTTTATTGCCCAACTTGGTATGCCACTGGTGCTTGGTTATGGAGGATTGCTAAAGCTCATGTACTTGCTCATGACTCTGGATATCACCAACTAGTTAGTCACTGGTAAGTGATGAAGGATACATGCACATTGCTATGTTGCTCGGACTCTTCTAAAATCATGTTTTAGTGTCCGTGTCGGATGTTCCAAAACAAAATGCATTACTTTTGGAGGGTCCGGCACACACTTGTCAACATTATTGAAGAGTCTGATCAACAAAGTCGTTAGTTACGTCGTGTAAGAATTTTCTTAAAGCATAACACATAAAAAGACATTTAAACTTGGCTTCAGCTATCAAGTAAGTACTCCAACTTTGAGAGTCCTTGTCTCTAAACACCTCAACTTGGTCTCAACTGACATCTAAACACTCCTAACTTGTTCCCACTGTGTCTCGTGAACACCCGACACTGACGTGACACATTAATTTGGGAGATTTCTAGATGATCATTTTATAAGTTGAAGTATTCAACTAACACAGTTGAGACAATTTGAGGTGTCTAGATGATGATTTTATAAGTTGGAGTGTTCAACTGACACAGTGTAGACGAGTTGAGGTGTCTAGATGTGCATACTCAATGTTGGAGTGCTTATTTGCCAGCTGAGGTCAAGTTTGACTTATGGCTAATTGTTTTTCTTCAAAATTTTGCAGGCTAAGAACTCATTGTTGTACAGAGCCATACATTATAGCATCTAATAGGCAACTAAGTGCAATGCATCCAATATATAGATTATTATTTCCTCATTTTAGATATACAATGGAGATAAATGGTACAGCTAGAGAAAAACTTATTAATGCCAATGGTGTTATTGAGAGTTCATTTTCCCCTGGCAAGTATTCAATGGTGTTGAGTTCTGTTGCCTATGATCTTGAATGGAGGTTTGATAGAGAAGCACTCCCTGAGGACCTTATTAGTAGGTAATAATTTACTAATTTTATTTTTTTTGTTTCTGATTTGGTGTCCGGTATCTGTTTTGATATCTAACTAATCTGAATTCACGCAAGAAAGTCCTACTTTAGGAGTAAAGCGCACCCAACCAAAGGTGACTCGATTTACAGGGGTCAAACTCGAGACCTGTGGTTAAAAAAAACATATATTTTGTTACTAGTTACCACAAACTGTGGTGGTCACTCATTCTCTCTTCTTCTTTTGGTTTTTCACCTGGTGTCTGAGCTTGAATGTGTTTGATTAATTTGAGTTTCGTCGAAAAATCTCATTTTGGGGTGAAACACTTCCAAGTAATGCGATGCTATTCATAGGGAACAAACTCGAAACCTTTTGTTAAGGATGAAGAGGTACTTACCACCTACTCTGATATTTGGTGGTAATTAATCTTCTATATTTTCCATCTAGTGTTTGACACCCGCGTTGGATCCAACTAGTACAAGTTCGTAGCGAAAGTCCAGTTCGGGAGGCTAAGTGCTCCCATCCAAAGGTGACTCCATTCACATGGGTCAAACTAGAGATCTTTGGTTAAAAATAGAGGGGTGCTTACCACCTCAACACAACCTTTGATGTTCTCTAATTATTTAGTTATGAGATATTTACAAGTAAATCTCCATAATTAACCTGAATTGGTTACTTAGTAAAAATGGTAACTAACCTACTGCCATACATCCACTTTTACACACATGTATGAATCAAGACATGTTGTTTTGTACATTGGTACGATACGTCAGGGCGAGATTCAACATCTACTATATGTACAGAAAAAATATTTTTTTTTGACGAAAAAGGACTTGGACCTTGGTCCCTTGCTTCCATACTGATATGTTATTTTGTGCAAAATATACAGGGGATTGGCAGAGGAAGATCCAAATGCACCATATGGATTGAGACTAACAATAGAAGATTACCCTTTTGCTAGTGATGGTTTAGTACTTTGGGGCATACTTAAACAATGGGTAACAAATTATGTCAATCATTATTATCCACAAACAAATCTCATTGAATCTGATGAAGAACTCCAAGCTTGGTGGTCAGAGATTAAAAATGTTGGACATGGTGACAAGAAAGATGAGCCATGGTGGCCAGAGTTAAATACCCCAAATGACTTAATTGGTATTGTCACAACAATAATTTGGGTAACTTCTGGCCATCATGCAGCTGTTAACTTTGGCCAATACAACTATGCAGGTACTCTCCTTAGCCTCTTTGCATTATTTTTCCATAGTCTGCTATGTTGTTCAGACTCTTTAAAAATATCGACCAGTGTGTGTCAGATTTTTCAAAAGTAGTTAATCTTTGGGGAATCAGACATAGCAACATTTTGGAGAGTTTGAGTAATATAAGTTGTTCATGCATATATGTTAAACGAAGGATAGGTCTATGTTGTTCAGACTCTTTACAAATATTGATGAGTGTGTGTTAGATTTTTCAAAAATAGTTAATCATTGGAGAATTAGACATAGCAACCTTTTGGAGAGTTTGAGTAATATAAGTTGTCCATGCATATAAGTTGAATGAAGGATAGATCTATGTTGTTCAGACTCTTTAAAAATATCGACTAGTGCGTGTCAAATTTTTCAAAAATAGTGTATCTTCGGAGAATTAGACATAGCAACATTTATGGAGAGTTCGAGCAACATAGGTTGTCCATGGATATAAGTTAAATGAAGGATAGATCTATGTTGTTTAGACTCTTTAGAATTATCGACGAGTGTGTGTAAGATTTTTCAAAAATAGTGAATCTTTAGAGTTAGACATAGCAACATTTTTAGAGAGTTCGAGTAACATAGGTTGTCCGTGGATATAAGTTAAATGAATGATAGGTCTATGTTGTGCAGACTCTGTAAAAATATCGACGAGTGTGTGTCAAATATTTCAAAAATATTGACTTTTTGGAGAATTAAACATGGATGTAGCAACATTTTTGGAAAGTCCGAGATATATAATTAGTTGTCCGTGCATATAAGTTAAATGAAGGGTGGATAGGTCTTGGAACAACGGTAAAATTGTTACGAGTTTTTTAGAGTATGTTGCATATATTATACTCAACTTAGGGTGCGTCAGTCCCCGAAAAATATGTGAATTAATGCAGGATGCTTCGTACACTAGGCTACGTAGTCTTTAGTGTATATATAAGTAGAATTATTTAAAATATTTAGTATAATCCCACATGTGAGGTCTGGGAGGGTAGAATGTATGCAAATCTTACGATATTGTTACGAGAGTAGAGAGATTGTTTCTGATAGACGATTGATTGTAGTTACACTATTGAATATGTAGGCTACTTTCCAAATAGGCCAACAATTGCTAGGTCAAAAATGCCAACTGAGGATCCAACAGATGAAGAATGGGAGGATTTTTTGAACAAACCTGAGGAGGCATTATTAAAATGCTTCCCATCACAACTTCAAGCAACAACAGTAATGGCAGTTTTGGATGTTTTATCAAATCATTCTCCAGATGAAGAGTATGTTGGTACAAATATTGAACCTTTTTGGAAAGATGAACCCGTAATTAATGCGGCGTTCGAGGTATTTTCGGGGAAATTGAAGGAGCTTGAAGGGATAGTTGATGGTAGAAATGCTGATTGTAATTTGAAGAATAGAAATGGAGCTGGAGTTATGCCTTATGAATTATTGAAACCATTTTCTGAACCTGGAATTACTGGAAAAGGTGTACCTTATAGCATTTCCATTTGATTTTTTAAAATTAATATTTGTGAATTTTGTAATAAGATGTATAATTGAAAGAAGTATATATAATAATGCAAGACAATTGTTGTGATGATACTGGTCCAACTGTTAAGGTATTATACGTTTGCTTTGAGCCTCGGTGCCTCAGCAGTTGATTCTGAACTCATTCTTACAAGATCCCTAACTTTCTTCTCCCATTTCGATGTAAGATTCACCTAAAGTGTAACGTGTTCCTCTTTTTTAGTGGCTATGATCCCTCCGTCATGGGCGTCTCGAATGTGAACTTCTTGTTTTGTAAATGCCCTTTGTAACAATATTAGTTCTAACCATCACTACTAAAATAATATAGGATGATTTCGTTGATGGATAAATTTTGTATAGTTAAACAATAAAATTCATCGTTAATTCTATTTAGCGATGGATTTTTGTTAACTACGAGTGAAATAGAGATGGATTAACGATGAAATTCGTAGTTAATATATTCTACGTATCTTTAATTTATAACCACAAAAGTCATCTTTATTTTTTAAAATTTCATATCAAGTCAAACAAAGATAAACAAATTAAAAAAGACTACTATATAATTATTAACTTAATGTTGTTTATAATTGTAATTTTTATTTATGCAGTTGATTTGACTGAACCTAAAATATGAACAGAGCAATGGCACTATATAGAGGATTAATTCAATGAGTGGTCAAATCCATTATTGGTGTAGCATGTTGCCTGATTAAAAGAACGGGAACTAACCTTGACGTAACAGTAAAGTTGGATTGTTGACTTGGAAGTCAAGATCTATCACCAACACGATTATCCTAACCAATCAATTTCGTTTTGGAATTTTGACTTGAAATGTCTTTCTCAAAGTCTATACGCCAAATATTACGCTTACTATGATGGCTGTTTTTCCGATTAATCAAACTTTTTGAATTTCCAACTTGAAAAGTTTTTGCCCCAGTCTATACACCAACTAAGGAAAATTTAAATTCTTACTTGACTAATGTTAGATTACATAGTCTTCAATTCGCATGCATATGGTTCGACATATTTGGATGGTTATTATTTACCCTAACAATAGGGGCAGTTTTTAACCAAACTATTAGTTGTATGGACATTTTTGGACCAAACTATTAACGACACGGGCATTTTTAGACCAAACTATTCACTAAGAACATTTTCCATTGAATATATGAAGGACATGCCATGTCTGGACTCCTGCACTGTCTTCCATCAGCAGGTCAATTCTTGTGTCCCTTATAGCATTTCTATTTGATTTTTTTTAATTAATATTTGTGAATTTTGTAATAAGATACAATTGAAAGAAGTATATATAATAAGGCAAGACAATTGTTGTAATAATACTGGTCCAACTGTTAAGATATTGTTTGCTTTGAGCCTCAGTCTCAACAGTTGATTCTGAACAACTTATTCTTACAATATCCCTAACTTTCTTCTCCCATTTTGATGTAAGATTCGCCTAAAGTGTAACGTGTAGTTAAACAACAAAATTCATAGTTAATTCTATTTAGCGACGGATTTTTGTTAACTACGAGTGAAATAGCAATGGATTAACGATCGTCATCATATTTGGAGGAAAAGGCTATAATTTCACTTTAATATCTTGTACATATCTTTAATTTAGAATCACCGAATTAAAAGTCATCTTATTTTTTAAAATTCCATATTTATCATGAATGGGAACTAGCCTTGACGTAATAGTAAAGTTATTTGTGTGTGATCTATAAGTCACGATCGGTTCGTAATCTAATAATTATCAATGCTTGCACTAGAGTAAGTTGTTAAGAGGGATGAACCTTTTTCCTGACCCTACTACAATGGGATGCTTTGTACATCAAATTGCAGCTTCTTTCTTTTTCCGCTTCAAATTATAGTGATGTATACAGCTTTTCTTCCTTTGAGACTCAAATCAGAGTTTGCTTTCATTTGTCTATGGCACGTAGAAATAAATTTGACTGATAACATAAATAGGACACAAACTTGAATCTTTAGATCATTCAATCGGACGATATATGTCATCACTAAAATTGAACTTGACTTGGAAGTCAAGATCTATGCACCAACCAACACGATTATCCTAACCAATCAATTTCTTTTTGGAATTTTTCACTTGAAATGTCTTTTCTCAAAGTCTATACACCAAATATTAGGCTTACTATGATCGCTGCCTTTTCTGATTAATCAAACTTTCTGAGTTTTCAACTTTAAAGGTTTTTGCCCCTTTCTATACACCAACTAAGAAAAATTTAAATTACGTAGTCTTTGCATATGGTGTGACATATTTGGATGGTGACTTTATGGATATTTTTGGACCAAACTATTGACAGCACGGGCATTTTTAAACCAAACTATTAACTAAGAATATTTTCCGTTGAATATATGAAGGACATGCCATTGCCTGGACTCCTGCACTGTCTTCCATCAGCAGGTTGATTCTCGCGGAAAATTAGCTCAAGGTGGCACACTATGTAAGGCGCTGTATTCGGAGTAGATTTCCAATCAATTCTCGCGGAAAATTTTTCTTTGCTTAATTTGTGCAATATATACCTCATAAAAATTATTGAGTAGACACAGAACAAATATTTCTTGATTTTTTCTCTACCAACTTAATTAGTTTTTGACCATTTTAGTGAAGAAATGGGTTGTGTAAAACTTGTATTTTTTATGCTATATACCTTTCTCTTTCAACTTGTTTTCTCATCATCCTTACCTCATTTGTGCCCTGAAGATCAAGCTCTTGCTCTTCTAAAGTTCAAGAATGTGTTTACCATTGATCCTCATGCTTCTGATTATTGTTACGACATAAGTGTAGGCCAAGTGATTCAGTCATATCCAAGGACTCTTTTATGGAACAAGAGCATGGATTGTTGTTCACGGGATGGAGTTCATTGGGACGAGATGACAGGACAAGTTATTGAGCTTGATCTCTGTTGCAGAAAACTTTGAGGCAATTTTCATTCCAATAGTAGCCTCTTTCGACTCTTCAATCTCAAAAGGCTTGATTTGTCGCATAATAATTTCACTGAATCACTCATTTCACCTAAATTTGGTGAGTTTCCAAGTTTAACGCATCTTGATTTGTCGGGTTCAAGTTTTACAGGTATAATCCCTTCTGAAATCTCTCACCTTTCTAAACTACATGTTCTTCGTATCAGTGGTCTAAATGAGCTTAGTCTTGGGCCTCACAATTTTGAACTGCTCCTTAAGAACTTGACCCAATTAAGAGACCTTAACCATTACTCTGTGAACATCTCTTCCACCATTCCTCTGAATTTATCTTCTCATTTAACAACTCTACGGCTTCTATACACACAGTTGCGTGGGGTATTGCCCGAAAGAGTTTTCCACCTTTCCAACTTAGAATCTCTCGATTTATCATCCAATCCCCAGCTCACTGTTAGGTTTCCCACAACCAAATGGAATAGCAGTGCATCACTCATGAGGTTACGTCTCACTTCATGAGTTGAAACCTCTATGGAATCTCACCAACATAGAGAGTTTGCTCCTTGGTGGTAACCATCTTGAAGGACCAATTTCCCACTTCTCGATATTTGAAAAGCTCAAGAGGTTATCACTTCGTAATAACAACTTCGATGGCGGACTTGAGTTCTTATCCTTTAACAGAAGTTGGACCCAACTTGAATGGCTAGATTTTTCATCCAATTCCCTAACTGGTCCAATTCCATCCAACGTAAGTGGACTGCAAAACCTACAATTACTCGAATTGTCATCAAACTACTTGAATGGGACTATACCTTCCTGGATATTGTCCCTTCCTTCACTGATAGAGTTAGACTTGAGCAATAACACTTTGGATTTAAGCAACAATAGTCTTAGTGGGACAATTAATACAACTTTTAGTATTGGAAACCAACTCAACATCATTAAATTGGATGGCAATAAGCTAGAGGGGAAAGTTCCACCATCTTTAATCAATTGTGAATATTTGAAATTTCTAGATTTAAGTAACAATGAGTTGAATGACACGTTTCCAAAATGGTTGGGAGACCTATCGCATTTGCAGATCTTAAATTTGAGATCAAATAAGTTCTATGGCCCTATAAGGACTGACAACTTGTTTGCTAAAATTCGAGTCATAGATCTCTCATCCAACGGATTTAGTGGAGAGTTACCAGTGAGCTTGTTTCAGAATTTTCAAGCCATGAAAACAATTGTTGAGAACAGTGAAACACGAGAGTATGTAGCAGATGATTTATCCTTTATTTACACAAATTCTATGATAGTGACAACAAAGGGCTTGGATCATGAACTTCCTCGAGTTTTGACTACACAAATAATTATCAATCTCTCAAGGAATAGATTTGAAGGTCATATTCCAAGCATTATTGGAGATTTTATTAGACTTCGTACCTTGAACTTATCTCATAATGTCTTGGAAGGTCATATACCAACGTCATTGCAAAATTTATCTGTACTCGAATAATTGGATCTCTCATCTAACAAAATCAGCGGAGGGATTCCACCACAACGTGCATCCCTCACATTTCTTGAAGTCTTAAATCTCTCTCACAATCATCTCGTTGGATGCATCCCCGAAGGAAAACAATTTGATACGTTTGAGAACAGTTCATACCAAGGGAATGATGGGTTACGTGGATTGCCATCCTCGAGATTGTGGTCGTGATGATAGGGTACCACAAGCGACAATTCCAGTTTAGCAAGATCAAGAAGAAGAAGATGAAGGTTCACCAATGATCAATTGGCAGGCGGTTCTCATGGGTTACGGTTGTGGACTTGTTATTGGACTGTCTATAATATACAAAATGTTGTCAACTCAATATCCAACATGGTTTTCGAGGATGGTTGTGAAATTGGAACACAGAATGATTACGAGAATGAAAAGGCGCAAGAAAAGATATTAGTGTGTAGCGACCTCCAGGTATTCAACTTGATCTTTATCCTTCACAAGATTATTTTTTATATATCGATGTAATTTCTACCTACTTCATCCTTAAAGCTCTTAAGTTTAATTCTTCATTTTTTTAAATTGCAGGATTCAAGTCTACTGAGTTACTGGGATGCAATAGCACGAGTTTTCGTTTACCAATAGTCTGTTATATAGTATGTAGTAATATATTCAGCCTGATTATTAGTTACTTACTTTATTTCGACTGCAAAGTTCAGTTAAATTTATTAAGTTATCTTATCTGTGATGTAATTTCAATTAAGACTGTCCTAGTAATTGACTCAAATATCCTTATGGTGTTAAAAAAATTGTTCTAAAGTTCAAGCATATAACTTGTAAATGTGAATTATTTGGAGTTGAAATCCCAAAAACTAATCGTAGTTACACTAAAACAAAATCAGCTGGAAGGTCCTATTTCAAAGTCACTCCTAACAAAACATACTGTTTCTCATATTGTCATCAAACTACTTGAATTGGACGATATACACCATCCTGGATATCCTCCATTCCATCACTAAACTTTGAGGAATATAACATGTTTCTTCCGTTCTACTCTCCAAGAAGAAAAGAACAGCAGTATCACACTCACCTATAAGTTCCAGGAAGATAGAAACTATATATATTAATGAATCAGTGGTATTGAATCTATGAAGAACATGCCATGTATGAACTCCTGCACTGTCTTCCATCAGAATAGATTGGCTCGAGCTGGTGCACTATCTAAGGCGCTGTATTCAGAGTAGATTTCTAATCTAACCTGAATGCATTATCAAAGTGACTGTCCTATTCCTACGATATAAAGTTATAAGCAAACCACACATTCTTGATTGTCCTCAGAGCTGGCACTACTGTAATGTTTCTATCAAGTTGGTCCTATTCCTGGATAATTATCTTCTTCTATTTTTTTTGGTAAATAGAAAAGGGAAAGTCATGTGTAGGGTTGTTAAGAGAGAAAAACAAAGATATTTTTTGTGACATGTTTGTCTATAATAAGGTATCAGACAAAATAAGGAAGTCGGGCTCTTAGAACCAGGTAAAAGAGTAAGTTAAAGATTCTTCTTCTTTTCATATAACAATCAAAACTTCAAAGAATTCAAATAGACCGACATCATGCACAAAAATCTGGACAAAGAAACTCTTAAAATGGTGTGATATTGTCGGCTTTGGGTAAAAGTTTCCTCCTAAATGTCTCACATCATTACTTAACAGTGTCACTTCACTTTAAACATATCTTCTTTTTCGTACCAACTTCTAATGCAAGACTTTGTTCATACACCCAATTATCGACATAACAACTTTCAACTTAATTCATCACTTCCAGTTCCAAAACTGTAGAAATGTGAATCTAGGAAAACTAATTAACAAACATTGAACAGATTCCCTGATCTATTGATCAGGTTTATTATTCCCTGAGATGTGGGAACACAAAGTAGACAAATAAGAACAGCACATTTTCATTAGCCAATCATGAAATCCTGAGGGAAGTTGGAAAAAAAAAGAGAAAGTTGTGTGTGTGTGTGTGGAGGGTTGTTAAGAGAGCCAAAACGTAGAACTTTTAGTGACATCTTTGTCTATAATAAAGTATCAGACATAATGCATGTGTTATGTACAAGTCGTGGAACTTTGTGTTGTTGCTTTCATTTGAATTGAGAATGTGAACTATTGATAGATTCCGGCATTCACTTGTGTGACACATTGAATGGGCATACGTGATTGACAAGTTTAAATTGACTGAAAATGACTATCGAATAATGTTTAAAGCCTTAACTAAGACTAGACATGAACACACTATCGAAAGGCATCTTCTTTATGAAGTTGTACGCTTCCTGCAGTAGCCCGGCTCTCCCTAAGAGATCAACAACACAACCATAATGTTCCATATTAGCTACAAGTCCAAATTCATGTGACATTGCTTCAAACTATTTAAAACTGAAATCGACAAGCTTGGCATACGCACAAGCTGATAGAACAGACACAAAGGTAATCTCATTTGGTTGTAGCGCCTTTGCCCTCATCTTCTCATACATCGTTAACGCATGCAAGTAACATAAATGAATGACAATGAAACAGTGCTTAGAGAAGATTCTGGCCTCTTGAAGTGTAACAGCCCAAAGCACAAAACACTGAAGGCCCAATCTGCTCATTGACCCAAACCAGCAAAACAAAAGAAAATCAGAATTGGACATAAAGTTGAATCGTTAGATCATTCAATTAGACCGAAATTTTTTAAAAGTGACCTTCATTTTTTAATTTTCTTTGGTACGAAAATGGACTAATGGACCTGAAATCATGCTGAAAGTGGGTGGGTGGAAGTTGGGGCAGGGTTGTTAAGGGAACCAAAACCTATTGTGTGGGGGCAGGGTTGTTAATTTTCGACTCGGAAGTCAAGGGCTATGCACCAACCAACACTATATATTATCTTAAGCAGTCAATTTCTTTTTAGAATTTATACTTGCAATGTCTTTTCTCAAAGTCTATACGTCAATTATTCTTAATTCAAACTTTTTGAATTTTCAGTAGAACTGATTATATCAATGCAACTAAACTTGTTTGCTTAGTTTGTTCTATATATATCTCATCTAACATACTGAAAAATATAGACACAGACAGAGTAAAACTTGATTTCTTCACTATCAACTTAACATCATTTTAGTGCAGAAATGGATCGTGTAAAACTTGTATTTTTTATGCTATATATCTTTCTCTACCAACTTGCTTTCTCTTCATCCTCACCTCATTTGTGCCCGAAAGATCAAGCTCTTGCTCTTCTACAATTCAAGCACATGTTTTCCATTAATCCTGATGCTTCTTATGCTTGTTTCGACCATACAGGGATTCAGTCATATCCAAGAACTCTTTCTTGGAACAAAAGCACAAATTGCTGCTCATGGGATGGAGTTCATTGTGACGAGACGACAGGACAAGTGATTGTGCTTGATCTCCGTTGCAGCCAACTTCAAGGCAAGTTTCATTCCAACAGTAGCCTCTTTGAACTCTTCAATCTCAAAAGACTTGATTTGTCTTATAATGATTTCACTGGATCGCTCATTTCACCTAAATTTGGTGAGTTTTCAAGTTTGACGCATCTTGTTTTGTCGAGATCAAGTTTTGCAGGTCTAATCCCTTCTGAAATCTCTCACCTTTCTAAATTACATGCTCTTGGTATAGGTGATCAATTTGGGCTTAGTCTTGGGCCTCACAATTTTGAACTGCTCCTTAAAAACTTGACCCAATTAAGAGAGCTTGACCTTGACCATGTGGACATCTCTTCCACCATTCCTCAGAATTTATCTTCTCATTTAACAACTCTACGGCTTTCAGACACACAATTACGTAGGGTATTGCCTGAAAGAGTTTTCCACCTTTCCAACTTAGAATTGCTCGATTTAATTGACAATCCCCATCTCACTGTTAGTTTTCCCACAACCAACTGGAATAGTAGTGCATCACTCATTTACTTAGGTCTCAGTGATGTAAATATTACTGGTGGAATACCTGAATCATTTGGCCATCTAACTTCACTTCAACTGTTGTACATGCGTAATACTAATCTGTCAGGGCCCATTCTTACACCTATATGGAATCTCACCAACATAGAGAGTTTGGTCCTTAGTGTTAACCATCTTGAAGGATCAATTTCCCATTTCTCGATATTTGAAAAGCTCAAGTGGTTATCACTTGGAAATAACAATTTTGATGGCCAACTTGAGTTGTTATCCTTTAACAGAAGTTGGACCCAACTTGAATTTTTAGATTTTTCATCCAATTCCCTAACTGGTCCAATTCCATTTAACGTAAGTGGACTGCGAAACCTAAAACAGCTCTTCTTGTCATCAAACAACTTGAATGGGTCTATACCTTCCTGGATATTCTCCCTTTCTTCACTGGAAGTGTTAGACTTGCGCAATAACACTTTCAGTGGAAAAATTCAGGAGTTCAAGTCCAACACATTGTCTCAATTTGATCTAACACAAAATCAGCTACAAGGTCCTATACCAAATTCACTCCTAAACCAGCGGAGGCTAAATTTTCTTCTCCTTTCGCATAATAATATTAGCGGACAGATTGCTTCAACTATCTGCAATCTGAAAACATTGATAGTGTTAGAATTGAGAAGTAATAATTTGGAGGGAACAATCCCACAATGTTTGGTTGAGATGAATGAATACCTTTGGAATTTGGATTTAAGCAACAACCGTCTTAGTGGGACAATTAATACAACTTTTAGTAATGGAAACTATCTCAGGGTCATTAGCTTGCATGGGAATAAGCTAACGGGGAAAGTCCCACCATCTTTGATCAATTGCAAGTCCTTGACCCTTCTTGATCTAGGTAACAATCAGTTGAATGACACATTTCCAAACTGGTTGGGAAACCTACCTAATTTGCAGATTTTAAGCTTGAGATCAAATAAGTTTCATGGTCCCATTAAATCTTCAGGGAATACAAACTTGTTTGCGCGGCTTCAAATTATGGATCTGTCATCCAATGGATTTAGTGGTAATTTACCAATAAGTCTTTTTGGGAATTTTCAAGCCATGAAGAAAATTGATGAGAGTACAAGAACCCCCAAGTATGTTTCTGATCGATATATGTATTATTATGATTATTTGACGACAATTACAACAAAGGGGCGGGACTTTGAATCTGTTCAAATTTTTGATACTAACATGATTATCGATCTCTCAAGGAATAGATTTGAAGGCCATATTCCAAGCATTATTGGAGATCTCGTTGGACTTCGTACGTTGAACTTATCTCATAATGTCTTGGAAGGTCATATACCAACATCATTGCAAAATTTATCTGTACTCGAATCATTAGATCTCTCATCTAACAAAATCAGCGGAGAAATTCCGCAGCAGCTTGTATCCCTCACATTTCTTGAAGTCTTGAATCTCTCTCACAATCATCTTGTTGGATGCATTCCCAAAGGAAAACAATTTGATTCGTTTGGGAACAGTTCATACCAAGGGAATGATGGGTTATGTGGATTGCCACTCTCAAAACATTGTGGCGGTGATGATCAAGCAACAACTCCAGCTGAGCTAGATGAAGAAGAAGAAGAAGAAGATTCACCAATGATCAGTTGGCAAGCGGTTCTCATGGGTTACGGTTGTGGTCTAGTTATTGGACTGTCCGTAATATACATAATGTGGTCAACTCAATATCCAGCATGGTTTTCTAGGATGGATTTAAAATTGGAAAACAGAATTACTACAAGAATGAAAAAGCACAAGAAAAGATATCAGTGAGTAGCTACCTCCAGGTATTCAACTTGATCTTTATCTTTCTTAAGATCATTTTTTTATATATCAATGTATTTTCGACCTCCTTCATCCTCAAATCTCTTACCTTTAATTCTTTTAATTTTTAAAATTGCAGGATTCATGTCTACAGAGTTTCTGAAGATGCAGATAAAATCCTTCATCTTTCATAGTTTGTGATGTTTCCGTGAAGTGTTTGTTATCCTATGAATAAATACATGACTTTTCTTCCTTTGAGACTCAAATTAGATGTTGTTTTCACTTGGCATGTAGATATAAATTCGACTGGTACACAGAAATCAGACAAAGTTGAATCTTTGGATCAATTAGACGATATGTGTCATCACTATAGACATTGTATTTCACTCAACTCTTTCACATGACATTATAACACAAACATAGAACACTCGGCTTTAAGTTCGGAAACATAAAAATCTGAAGTTACAGAGTTCGAAAATATTTTTTCCCAGACTCATGATGGTCCTTCATCAAAAGATCAAAGAAACATTAGGAAAAAGATTTGCATTATTCTCTACTGCCTGAGCCTCACATAGACAACATCATGTGTTTTCAACTGGAATCTACATTCTTTGAAGAGTTGGAGAAAAAGCCTTCAACTCTTCCCATCTAAATCTCGGATGACAGAGTTACCTGATATCTCTAGTTCAATGTACTTGGGTTCAGGTTAACATCAAATGCGACTAATTTGTATCAACGGGCATTTGCAAAAGCAAAATGAGCTAGCACATATGATAGATTGCATCATTTTTATTACACATGAAACTTTATTACAAAATTCATGTCTTTTACACACACACACACACACAAAAATCAAATAGAAATGCTATAAGGTACACCTTTTCCAGTAACTCCAGGTTCAGAATATGGTTTCAACAATTCATAAGGCATAACTCCAGCTCCATTTCTATCATTCAACTATCATTATTTCTAGCATCAATAATCCCTTCTAGCTCCTTCAATTTCCCCGAAAACACCTCGAACGCCGCATTAATTACGGGGTCCTCAGCCCAATATATAAGGCTCAATCTTTTCACCAATATATTCCTCATCTGGTGAATGGTTTGATAAGACATCCAAAATTGTCATTATTTTTGTTCCTTGAATTTGTGAAGGGAAGCATCTTAGTAGTGCCTCCTCAGGTTTTTTCATTTAAAATCGATGCATTTGAAAACAATATATTTATACAAATAGGATTTATTTCAAGAATGATCACTGAACTTTATCCACCATAACAATAAAGTCGTAAAAATGTGTTTTTTTTTTTTGCCTTAAACTAACTAAATTTTGCACTTATTGTTTTGGTTGAAAGGATGTTACTACTTATATATATATATATATATATATAAAATACAAAGATAAACAACAAGCGTATAGGAGTGTGGGGAGTATATTTGTTTCTGATTAATGTTTATTTATTTATTTTATTTCTGATTAATGTTTATTAGTCTCCAGGATACAAATATTTGGCCTTGAAAAGTAAACTTTTGCTCTCCAAATTCAAGCTTTATTTTCATCTTAGATTTTTATTACTACATGTTGTTTCATTAGCCTCGATTACTGTATTATCTTGTTGTATTTTCTGCTTGTTGCTACTGCCTTCTGATGTCAGGCCAAAATACATATTTTTAATCATTATTTGCCTCACATTTATTATTTATATTTGTCCTTTTTTAGCATGAATTTTATGAATTGTACTTAATAGTGTATTTTATTTATAGGATTAAATTGATGGAAAAATAAAGAAGTTTGAAGCTAAAAAGAATTAAAGATGGAAGAATGAAGACGAAAATCAAGCACGCAACTTAATAAATTAAGTGAATATTTTATTAATATTTATATATGCAGAAGTTGGCGAGAAAGTAAAGAACTGCACCACATAGGAGTTGTGCCACATGGCAGCATCTCAATAATTCCAATTTGCGGCTGTGGACGAAGCACTGTTCATGCAGGAATCCAACTCCGTTAAGGTTTTGGGTTCCCAATTTGTTTCGGACTCAATTATTTTATTCAGGGTTTTTTATATCTATAAATAGTCCATAAGAATAATTATTGAGGAGGAGGATACAACGTAGAAATTAACTTTTGGTTTAGGGTTTTATCTTTTCTTTCTCTTTTATTTATTTTACATATTTTATTTGAATGATTCGTTGTAATTGTTCTATGTCTATGTAGAGTTAAACCTCTCGTTCTTGGATTAAATTTTCTTACAAAATAGTTGTTTAGTAATTTTGATTCTACATAATTGTTTATCATATTGGTTGTTCTTATATTCTTGTAATTACTATTTCCATGCTTGATCACCATAGAGATAAATATATTGTCTACTCTTGAACTCATGAGAGGAATAGAGAGATAGAACATGGAATATAAGGAGCATGATCTTTTCTTGCATATCACTTGAATTGATTTGTGTCTAGGATATGGATATACCTAGGTACCTTGCTTGGCACAAATACGGGAAGACAACACAATGCTCCATAGTTGGTCCAGTCTATCCCCGCTCAACGATGTAGTTAGGTTGTCAATTGTGGTAAATGGTTAGAGGTCGGGAGACCATGACTATATTATCAACCCCGTGAATCAATAACTAGATAATCAAATAAGTTGATGAAATTGATGTTAAACATGATTGTTAGTTAAATCATAATCCTATATCGATTCATTCATTGATTGTGTAAACACCTATCTTTCTTAGTTAATTAATTTTTAGTTATTTTATACTCCCTCCGCCCCATTTTATGTGGCACTTTTCGGATTTCGAGATTCAAACAAGCCTAACTTTGACCGTAAATTTTTCATAGATCTTTTAAACATTTTGAATTATCAGTTGTTGTGACTTATAGTACTTTTTATGTAGTTTACAAATATATAAATTTCATTTCAAAAAAATTGAAGATTTCATGCACAAATTCTCGGTCAAACTTAAACTATTTGACTCTCGAAAAATGAAAAATGCCACATAAATTGGGACAGAGGGAGTATTTATTTTTAGTTTAGCTAATATATTTCATCTTTGAAATCCTCCCCCTCAAATAAATAATTAGAATTAGTATAATTTAGTAAATAGTTAATCGACAAGTCCTTTGGGTTCGATAATCCAACTCTTTTAGAATCATTATATTACTTGCATGACCACGTATACTTGTGTGTGCAATTGGAAGCAACACCTTCTTTCACATCTTTCTTTGAGCCGAGAATCTATCAGAAACAACATCTCTACCTTCAAGGTACGGTTAAGTTCTGCGTACATACTATCTTCCAAGACGGCCAGACCCCACCAGTGGAATTACAGTGAATAAAGTCATGAGTTTTCTTCCTTTGTGACTCAACCAAATATGTAGAAATAAATTCAGTCTAATTATTAGTTAACTATCTCCTATGGTATATTTGACTGATGAAACAGAAATTGGACAGAATTTGAATCCTCAGATCATTCAATCAATTTCTCATATTGTTATCAAACTACTTGAATTGGTCAATATACGCCATCCTGGATATCCTCCGTTCCACCACTAAACTTTGAGGAATATAACAACGTGTTTCTTCCGTTCTACTCTCCAAGAAGACAAGAACAGCAGTCTCACACTCACCTATAAGTTCCGGGAAGATAGAAACTATCTTAATGAATCAATGGTATGGACTCCCTGCACTGTCTTCCATCAGCAGTCAATTCTCGTGGAAAATTGGCTGGAGCTGGCGCACTATGTAAGGCGCTGTATTCAGAATAGATTTCCATTCTAACCTGAATGCATTAGCAAAGTGACTGTCCTATTCCTAAGATATAAAGTTAAAAGAAAACCACACATTCTTGATTGTCCTCAGAGCTGGCACTATTGTAATGTTTCTGTCAAGTTGTGTGGTGGTCCTATTCCTGGATAATTATCTTTTTTTTTTTTTTTTTGGTAAATAGAAAAGGGAAAGTCGTGTGGAGGGTTGTTAAGAGAGTAAAACAACGATTTTTTTGTGCAATGTTTGTCTATAATAAGGTATCAGACAAAATGCATGTGTTATGTGCAAGTTGTGGAACTTTGTGTTGTGGCCTTCATTTGAATTGAGAATGTGAACTATTGATAGATTCCCGCGTTCACTAGTGTGACACATTGAATGGGCATATGTGATTGACAAGTTTAAATTGACTGAAAATGACTACAAAACTAGTAGTAAATTTTTATTTGTTTAATTTTGCTATATATACCTCATCAAAATTATTGAATAGACACACAAAGCAAAGAATTTCTTGATTTCTTCTTTACCAACTTAATTAGTTTTTGATCATGTTAGTCCAGAAATGGGTTATGTAAAACTTGTATTTTTTATGCTATATACCTTTCTCTGTCAACTTGTTTTCTCGTCATCCTTACCTCATTTGTGCCCCAAAGATCAAGCTCTTGCTCTACTACAATTCAAACACATGTTTACCATTGATCCTAATGCTTCTGATTATTGTCGCGACATAATAACATACCAAGAGATTCAATCATATCCAAGAACTCTTTTATGGAACAAGAGCACATATTGTTGCTCATGGAATGGAGTTCATTGTGACGAGATGACAGGACAAGTGATTGAGCTTGATCTCCGCTGCAGTCAACTTCAAGGCAAGTTTCATTCCAATAGTAGCCTCTTTCAACTCTACAATCTCAAAAGACTTGATTTCTCTTATAATGATTTCACTGGATCATCGCTCATTTCACCTAAATTTGGTGGCCTCTCTATCCTGACACATGTTTTGTCGGGTTCAAGTTTTACAGGTATAATCCCTTTTGAAATCTCTCACCTTTCTAAACTACACATTCTTCGATTCAGTGGTCTAAATGAGCTTAGTCTTGGGCCTCACAATTTTTGAATTGCTCCAATTTAGAGAGCTTGACCTTGACTCTGTGAACATCTCTTCCACCATTCCTCCGAATTTCTCTTCTTATTTAACAACTCTACAGCTTCCATACACACAGTTACATGGGTTATTGCCTGAAAGAGTTTTCCACCTTTCCAACTTAAAATCCCTTGATTTATCATCCAATCCCCAGCTCACTGTTAGGTTTCCCACAACCAAATGGAATAGCAGTGCATCACTCATGAAGTTATAACTCGGTCATGTGAATATTACCGGTAGGATACCTGAATCATTTAGCCATCTAACTTCACTTTATTACTTGGACATGAGTGATTTTAATCTATCAGGGCCTATTCCTAGATTGGATGCTATGTTTTATACACTGTTTTCCTCTCCTTTTACTTGGATTTGATGTACTTGGGCTGAGGGTCTTTCGGAAACAGCCTCTCTACCTCCACGAGGTAGTGGTAAGGTCTGCGTACACTCTACCCTCCCCAGACCTCACCTAGTGGGATTTCACTGGGTATGTTGTTGTTGTTGTTGGCCTATTCCTAGACCTCTATGGAATCTCACCAACATAGAGTTTTTGGACCTTGGTAATAACCATCTTAAAGGAACAATATCGCAGTTCTTGAGATTTGAAAAGATCAGGGTGTTGTCACTTCGAAATAACAACTTTGACCGCCGACTTGAGTTTTTATCCTTTAACAGAAGCTGGACACAACTTGATTCCTTAGATTTTTCGTCCAATTTCCTGACTAGTCCAATTCCATCCAACGTAAGCGGACTGCAAAACGTGTGGTCACTCTTATTGTCATCAAATAACTTGAATGGGACTATACCTTCCTGGATATTCTCCCTTCCTTCACGGAGACTGTTAGACTTGAGCAACAACACTTTCAGTGGAAAAATTCAGGAGTTCAAGTCCAAAACATTAAGTATCGTTACTCTAAAACAAAATAAGCTGGAAGGTCCTATTCCAAAGTCACTCCTAAACCAGCAGAGCCTACTAGCTCTTCTCCTTTCACACAATAATATCAGTGGACAGATTGATTCAGCTATCTGCAATATGAAAACATTGTTTCTACTAGATTTGGGAAGTAATAATTTGGAGGGAACAATTCCACAATGTTTGGGTGAGATGAGTGCAATTGAGATTTTTGATTTAAGCAACAATAGACTTATTGGTACAATTAATACAACTTTTAGTATTGGAAACCAACTCAACATTATTAAATTGGATGGCAATAAGCTACAGGGGAAAGTTCCACCTTCTTTGATCAATTGTGAATATTTGAACTTTCTAGATTTAAGTAACAATGAGTTGAATGACATGTTTCCAAAATGGTTGGGAAACCTACCTCATTTGCAGATCTTAAATTTGAGATCAAATAAATTCTATGGCCCTATAAGGACTGACAACTTGTTTTCTCAAATTCGAGTCATAGATCTCTCATCCAATGGATTTAGTGGAAAGAGTTACCGGTGAGCCTTTTTCAGAATTTTCAAGCCATGAAAATAATTGGTGAGAACAGTGGAACCCGAAAGTATGTAGCAGATTCATATTCTAATTTATACAAAAGTTCTTTGATTGTAACAACAAAGGGACTAGATCTTGAACTTCCTCTAGTTTTGACTACACAAATAATAATCGATCTCTCAAGGAATACTTATATCCGCTGATTTTGTTAGAAGAGAGATCCAATGATTCGAGTACTGACAAATTTTGCAATGATGCTGGTATAATACCTTCCAAGCTATTATGAGATAAGCTCAACGCACGAAGTCCGATGAGATCTCCAATAATGCTTGGAATAAGTTTTACTAAGGAGTGTCAGTTGTCACAACATAAAAAAAAAGGGCATAATACATAACTTTTTTCATTGAAGCAGCAGCAAAATGCCCAACCAACGTATCATGAGAAAGAGACGATGATCTCAGAAATGGCCATAACGCAGAAAATCTAGTATCCAACACGGCCTCATGGTCTCAGAAGGAGAAGCTTCTGTTACCATAATCAATGAATTCAGAATTCCACGCTACAGGGGCAACCTCTAGTGATACCCTCTAAACACTTTTCATTTCCAATTTACATTGCTCTCTGGTCCAAGAACAATCAGAGAACAGGTGAACTTGAGTCTCTACTGCCGACATCCAATGTTTTCAACTGGAATCTACATTTTTTGAAGGGTTGCTCTAGCAGTTGAAAAGTTGGAGAAACAACCTTGGAAATCACTGTTATCCAATGTCTGTGTTGGTGGACGGTAGATGGTACTGAATGAATTGATCGAGCAGAACACAATCTGACCTATACAACAACTACACATCAGTCCCAAAAAATAACTTGCATAGAGACCTGCAATAATGTTCAAAGCCCAAAATAAGATCTGAAACTTCATTTAGGAAGAAATCAAGCAGGACCGCTTGACTATATTGTGATCAACTATTGTTCAGATTAATTAATTAGTAAACCTCTCCATAATTTTAAAGTTTCGGGGCAAAGATAAATATTCAGAAAAAGAAAAGTAGAAAACAAAAAGAAATACCTAGCCAAACAGACTTTGGAATCAGGTTTGTCAAAAATGTATCCTCCTTGATCTGTCAAGCTATGATTTAGCTGATTTTGATGAGTCAAGATTCCATCAACAAGCTGCTGCAGTTATCAGCTCCACTTATCAGAACCTTGTGTATTCCAGCATCTAACATCGGTTTTCTCAAGGCAGCAGCGTGATACCACCTGTCTGCACCAGCATAAGTGCTTGAGAGTTGCACATAACGCCCTGAATGATTCGGTTACGACTCAAGCAATAGTTGTGCTACTTCATTCTTATGATTTAGCTAATTATAATACTAGTATGATTAGTTAGTTAGTATAATCAATTAATTAGTTAGAATAGTTAGTTAGCCAGCCGTCAATTTCGTTACTTTTTCGTTAGTATGTTAACCCACTAGTTGACACTTTTCTCATTGTATAAATACATACTATCTCTATAATGGAAATCAATTTTTGTTCCTCGCCAATTTTGCATCTTCTTCTCTGATCTGTTCTTCAGTTGTATCCATGGATGTTTAAGCCATGGTTATGGAGCATTCTTCACATGGTATCAGAGCACAAGGTAATTTGATTCATCTGTGCTCCTATACTTCATCTTCGATTTCTGTTCTGCTGCTGTGTTGAATTCTGATCACATGCTAGATCGAGTTTTGTTTTAGATCCATTCTATTTTCCGCTGCATTTCTTCATTTAGATCAATTCATCTTCTGTGAGTGTTTGATTTGAATCTCCAATGGTGATTGAAAGTCGTTCTGTTTCAAATGAGAATACTGTGAACAACAATGGTACTAGTGGAGAAGATCTTAGTTCTCCTTTGTATATGCATCCTTCGGATAATCTAGGTGTATCGTTGGTTCAAACTCCTTTTGATGGAGTAGGATATAGATCATGGAAACAAAGTGTTCTTAGAGTTCTGTCGGTTAAGAATAAGCTAGGCTTTATCAATGGTGATTGCAAAAGGCCTGATCCAGGAACATCACGTTTCCGTTAATGGGGAAGGTTGTTGGGTTTTAAAGGTGTGAACAGGAAATGAAGGGTTGTGACTCTCCTGAAGAGTTGTGACCATGCCGAAGGGTTGTGAACTTTATGAAAGGTTGTGTCCTTTCTAAAGGATTGTGACCATTTGAAAGGTTATACCTTTTCCAAAGTGTTATGACCTTTTCGAAAGGTTGTCTTCTTTTCCGAAAGGTTGTCTTCTTTCCAAAGAGTTGTGACCTTTACCCTTTAAAGGCTATAAATAGAGAGACTTCCTCTCGGTTTTAACCACTAATTTTTCTCTCCCTCTCGCATTCATATTTTTCTTATAAACAAAGTTGAGTCTTTGTGTGATTCGTTATCGCATATTGAGTTCGCCGAAGTTGCGAAATTTGAGGTACCACTATTTCGTAATAGGTTAATCCGTTTTATCTTGGGAGGAAGTAATCCATAACCTCGGGTACATTGAGGGGATTAAATTCCTTAAGGACACACAGTGGTTTCTGTGGACTCGGATTGTTCATGTTTTTCTTTTCATCTTTTTTGTTTTTGGTTTACTAACTTCAATAAAGTTTATACAAGCTTAAGGAATTTAATGATGGTATTTTCTGTGGTAAGGAAACTACTTCTATTTTCTGTGTTCTTTTTATTGGGGAAAGAACAATATGAAAAAGAGAATTATTTTATCATATGATAAAAGAGATTTGGGATGAATTAGTACTACTTTAGTATGTTCGAGTATATTTTTTGTAGTAAGTTTTCCTTGGATGGGTAAGATTATTTTTATTTTCTTCCCAAGTGCATTCAAGCATTGCACCCTTCGCTTTTCTTTTCAATGAGAAAAGTTATTTTGTGCATAAATGCTAAGATGAGTACTTTAATTTTTTCCCCTATATTCTTGGTTTTATATAACTATGAGAAGAAGTAAATGAATAAATGTTGTCTCCTAACAATATTTGAACATGAGTTTAGTTTCTTGTTGAAATTAAATATCTTCTTGAGGAAAATAGGAATATGATGGAAACTGAGAAAGAAAAAAAAATTAGCAAGAAAAGTGACTTGCATGGAATTATTGCTGACAGATGGAATATGATTCAATGAGAGTAAAAATCAGGTTCTATCTTTATTTTTCTTGATTATTATTTTCTTTTTCTATCCTTTATAAGTTATGAAATTTATTTCATAAATGTTAGGATAGATGATCATTATGTGATGATCTCAGAATATATCTTTATTATTATTAATATGTATTTTGTTTAGAGGAGGAAAAATAAAACTTTTGTAGTTTTCTACTCCATGTGAAATTTGATTGTGTTTGACTTTTGGAGATTTTTTTTTTCTCCTTTGATTTGAAGAATATAAGAATTTCACGAACAAATCAGATTGTGCATTGGTTTGAAGATAGAAACTTCACCAATTTGTTAAATACTCTGTTTGAATGAATATTTTGACTTGAAGAGTACAAAATCTTCGTCAGGAATATTAAGGCTAAATGATTGAAAAAAAATAAAAAAAATCTTCATCATAAGCTCGAAACAGTGTTGTATTTGAGATTTCTGGAGATTAAAACCTTTTTGGTTTACTACTCGTTCGAATGTGAAACCGATTCGAAGAATATTAAAACTTCATCAGAATTCAAGGTTCATTCGGTTAACGATTAGAAGAATATAAAAACTTCATCGTTAAACTAGAAACAAGTTGTATAAAGATTGAATCTTTATTGTTAGTATTCTAAATACTAAGTGGTTTGTCTAGTTGTGACAAAAAGAAAAAAAAAACACTAGTGACATAAAATTAGTGGTTTTTGTGCTTGCAATGGGTGTTTATATGGATTAAATCTCCAAAAGAAGGCTTCGTGTTGCCAATGTGTAAGCATGGGAAAAAATATGTGGAAAATAATTTGAAATAGTTGAAAAATATTTTTGAGAACATATTTAAAATGTGGGGGGTTCTTTACTTGTGATAAAGACAAAATTAGACTTATTATCTAATTTAAATTTGAAAGTACAAGATATGAAATTGAATCACAATCTTGTATTATGTTAGACCCACAAAATTCTTGGAGTATATTTGATATTGTGGTCGTTGAGTCTCTCTTTACTAGTATATGATATGACTAGTATGAAATCACAAAATTATATTACTCATTGAAAAGAATTGTATTCTTTGATGAAAAAGTTTCACTTTAAAATATTGTGATTTTTCATGAAAAGATATGTCTATTAATTATTATTTTTTATAGACATGAACATTGGTGAAAAGTGATATGTTATGTTTGTGTTGTAAAACAAACATTTGGGTTATATTGCCCTTATTGACAATTGCACTAGATACTGTCATGTTTATTTACTGAATGGTAAGGATGAAGCAATAGAAACATATTGACAATATAAAATTGAAGTTGAAAATCGAGTTAGATAAAAAGATTGTCATGATTAGAAGTGGTAGAAGTAGAGAATATGAATCTTCTTTTGCGTAAAGTTGTGTTTGTTCAGTCTTTGTTGTATCTTGATAGAGAATTGTTTGTCGTCCCTTAAAGTTTATACAAGCAATAACTCTTGAAAGATAGTGATCAAACAATTTCCAATACAGTCTATTTCATATGAGGAATGGAAATCAGGGAACTATTTCCAAACGGGTCAAAATAGGACCTAAGACTTTGGATTGTATGTTCATTGGATATGCTACAAATAGTAAAGCATGTCGATTTATGGTTCATAAGTCCGAACTGTTGGATAGTCAATTGAAGGGTCTAAACGACCTTGGAAAGAACCAAAGGAGAATGTACTTAATAAAGAGATTCGGTGGCGTAGTAAATGTCAATGGACAAATTACTTCCTACGAGTTTGATTTTGTAACATTTCTACTTGAAAATGAGTCTCATATATTCTAAAAGTTATGTCCTTTGTGGACTCATTCTCTTTGAGAAAAGTTTGTCAATAGTAAGATAGATTCAATCTTGAGCAACCATACTTGTGAGTTGGTTGATCTTCCTCGAGGAAATAAACTTTTGGATTCAAAGTGGATCTACAAAAGGAAAAGAAAGTTGATGAAACTATTGACAAATACAAAGACAGACTTGTTTTCATAGGCTTTAGACAATAAGAAAGCCTTGTTTGACAAATAATAGCACTAACTAGGATTACATCAATTCAGATGTTAATTGCGCTAGTTGCGAAATATTGCCTTCAAATTCGTCAAATTGGATGTGAAAACATTTTTATTTTAAATGAAAAATTGGAGGAAGAAATTTACATGGAACAACCCAAGGGCTTTGTGGTTTTGATAAATAAAAGAAAGTCTGTAAAATTGTTAAGTCACTCTGTGGACTAAAAACAAGCGCCCAAATAATGACATGCGAAGTTTGACCAAACTATGTTGGCAAATGAATTCAAGATTAATGAATGTGATAAATGCTTTTACATGAAAGACACTCCAAATCACAAGGTCATTATTTGTTTTTATGTTGATGACATTGTGATCGTCAAAACAGACATTTCTAACATAAATGCTACTAAGCATATGCTAGAAAGTAACTTCGATATGAAAGACATTGAAGTTACTGATGTGATTGAAAATGTACTTGACAAGTTCAAGCATTTGGATTTCAATATTGTCAAGACTCCAATAAATGTGAGATTTGTACTTTAAAAGAATGAAGGCAAAAGTGACTCACAATTGGATTGTGCTAGAGTATTGAGAATTATGATAAATATCATGAAGTGTACGCGATCAGCTATAGCATATACTATTAATAAACTAAGTCGGTTCACGAGTAATCTCAGTCAAACTCATTGGATGACAGTGAAAAGAGTTTTGGAGTATTTAAAACATACTTAAAAACAAAAAACTATTGCTTTGCATTATAACTAATATTCAACAAAAGATTGAAAGAATATAGTGATGCAAATTGAATCACCAGGTCAAATGAAGTAAAATCCACGAGTGGATATGTATTTACTCTTGGTGGAGGAGTCTCTTGGAAATCTTCCAAAAGAGATGTATCGCTCGCTCTACTATGAAATTTGAGTTTATCACTCTAGATAAGGCTGGTAAAGAAGTTGAATGACTCCAAAATTTCTTGAAAGATTTTT
Organism: Solanum commersonii; assembly: GCA_029007595.1. Taxonomy (NCBI): domain Eukaryota; kingdom Viridiplantae; phylum Streptophyta; class Magnoliopsida; order Solanales; family Solanaceae; genus Solanum; species Solanum commersonii. Next base: position 174,102 of record JAJTWQ010000255.1, read on the forward strand.
GGCCCAAACCTTTTAGCTCCAGTATGCATACACAAAGTGAAAGTTAATTTGCAATAGGTAGGGCATGGAGCATGATGTATAACGGAAAGTCTCGTCATATATGACGTAGACATAATATCGTTAGGAGAACTACTCTAGTGGAATTATCATAATTGACTATGTAAAGTCAAAGGATAATGTGTCGGATCCACTTATAAAAGGCCTAACTAGAGAGGGAGTTGATAGATTATCAAAGGAATGGTACTATGGCCGAGAACAAGTCATTGTGGCGTGTAACTCTACCTAGAAGACAGGAGATCCCAAGATCTAGGTTCAAGGAGATCAAACAAAGTCATTGATGACGGTTCAACATTGTCAAAATATTTTTTATGGTCCATTCTCATGATAAGACAATGTTCAGTAACAAGGATAAAGACATTAGGACTTTTTAATGATTTCTAAGTTTGATACATGGTATATCAAATGGTGTATCTACGGGATAACACATTTAGAAATCACCTATGTAAGTGTGAAGTGTAAGCCGCTTCAAGGAGAATTCGGTAAGGCCAGTTCTCTACGCACTTATAAACCGAGACGTGTTCATGGCTGAAACGAACAAAACAATGAGAACCAAAAACAGTTCAAGGGTTGATTGTGTGACTTATGTTGTCTAGGTATACACCAAAGCTCGACGGTTCAAAGATATCAAATCTACCGATTGACCGAGTATATCCAATATATGTTCACTACGGAAAGTTCAAAGGGAAACCCACTTATCCAGAGGCAATCAATCCTTAATTACGAATCACACAGTTTTTCATGCATATGTTTTAACAATAGCCATTCCCTATTCATGTGGGGGGATTGTTGGGTTTTAAAGGTGTGAACAGGAAATGAAGGGTTGTGACTCTCCTGAAGAGTTGTGACCATGCCGAAGGGTTGTGAACTTTATGAAAGGTTGTGTCCTTTCTAAAGGATTGTGACCATTTGAAAGGTTATGCCTTTTCCAAAGTGTTATGACCTTTCGAAAGGTTGTCTTCTTTCGAAAGGTTGTCTTCTTTCCAAAGAGTTGTGACCTTTACCCTTTAAAGGCTATAAAAGAGAGACTTCCTCTCGCTTTTTAACCACCGATTTTTCTCCTCTCGCATTCATATTTTTCTTATAAACAAAGTTGAAATTTGAGGTACCACTATTTCTGTAATAGGTTAATCCGTTTTATCTTAGGAGGAAGTAATCCATAACCTCGGGTACATTGAGGGGATTAAATTCCTTAAGGACACACAGTGGTTTCTGTGGACTCGGATTGTTCATGTTTTGCTTTTCATCTTTTTTGTTTCTGGTTTACTAACTTCAATAAAGTTTATACAAAGGTGTGATGACATGGTTACTTCCTGGATTCTCAATTCCCTGTCCAAGGAAATTGCAGAAAGTGTAGAATATGTCTTCGATTCATTTGAATTGTGGAAGGAATTGGAAGATCGATATGATCAAACCAATGGTGCAAAGTCAGATCAAAGTTCAACGTGAGATCAATGAGTCAGTCAGGGGAACTTTAGACATTACTACCTACTACACTAGGATGAAAAGGCTGTGGGAAGAATTAAGCACATTACATAAGAAAACACAATGTAAATGCAACTGCACTTGTGGAGCTAAGGATAGTATGTTCAAGGTAGAGCAGGATAGGAGATTGATACAATTCCTTATGGGATTGAATGAGGTTTACACTGTAGTTCGAGGGAATATCCTCATGATGAATCCGCTACCTTCCCTAGCACAAACCTTTTCTTTGTTGGTACAGGATGAAAAACAGAGAAAAATTAAACCTAATGCTCAAGTGTTCATGGAGTCTACATCTTTGAATGCAAACAAGTTCAGAAAGAAGGTCATGGAATCTATTGCTTTTAATACAAATGGTTCAGCAGGAGCGAGCACTTCTAGGTCCATGAGGGCAAATTATTCTTCTACAGGCGACACAAATCCTAACTTCAGAACTAACTATTCTCATAATAATTCCTACAATGGCAGCAGGCCTCGTATTATATGTGATTACTGCAAGAAATCAGGACACACTAGGGACAAATGCTACAAGTTGCATGGCTACCCACATACAAACAATTATCAGAATTCAAACACCTCTAATCAGAATGGATACAGAGGCAAGAATCGTAATCCCGTGGTCAAGAAAGGAAAAGGTCTTATGGCTGATGTTCATGGTGGTGGTTGTTGCTCGGGAGAGAAGAGGTGCACAGTGGGAAATCATGCCGATACAGTCCTCAATTAACAAGAGAACAAGATGCTCGGTTTGTGGAGTTACCGCAAATGATTTCAAGCTGAAAAGGACAATGCCTCTACTGGTGGTAATGTGAATTTTGCAGGTATGATAGCATGTACCTCCTCAATTGATTTTGGCAAGTTATCGTGCAGATGCTCTCACAATAAAATTGACTCTTGGATCCTTGACTCAGGAGCCTTTAATCATATGACCTTTTGACATAACATTCTTAACAAACATTACCTATCTTCCTTGCCCCTTATTAATTACCTTACCAAATGGTTACAAGGTGAAAGTTGTGAAAATTGGTAGTGTAGTACTTGCATCAAACATTGTTCTTCATGAAGTGTTGTATGTGCCTTCTTTTAAGTACAATCTTGTTTCAATTAATTGCCTTTCAAAATCCTTACCTAAAAGCATTGTGTATTTTTCTGAATCCTTATGCATTCTGCAGGCCCCTTCAATGAAGAGGCCTCTGGTCATTGCGAAGCTAAGGATGGAGTCTATTTTTTGTGTTCTAAGTGTCCGATGAAGCCCAATTATCCCGGTGCTACATGTCGCTTCCACTCGGTTGTGTGCCATCTCAAGATGTTTTCAATTCTAAGTCCTGTTTCTTTTCCCCGTTTCTTCTAAGTCTGTTTCTTTTCGTTTCTTCATGTAAACATAGTACTTGTGCTCAACATGGTGTTCCACTCAATAAGAATCGTGATTTTTCTACTTCTTTTATGACTCATAGTTCTGATGATGTGGATGTGTTGTGGCATAATAGAGTTGGACAAGTACCTTTTGTGAAAATGAGGGAGATTAAGTCTATCCCTATGGGGTCCCTACCACACGGTGACACATGATAAGTGTAGGTATTTTATCACACTTGTTGATGATTACAGTAGGTGTACATGGACTCATTAATAACGTGTAAGAGCAACACCTTAGTAGTGATAAAAATTTCTTGTGCATGGTTGAGAATCAATTCAACACTCGTGTTCGTGCCATAAGAACCGACAATGGCCTTGAGTTTGTAAATACGTAAAACCTCAACCTTTCTTACAACAAAGGGAATAATTCATGAGAAAACATGTCCCTACACACCACAGCAAAATGGGGTGGCGGAAAGGAAACACAAGTACTTATTAGAGACTGCCAGGGCTCTCCTTTTCCAATCCAAATTACCTCTTAAATACTGGGGTGAGTGTGTGTTGTGTGCTACATACATCATCAACCGACTTCCTACTTCTCATATAAAAGGCAAATGCCCATATGAGTTGCTGTACAAAACTAAACCAGTCTATTCCCACATGAAAACCTTTGGTTGTCTATGTTATCCTACTCTTCCAAAACCTCATAGGGACAAATTCCAAGCCAGGACTACACCCCATATTTTCATAGGCTACCCTTTTGGATCAAAAGGCTACAAAGTTCTAAGTCTAGCCACCAAAACGAACACATTTCAAGGGATGTAGTTTTTAAAGAAAACATCTTTCCTTTTGTTGTTCTTCCTGACGTCTCTTCTTTTCCTTCTGTCTTGCATTCTGTACCTTTCATAGACACTATGCATACCGATATCAATCACAAACTATGCAACATGTTGAGAATGATGTAATTGATGCAAATGACATTCCATCTCACACTTCACCTAATCATGCAACTAATTCACCTGTTACCATTCGTACCTTTAATCCCGAACCCGCAGCCTTGCAAATGCAGACCATCCAGATCACATAAATTGCCCACATACCTTCATGATTATGTTTTGCCCAAGACTATGCCTAAACAGTTTCAACATTCAAATATTTCCCTAAATACGCCTTCTCCAAACACCAACATGTACCACCCGAAGCCTTGGCACTTGAGAGTCAAACATTTGTGAGAAATGTCGTGAACGATGATGAACCTTCTTCATATAGGGAGGCTGCTTTGAACCCTGCCTGGCAACAAGCCATGACACAGGAGTTTGAAGCTTTGCATACTAATCACACTTGGGATCTTGTTGATCTACCTAGTGGCAAGAAGGCCATAGGATGTAGGTGGGTTTACAAGGTAAAACATAAAGCTAATGGGACTATTGAGAGATTCAAAGCAAGACTTGTAGTAAAAGGATACACCCAAGAAGCTGGGGTTGATTATACAGAAACTTTTTCACCAGTTATCAAGATGACAACTGTAAGAGCTCTACTAGCCACAACCAAAAGAAGGGCTGGAATATATTTCGGCTTTTTGATGTCAATAATGCATTCCTTCATGGAGATTTACATGAAGAGGTATATATGGAGGTTCCTCCGGGTCTAGTAGTGCACAAACCGGGGATGGTATGCAGACTAAACAAGTCCCTATATGGCTCGAAACAAGCCGGCAGACAATGGTATGCCAAATTAGTCAAGCCTTATATTCAAAGTGGGTACACTCACTCATTGAATGACTATTCCTTATTTCATAAGAAGTCCGCCAATTCCAAGATCTTTGTTGCTGTCTATGTAGATGATGTGATTCTAACAGCACAAGTGTTATTGAGATTGAGGAACTCAAAACCTTCCTCCATGACAAGTTCAAGATTAAGGACTTGGGAAGGTTGCACTATTTCCTTGGGATGGAAGTCCTTTACAAAGATGATGGACTTATTATCTCTCAAAGAAAATTTGTTCTTGACATGTTGGAAGAGTTACAAAGTTGCAAGTATGAGCAGGTTGTGCATCACCACTTGACCCGCAAAGAAAACTCCATGCCAAGGAAGGGAATCCTTTGTCAGAACCATTGTTTTATAGAAAACTTATTGGGAAGTTGAATTTCTTAACTAACACTAGGATGGATATATCATACAGTGTACAACACCTCAGCCAGTTTATGCAGGACCCTCGAGAACCACATTTGCAAGCAGCTTTTCGTATACTAAGGTATCTCAAGGCTGATCCCACTCTAGGAATATTCATGTCCAAAGAACAATCATATGATGTCAAAGCTTATTGCGACTCTAATTGGGATGCCTGCCCTGACACCAGGAAGTCAGTAAGTGGTTATATTGTATTGCTAGGCAACAGTCCACTCAGCTGGAAGTCCAAGAAACAAGAGACTATATCTTTATTTTCAGCAGAAGCAGAGTATCGAGCTCTAAGAAAAGTTGCAGGTGAGTTAGTATGGTTGAGCAGATTATTAACAGAACTCACACTGCTATTGCTTGTGCCTATTGCAGTATACTGTGACAGTCAATCTGCACTACATATAGCTCGAAACCCAATGTTTTATGAACGCACTAAGCACATTGAAATTGACTGCCATTTTGTGAGAAATCTGCTTCAGACATGCCTCATTTCATTACATCACATAAGTTCTGATAATCAGCTGGCAGATATATTAACTAAGACACTGACTGGAGTCAAACATTCTACAGCATTGAGCAAGTTATCAGTGTTCTCCACACCTCCAACTTGAGGGGGGGTCTTATGATTTAGCTAATTATAATACTAGTATGATTAGTTAGTTAGTATAATCAATTAATTAGTTAGAATAGTTAGTTAGCCAGCTGTCAATTCTGTTACTTTTCTGTTAGTATGTTAACCCACTAGTTGACACTTTTCTCATTGTATAAATACATAATACCTCTATAATGGAAATCAATTTTTGTTCTTCTCCACCCTGCATCTTCTTCTCTGATTTGTTCTTCAGTTGTATCCATGGATGTTTAAGCCATGGTTATGGAGCATTCTTCACAATTTCCCAACTCAATAGCTCCATCAAGTCTACAAGCACCCATCAAAGTCCCTAAGACAGTGGCATCAGCTTCAAAAGGCATCTTCTTTATGAAGTCGCCTGTAGTAGCCCAGATCTCCCTAAGAGATCAACCACACAACCATAGTGCTCCATCTTAGCTACAAGTCTAAATTCATGTGGCAATTCAAGATCAAACCTGTTTGCTAACCACTGCATCAAATATCTTTGAAGCATATATCAAACAGCCCATCTTTCCATAAAACGCAATCAATGTGGTCGTCATGAAGATACTCAACTCCTCATTCTTTACCATGTAAGCATGTTCTTGCCTCCCTAGATATAATGCCACACAAACATCCAAAAACGTGTAAGAAGAAAAAATACTAACAAAAGTAGCCTCATTTGGCTTCAATAAACCATACTTCACATCCTCGTGTACCATTATTCTCTGGAAAAACTTAACAGCAACTTCAGAGCACCTGTTCTTCATGTACCCATAAATCATGCTAGTCCATGAATAAACATCTCTATAAGCCATGTGAGAAAACATCAAGAACCCCAAATCCACATCCCATTTTTCCCACAAACATCAAGCATCATATTAACTAAATTCAGTATCATTATTATTTGTTAATTATATATCTCCTGGGGCCTAGTAAACAGAAACTGGAAACTACTTGAGTCATTCGATCAATTTCCAACTGAGATATTAGCGGAAGTTGTATGCTTAATTTATGGTTTGCTCATGCATAATAATCACTGAACTTTATCCACTATAACAATAAAGTCATACAAGTTCTTTTTTAGCCTTCACAGTAAGTAAATTTTACACCTTTTTTTTTTTTGGTTAAAAGGATATTACTACTTATATATATATACACAAAGACAAACAACAAGCATATAGGAGTTTTTTCATTTGTATGGTCACAGAACCAGATTCAGTTTACCAAAGAAAAAATTGATTTTTACCTACTATAACAATACAATCACGACACTATCTACTATAACAAAACCATATTTTCTTCAAATGCCTTAAAAACCTTCTTGAAAAGCATAAATAAGAACTTCTTACGCATTTTCACTAAATTTTTAAAGGCTTAATCTGTTAGTCTTTTTAAAGTATAAATTTTCTTAATTTCTTTAAAAAATTAAGTGGCGACTCTTTTCTAAGTATTTTTTTCAAATTGCTTTATACTTACAACATTTCAAAAGTGATTTTTCTAAAGATAGGAAAATTACGATATAACATTTAGATCATTCAATCGGATGGTTAATAAAAACATAGAGCATTCGACTTTATGTTCAGAAACATAAATTTGTAGTTACAGAGTTCGAAAATATTTTTTACAGACTCATTGAAAGATCAAAGAAACATGAGAAAGCCATGGACCAAAGTTGAAGTCTTCTAGCTTTAACTTTTTTCATTGTAGCATATATCAAAAAATAATTAACTCAAAGGAGATTTGGACTCAACTTCAACTTCTTGTGTACAATATTTCAAGAATAGTAAAAAAAAGTTGATATCTAAATTTACTTTGAAAAAATAAAAATGGCCTTCATACTTGGAACTATTAATTACTGCAGAACTTTAACCACTCATTAATGTATAAAACATGTACCCTATCAATTAGTAATGACTTTCCAATTTTTTGGTAGTTTATTAATTAATTAGTAATGATTTTCCAACATAACTTAAATGAATACATGGATTCTTTATTACCACAATTTTTTAAAATAACAGTTTTTTTAAAAGAAGGAAAAAGTGGTCAATTAATTTTGTACGGGTATTTCGTAATCCAACTTCGCACTTTGAAGCTTCACAATTTTTAATTGAGCTTGATATTTTCATTGGAACGAACTTTCATTCTTTGTTGAAAGTTGAATTTGCTAACAAACACGAGGTCTAATGCTTTAACATGTGTATCTTGAGGAGAAGAGAAAGCAAAGTATGAATTTTCTTCTTCTTCTTTTGTTTTGTAATAGAAAGGGAAAGTTCTGAGTGGGGTGGAAGCATTGTTAAGGGAACCTTTTCAACTTCAAATTGACTGAAAATGCTTAATTTGTGCTATAATATATATATATATATACATCATCAAAATTATTAAATAGACACACAGAGCAAATATTTCTTGATTTCTTCTCTACCAACTTAATTAGTTTGATCATTTTTAGTGCAGAAATGGGTTATGTAAATCTTATATTTTTTATGCTATATACCTTTCTCTGTCAACTTGTTATCTCCTCATCCTTACCTCATTTGTGCCCCGAAGATCAAAGCTCTTGCTCTTCTACAATTCAAGCACATGTTTATCATTAATCCTAATGCTTCTGATTATTGTCGCAACATAATAACAGACCAAGATATTCAGTCATATCCAAGAACTCTTTCATGGAACAAAAGCACACATTGTTGCTCATGGGATGGAGTTCATTGTGACAAGACGACAGGAAAAGTGATTGAGCTAGATCTCCGTTGCAGCCAACTTCAAGGAAAGTTTCATTCCAATAGTAGTCTCTTTCAACTCTCCAATCTCAAAAGGCTTGATTTGTCTTATAATGATTTCACTGGGTCACCCATTTCACCTAATTTGGTGATTTCTTGTTACAACGAAAAGGAAGAAGAACTTCAGGTCTACAAGGTGTAAACAGTAGGAAATAACAGCTATAAATTGCTACAGAAAATCTGAAAGTGAAGAAAAAGGCTTAAGTTTTCTTGAGTTCAATTTTTTTTTCTTTCACAAGATGTTTCATTACATATGGTGTATTTATAAATAAAGTGTGAGAATTACAACCACATAATAAGCAAAATATCTCACACCAAACTATGTACCTATGTGGCTTACTAACCACCACTCATTTTAAATCAAGACTAACATATCTACTACAAAATATCTCTAACCTAAGAGTTTCTTGACAATTCTTACTTTTCTAACATATCTAATACAAAATATCTCCAACCTAGGAGTTTCTAGACAATTCTTACTTTTCTAACATATCTAATAGAAAATACCTCCAATCTAGGAGTTTCTAGACAAATCTTAATTTTCTAACACTCCTCCTTAAGATTTTTCATTGAAACTCCTTGCAACAACCTTTGAAACTCAAACTTCTTAGTGGAAAGAGCCTTGGTTAGAATATCAGCCTGTTGATCTTCATTGATGCAATGCACCAACTTAACTTCACCATTCTTCTCCGCATCTCTTAAAGCATGAAACCTTATGTTGATATGCTTTGTTCTTCCATGCTACCCCAGATTTTCAGCCATTGCAATGGCTGATTTATTGTCCACATAGATCACTGTTGGTTCTTTTGGCAACAAATTCAATTCCAATAAGATCTTTCTTAACCAAATTGCTTGATTTGCAGCGAAGCAGCCCACATACTCGGCTTCGTTGAAGATTGTGCTACAATATCTTGCTTCTTTGTGCTCCAAGAAAAATGCCCGAACCAAACGAAAATTAAGAACCGAAGTGCTCTTGTAATCATCCTAACATCCACCCCAATCACTATCTCAATAGCCAATAAGAGCTCCATTCTCCACATTTCTATACCAGATTCCATAATTAATCGTCCTTCTAATGTACCTTAACACCCTTTTAGCAGCTCCAAAATGCTTAGTGCTGGGACTTTGCATATATCGAGATAACAAACTGACAGCGAACATTATGCCTGGCCTAGAAGTTGTTAGATACAATAGACTTCCAATTAGACTTCTATAAACTTTTGGATCTGCCCTCTTTTCGCCATCATCCTTCATTAATTTTTCATTCACAACAAGTGGAGTTGCAACAGCTTTGCACTTGTCAAGCTTGAACCTTTTTAACAGATTCAAGGCATACGTCTTTTGGGACAAGAAAATTCCTTCACAAGATTGAGATATCTCCCTTCCCAAGAAAAACTTCATTTCTCCTAGATCGTATATCTCAAAAACTTTTAGCATTTCATTTTTAACTTCTTGAACTGCAAGAGGATTTTCACCTGTAATCATCAAATCATCGACATAAACTGATATCATAATCAACATCCTATCCGCTTGCCTTTTGAAGTACAAAGTAGGCTCATTTAGGCTTCTGTTGAAGTCTTGAGACGACAAATGAGAATCCAACCTACTATACCAAGCTCTTGGGGCTTGTTTAAGACCATAGAGAGCCCTTTAAGCTTGTACACCTTGTCTTCTTCACCGTAACTATAAAACCTTCGGGTTGTTCAACATAAATGTCTTCCTCAAGCAATCCATTGAGAAATGCAGATTTTACATCCAAATGGAAGATTTTCCACTTGTATTGTGCTGCGAGAGCAACTAGAAACCTTACTATCTCATGCCATGCAACAGGAGCAGATGTTTCTCCAAAGTCCACTCCAGGCTGTTGAGAATAGCCTTTAACTACAAGTCTAGCTTTATGCTTGAAGATGGAGCCATCTGGATTGAACTTTGTTCGATAGACCCATTTGACACCGATGACATTCTTCTCTTCTGGCCTATCAACCAACTCCCAAGTATTATTTTTATTAATCATGGCAAGTTCCTCCTCCATTGTTGAAATCCACACTTTGTGGTTTGTTGCTTCTTCAAATGAGGATGGTTCAACAAGAGCAAAATTGCATTGCTCATAAACTTCTGTTAGTGATTTGGTCTTCAAAACAGGAGAGTCTATAGTCAATTCAACATCTGAATTGTTTTTTGTTCCTTTAAATAAGAGGCGAGGGAGTATCACCTTTTGCCGATATGGAGTTGCGGCTGAAGTACTCCCACCTTGGTTCTTCACAACAATATCTCGATCCCAATCATAGTGGCTAGACTCATCCACTATAAGATCTCTACTAACAAACACCTTCTTACTACTAACATTGTACACTTTGTATCCTTATGCAATTGTACTATAGCCCAACAGAACACACAGTTCCCTTGCTATCTAATTTGCCTCTTTTAGCATCAGGAACATGTGCATAGCATACCGAACCAAATACCTTCAAGTGTCTTGCAGACGGCTTGATACCCTTCCATGCTTCAAATGGTATCATGTCTTGGATTGCTCTAGTTGGTAATCTATTTAGCAAATAGGCAGCGGTATTAACTGCTTCAACCCAAAAGTATTTAGGCATCTTCTTTTCTGCCAACATGCATCTCGCCATCTCCATCACAGTTCTGTTCTTCCTCTCAGAAACCCCATTCTGCTGTGGAGTGTAGCTAATGATGAATTGTTGTTGGATACCCAAAGCTTTACAATACTTCTGAATCGATACAAAGTATATTCGGTTCCATTATTGGATCTAATATACTTCATTTTACAGCCACTCTCCCTTTCTACCATAGCTTTGAATTCTTTGAAAACGAAAAATACTTGATATTTGCTACTAAGAAAGTAGATCCATGTCATTCGAGTCAGATCATCTACAAAGAGAACAAAATACTTGTTTCCACTCAAAGAAGCCGTCTTCATTGGTCCACATAAATCTGTATAAACCAACTCTAGCTTTTCCTTAGCTCTCCAAAGACTTCCTTTAGGAAAGGATCGTATATGCATTTTACCAAATTGACATGACTCACAAACATCTCTACACATGTCAATTTTGGGTACTTCAAGCACCATACCCTTTGATTGCATATACACCAGTGAGCTAAGATTATAATGACCGACCTTCTATGCCAAAGCCAAGTATCACTCAATTCAACATTAAAAGAGCAAGTATCAATAGAATAGCATGAAATTGGAAAGGAATTGTCAATCATGCTAATTTTAGCTACTTCACATCCTTTAGGATCATAAATGACACATTGTTTATCCTTAAAATTAAGAGAATAATTTTTATGAAGCAATTGAGCAACACTTAACAAGTTTTGAGTCAAATTTGGCACATAAAGAACATCATTAATAATTTTCGTACCTTCGTCAATAGGAAATTTTACTGACCCTCTACTGTGAGCTTCCACCAATGCGCCATTTCCAAGCTTCACTTTGGTTCTATCAGATCTGTCCAAGGTAACAAATAGTTTTTCATCAATCGTCATGTGCCTTGTGCACGCACTATCAAAATACCATTTACATTGGTCAATATGTGATGTGTGCAAGACCATGAAAACCTCCTCCTCTGATTTTCCAACTTGGTGATCATCTGCGAAATTCACTCGATGGGAAGACTGGCCACTTTGATTTTGCTTTTGCCTACAATACTTCTCAGTATGACCATACTTCTTACAATATCTACATTGAATTGGAGACCTCTTTGAATTTTGCCAACAATTCTAAGTGATTTGTCTTCTTACAAATGCCACAAGGTGGAAATTTTCCTTTTATCGACAAATCACCTTGGTTTCCACCAGATTTTACCTCTCCAGATTTATCCAACCAGACTTTTCTACTTTCCTTTTGATATTTGAATTTATGCCTTTCTTGAAAGGCATCTTCTACTATCCCTTCACTTCTCATAGTGACCCGTTGCTCTTGGACTTGCAAGTTGGAGATTAGTTCGGCTATTGTAAGAGTAGTCAAGTCACAAGACTCTTCAATAGCTGAGATTTTTTATTCAAACTTGTCTGGAAGGCTGACCAAGATCTTCTCTAAACTTTTTGATTTGGAAAGGTTTCACCAAGTATTTTTATCTGGTTCACAATCTCCATCAGCTTTGAAGAGTATCCTTTCACACTATCTGAGTCTTTCATCTTCAAAAGCTCAAACTCTTTCTTCAATGCTAAAAGTCTAACAGACTTTATCTGTTGTTGCCTTCAAACTCCTCCTTTAACTTATCCCAAGGCTCTTTGGCTGTTTCACAAGTCATAATCCTCATAAACATCACGTCCATAAGACTTGAATGTATGCAGGTGAGAGCTCGTGGGGATCTAGTCACCAACTCATCATACTTCTTAATTTCATTGAGAGTTGCATTAACTCTCAATGGCTGGACAACAGGTTTTCCAAGCTCAACAACTTCCCATAAGTTGAGAGCCTTTAGATAAGCCTTTATTTTGATAGCCCATATGTTATAATTCTCTCCGGTAAAAGTTGGAGGACCAGTCATTGGTTGATTTTCAGGTGCCATGAATTTTTTCAGCAAGCAAATTCAAGAAAGAACAGAAAGTAGATATGTGAAACAAACAAAATTTGATTCAAATCCCTTAGGAAATAGGCTCTGATACCATGTTACAATGAAAAGGAAGAAGAACTTCAGGTCTACAAGGTGTAAACAGTAGGAAATAGCAGCTGTAAATTGCTACAGAAAATCTAAAAGTGAAGAAGAAGGCTTAAGTTTTCTTGAGTTCAATTTTTTTTCTTTCACAAGGTGTTTCATTACATATGATGTATTTATAGATAAAGTGTGAGAATTACAACCACATAATAAATAAAATATCTCACACCAAACTATGTACCTATGTGGCTCACTAACTACCACTCATTTAAATCAAGACTAACATATCTACTACAAAATATCTCCAACCTAGGAGTTTCTAGACAATTCTTACTTTTCTAACATACAAAATATCTCCAACCTAGGAGTTTCTAGACAATTCTTACTTTTCTAACATATCTAATACTGAGAATATCTCCAACCTAGGAGTTTCTAGACAATTCTTACTTTTCTAACATATCTAATAGAAAATATCTCCAATCTAGGAGTTTCTAGACAAATCTTAATTTTCTAACAGTTCTCTAACTTGACACATCTTGATTTGTCAGATTCTTGTTTTACAAGTCTAATCCCATCTAAAATCTCTCACCTTTATAAACTACACGTTCTTCGTATCAGTGGTCTAAATAACTTAGTCTTGGGCCTCACAATTTTGAACTGCTCCTTAAGAACTTGACCCAATTAAGAGATCTCAACCTTGACTATGTGGACATCTTTTCCATCATTCCTCTGAATTTCTCTTCTTATTTAACAGATATACGGCTTCCATACACAGAGTTACGTGGGGTATTGCCCGAAAGAGTTCTCCACCTTTTCGATTTAGAATCTCTCGATTTGTCACACAATCCCCAGCTCACAGTTAGGTTTCCCACAACCAAATGGAATAGTAGTGCATCACTCATGAAGTTATAACTCAGTGGTGTGAATATTTCCGGTAGGATACCTGAATCATTTTGCCAGCTAACTTCATTGCTTGTATTGGGCATGAGTTATTCCAATCTTTTAGGGCCTATTCTATGGAATCTCACCAACATAGAGATTTTGTACCTTGATTATAACCATCTTGAAGGACCAATTTCTCATTTCTCAAGATTTGAAAAGCTCAAGGAGTTATCACTTAGAAATAACAACTTAGATGAATGACTTGAGTTCTTATCCTTTAATAGAAGCTGGATGCAACTTGTAATGTTGGATTTTCGATCCAATTCCATCCAACATAAGTGGACTGCAAAACCTAGAACGGCTCTTCTTGTCATCAAACCACTTGAATGGGACTATACCTTCCTGGATATTCTCCCTTCCTTCCTTGATAGTGTTAGACTTAAGCAATAACACTTTGAGTGGAAAAATTCAGGAGTTCAAGTCCAAAACATTACACACCATTACTCTAAAACAAAATTAGCTGGAAGGTCCTATGCCAAAGTCACTCCTAAATCAGAAGATCCTACTAGCTCTTGTCCTTTCACACAATAATATCAGTGGACATATTTCTTCAGCTATCTGCAAACTGAAAAAATTGTTATTACTAGATTTGAGAAGTAATAATTTGGAGGGAACAATCCCACAATGTTTGGGTGAGATGAGTGCAGTACATGCGATTTTGGATTTAAGCAACAATACCCTTAGTGGGACAGTTAATACAACTTTTAGTATTGGAAACCAGCTCAACATCATTAAATTGGATGGCAATAAGCTACAGGGGAAAGTTCCACCATCTTTGATCAATTGTAAAAATTTGGAACTTCTTGATTTAGGGAACAATGTGTTGAATGACATATTTCCAAAATGGTTGGGAGACCTACCTAAGTTGCAGATTTTAAAGTTAAGATCAAATAAGTTCTATGGCCCTATAAGGACTGACAACTTGTTTGCTCAAATTCGAGTCATAGATCTCTCATCCAATGGATTTAGTGGAGATTTACTGGTGAGCATTTTTTGGAATTTTCAAGCCATGAAAATAATTGGGGAGAATAGTGGAACCCGAGAGTATGTAGGACTTCCATCTACTTTTCTTTACACAAATTCTTTGATAGTGACAACAAAGGGACTGGATCATGAACTTGGTCAAGTTTTGACTTCCAACATGATTATTGTTCTCTCAAAGAACATATTTGAAGGTCATATTCCAAGCATTATTGGAGATCTCATCGGACTTCGTGCATTGAACTTATCTCATAATGTCTTGGAAGGTCATATACTAGCGTCTTTGCAAAATTTATCTGTACTAGAATCATTGGATATCTCATCTAACAGAATCAGCGGAGAAATTCCGCAGCAGCTTGCATCCCTCACATTTCTTGCAGTCTTGAATCTCTCTCACAATCATCTTGTTGGATGTATCCCTAAAATAAAATAATTTGATACGTTTGAGAACAGTTCATACCAAGGGAATGATGGGTTACGTGGATTGCCACTCTCAAAACATTGTGGCGGTGATGATAGGGTACCACAAGCGACAACTTCAGTTAAGCTAGATCAAGAAGAAGAAGAAGAAGATGATTCACCAATGATCAGTTGGAAGGCGGTTCTCATGGGTTACAGTTGTGGACTTGTTATTAGACTGTATGTAATATACATAATGTTGTCAACTCAATCTCCACCATGGTTTTTTAGGATGGTTGTAGAATTGGAACACACAATTACTACGAGAATGAAAAAGAACAAGAAAAAATATTAGTGTGTAGATACCTGCAGGTATTCAATTTCAACTTGATCTCTATCCTTTCAGAAGATTACTTCTTATATATCAATTTATTAGTGTGTAACTTTAATTCCTTCTTTTTGAAAATTGCAGGATTCGAGTCTACTGAGTTGCTGAGGATGAGGATGCAGATAAAAGCCTTTATTTTTCATAGTTTGTGGCGTCTCCATAAAGTGTTTGTTATCCTATGAATAAAGACATGGCTTTCTTCCTTTGAGACTCAAATCAGAGTTTGCTTTCATTTGTCTATGGCTTGTACAAATAAATTCGACTGATAAATAGAATCGGGCACAAACTTGAATCTTTAGATCATTCAATCGGATGATATGTGTCATCATTAAAAACGTAGTATTTCACTCAACTCTTTCACATATATAACATCATAACACAAATATAGAACACTCGAATTTAAGTTCAGAAACATAAAAATTTGTACTTCGACTCATCGAAAGATCAAAGAAACATCAGAAAACCATGGACCAAAGTTGCATTCTTCTATCTTTTACTTTTTTCATTGAAGCAGCAGCAAAGTTCCCATCATGAGAAAGAGGCTATGATCTCATAAATAGGAATTTTCCGATCCACAAGTCAGAAAATCTAGGATGCAACATGGCCTCATGGTCTCAGAAGGAGAATCTTCTATTACTACCATCAGTGAATTCAGTCCCTTTGCCCTCATCTTCTCATGCAGCGTTAATGCCTGCTTATCTCTTCGCTAGAGAAGAAATCATAACATGACCATCACATCAATTTCCTTTGAAGCATATATCAAACAGCCCATAAAATATGATCAATGCAGTCGTCAGAAGTTGAAGCATATGTTCTGTTTTTTTTTTTTTGGCTTTAACATTTCAACATTGTCAGCATCTAAGTTCATGAGGAAAATAAACACGCAATGAAATAACATTATGCAAATTCTTTTGGTTTTACTTAGCTATTACTCCCTCTGTCCACTATACTATTTTGATATTTCACTGTCTATAATATTCTGTACAGTGCTGTATAAATAACAAAACAATTGTAACTGCCTGTACACTTGGAAATGTAACATCCCAAAGCACAAAACACTCAAGGCCCAATCTGTTCATGGACCCAAACCAGCAAAACAAAAGAAAATCAGAATTGGACACAAAGTTGAATCTTTAGATCATTCAATTGGACGATATGTGCCATCACTAAAAACTTTGTATTTCACTCAACTCTTTCACATTAACACAAACATAAAACAATCCACGTTAAGTTCTGTTACAGAATATTGTAAATATATTCTATTACCTTATATAGATAGGAGATATCTGTAGGAATCATAAGAGATATGTAGGATATTTTCTTACCTTTGTTGATGCTTCTTTCTAGTGTATATATACATGTAATGTTGATATAATGAATAACCAATTTAGTTCTGCAAACTACATGGTATCGAGCCACTAGAGCTCAAGATCTTGGTTCGAAACTTTTAACTTTTCCTAGCATCTTGGGAAAAGGTTTCGGCTACTTGGGTTTTGGAGAATACATCTAGGCTTGTTGTCCCAGCATCGTTTCATCAGCTCTGACGTACTACAGTATTGATTTTTGGTGTTAAATCACTGCAGGCTAATAATTTCTTCTCTTCCAGGGTTGATTTTTATCCTTTGCATCTGTGACGTAAGATATGGTAATAGCTTTGCACTTCAATGGCTGCTTGGGTTCAGTTTTTGCTCTTTTCAACCAGCTTGGTGTCAGATTCTTTATCCTTTGCTCTTCTTGATCAATTTCGTGGATAAACATTAGTTAAAATGTCTGATGATAAATCTGCCATGACTGGAATTGTTCCAGCATTGTCCAAAATTACCGATAATAAATTAAATGGGTCTAATTATTTAGATTGGAGTAGAAAAATCGGGGTCTACTTGCGTAGTGTTGAAAAGATGACCATCTTATCCAAGATCCTCCAACTGATGATACTAAAAAGACTTGGCTTAGAGATGATGCTAGACTACTCTTGCAAATTATAAACTCTATTGACAATGAAGTTGTTGGTTTGGTTAATCACTGTGACTTTGTGAAAGAGTTGATGTATTATTTGGAGTATTTATATTCTGGCAAAGGTAATTTGTCTAGGATTTATGAAGTTTGTAAGGCTTTATATCGTTCTGAGAAGGAAACTAAGTCACTCACTACATACTTCATGGAGTTCAAGAAAACCTACGAGGAACTAAATGTACTTCTGCCATTCAAGATCGATATCAAGGTGCAAAGCGAGCTCAGAGGGAACAAATGGCTATAATGAGTTTTTAGTAGGACTCCCATCGAGTTTGAAACCGCTAAATCACATATTCTCGTCTAGTTTCGAGATCGGCTCTCTCAAAGATGCTTTCAGTCGGGTGTTGCGCACAGAGAGTACTCCATCCATCCAGCAGACCAATGTGCTTGTTGCAAAAGGAGGAGGAGAAAGAAATAATGCAGGGAAATGGAACAACAATGATACAGGGAGATGGAACAACAATAATGATGCAGGGAGATGGAACAATAACAATGATGTTGGGAAGTTGAATCATAACAATGATGCAGGAAGGTGGAACAACAACAATAACTCGGGAGATGGAACAATAACAAAGGAGGAGACAATGATTTGGGAGATGGATCAACGACAATACTTGTCGCTATTGTAAGGAACCCGGGCACATAAGGCGAAACCGTAAGAAATTACGTAATCGCAACCAACAACTTTAGACTGCAGCGCCACCGTTGCTGCCACTTCTAGTTCACCCTCAACTGTTACAATCTCAACCGATGGGTATGCTAGACTTACAAAGTATCAGAATCAATGAATGAAACCACTCCCGGCTCGTGCCCTTACTGAGTCAGGTAACAAATGTCTCATTTCCTCCTCAAGCAATTGGATCATTGATTCGGGTGCCACAGATCACATGACAGGTAATCCCAAAATAATCTCTAAATTTCGGTCACATAAAGTACCATCCTCTGTTACCATAGCTGATGGATCTAGTTATACCATTGAGGGATCTGGAATCGTTAACCCCACTTCATCTATTACTTTGTCCTCTGTTCTAGGCCTACCTAGTCTTGCCTTTAATCTGATTTCCGTGAGTAAACTTACCAAAGAACTACAATGTTTTGTCTCTTTATATCCCGATTATTGTCTCTTTCAGGATCTTATGACGAAACAGATTATTGGTAAAGGACATGTATCAAACGGTCTCTACATTCTTGATGAATGGGCGCCTCCATCAGTTGCTTGCTCCAGTATCGTCTCATCATTTGAAGCACATTGTCATTTGGGACATCCTTCTCTACCAGTTTTGAAGAAATTCTGTCCTCAGTTTCAAGAACTACATGAATCAATATGGTGTTCTTCATCAATCTTCGTGTGTGGAAACACCCTCTCAAAATAGAGTAGCTGAGAGAAAAAATAGGCATTTGCTTGAGACTGCTCGTGCTTTGCTATTCCAAATGAAGGTACCTAAGCAATTTTGGGCGGATGCGATATCTACAGCTAGTTTTTTAATTAATCGCATGCCATCCACAGTGCTTAATGGTGATATTCCCTATAGTGTTCTCTTTCCAAATAAGCCATTATTTTCATTAGAGCCAAAGGTGTTTGGAAGTACTTGTTATGTTCGTGATGTGCGACCCCATGTTACTAAACTAGATCCAAAGGCTTTGAAGTGTGTCTTTTTGGGATATTCTCGCTTACAAAAGGGTTACCGGTGCTACTCTCCAACCCTTAACAGATATGTGGTGTCGATAGATGTGGCGTTCTCTGAGAACATTTCCTTTTTTTCTTCTCCCGACACTTCTCCAACTCAGGGGCAGGAAGAAGAAGTATGGCTCTTTTATAAGACCACTCCACCGAGCTCAGAACACCATAAGGAAGTTTGTGGTAGTGTTGAGCAGTCAACTGAGAATGTGTCTTCAGATGTTCCTCCTGCTCAAACAAAGCCGCCAATAATTCAAGTTTATTCTAGGAGACAAGTGACCAATGATACATGTCCTGCACCAACTATTTTGTCATCAGATCCTCCTCCGCTCAATCCCTCTCCAACAGAAAATATTGACATTCCCATTGCTCTTTGCAAAGGTAAGCGTCAGTGTCAATCAGTATATTCCATTGCTAATTTTATCTCATATGACCACTTGTCTCCCGCATCTTGCTCTTTGATTGCTTCTCTAGATTCCATTTTTGTACCCAAAACAGTTCAGGAAGCTTTGAGTTACCCTGGGTGGTATGATGCAATGCTCGAGGAGATACATGCATTAGATGAAAATCACACTTGGAATTTGGTTGACTTACCAAAAGGAAAAAAGGCAGTGGGATGTAAGTGGGTTTTTATGGTCAAAGTAAATCCTGATGGTTCTATGGCGAGGCTTAAAGCCAGACTAGTGGCTAAAGGATATGCTCAAACTTATAGGGTCGATTATTCTGATACTTTTTCTCCGGTGGCCAAACTCACTTCCATTCGCTTGTTTATTTCTCTAGCTGCTTCTAAGAATTGGCCGCTACATCAATTGGATATCAAGAATGCATTTCTTCATGGTGATCTCCAAGAAGAAGTGTATATGGAGCAACCACCCGGTTTTGTTGCTCAGGGGGAGAATGGGAAAGTTTGTCACTTGAAGAAATCCTTGTATGGTCTAAAACAGAGTCCACGTGCTTGGTTTGGGAAATTTAGTGAGGTAGTTCAGAAGTTTGGGCTTACAAAAAGCAAATGTGATCATTCGGTCTTCTACAGACAATCAACAGTTGGCATTATTCTTCTTGTTGTATATGTTGATGACATTGTCATCACTGGGAGTGATTATGCAGGAATATCTTCTCTCAAATCTTTCTTGCATTTGACATTTCACACGAAAGACTTGGGACAATTGAAATACTTCTTGGGAATAGAAGTAAGTAGGAGTAAGAAGGGGATATTTTTATCTCAAAGAAAGTATATCCTTGACCTTCTTGAGGAAACTGGAAAGTCGGCAGCCAAGCCTTGTAGTACTCCAATGGTTCCCAATATGCAGCTAACAAAAGATGATGGTGATCCCTTCGATGATCCAGAGAGATACAGGAGATTAGTTGGGAAATTAAACTATTTCACTGTAACTCGTCCGGATATTGCTTTTGCAGTTAGTGTTGTTAGTCAACTCATGACCACGCCTAGAGTCAAACATTGGGCAGCTTTGGAGCAAATATTATGTTACTTGAAAGGCGCTCCTGGACTTGGCATAGTATACAGCAACAATGGACATACTCGCATTGAGTGTTTTGCAGATGCCGATTGGGCTGGATCCAAAACTGATAGAAGGTCTACTACTGGCTACTGTGTCATTGTGGGTGGAAACTTGGTGTCATGAAGAAGTAAGAAACAAAATGTTGTATCTCGATCTAGTGCAGAATCCGAGTATAGAGCTATGGCATAATCCACATGTGAGATTATGTGGATACATCACCTCTTAAGTGAAGTTGGGTTGAAGTATCCCACATCCGCGAAACTTTGGTGTGATAATCAAGCTGCTCTTCATATCGCCTCAAATCCAGTGTATCATGAAAGAACTAAGCACATCGAGGTGGACTGCCATTTTATTCGTGAAAAGATTCAAGAGAACTTGATTTTCACAAGTTATGTAAAGACAGGAGAGCAACTAGCTGTTTTGTTCACAAAGGCATTGACTGAAACTCGAGTTAACTATTTGTGTAACAAGCTAGGCATGATCAATATATATGCTCCAGCTTGAGGGGGAGTGTTACAGAATATTGTAAATATATTCTATTACCTTATATAGATAGGAGATATCTGTAGGAATCATAAGAGATATGTAGGATATTTTCTTACCTTTGTTGATGCTTCTTTCTAGTGTATATATACATGTAATGTTGATATAATGAATAACCAATTTAGTTCTGCAAACTACAAGTTCAAAAACATAAAAAAAATAAAAATGTAGTTACAGAGTTTTCATTGAAGCAGTCTGCTATCTTTAACTGCTTTCATTGAAGCAGAGCAGCAAAATGCCAACATGGCTTCATAATTAATGAATTCAGCATTACTCGCTATAGGGACAACCTCTCGTGCTAAAGCAAACGGTGTCACAAAAATTAAAGGAAAGAAAACATATCACGACTATAAATACAAAGCTTCACAATTTTCCATGAACTACTGTGCAGATTAGAAAGAGGTCAAATACTTAAACATGTCTATCTTGAGGTGGAGAGAAAGCAAAGTAGAAATTGTCTTCTTCGTTTTTTGTTTTGTAATAGAAAGTGAAAGTTCTGTGGTGGTGGGGGCAGGGTTGTAAAGGGAACCAAAACGAAGATCTCAGAAGTGGGAGTCTTTCGGTCCACAACTCAGAACATCTAGTATCCAACACGGCCTCATGGTCTCAGAAGGATAATCTTATGTTACTATTATCAATGAATTCAACATTACAATAGTAGCCTCTTTCAACTCTTCAATCTCAAAAGGCATGAAGAGTTAACAAGTTGATATCTGAATTTACTTCGAAAATTTAAAACTGGCCTTCATACTTGGAACTATTAATTTTTTTTGTAAAAAACTGAATGGACGAACAAGGCCTATTATTGTGTTAAAAGATGTATAAGAATAATCTCATATCCATTGGGAGGACTATTTTGATCCATTAGAACCAGGTAAAAGAATAAGTTGTCACAACAAATTCTAGGAAATAGACGCATTGTTGAGCTTATGCTCAGACAAATAAGCTTGGGACATTGTCATTAGCTAATCATGAAACGCGAGGTGAAACACTTACATGTGTATCCTGAGAGAAGTTGGAAAAAAAAAAGTTTTTGTGTGTGTGTGTGGAGGGTTGTTAAGAGAGACAAAACAAAGACCTTTTTTGTGACATCTTTGTGTTGTAGCATTGACTTGAGAATGTGAACTATTGATAGTTTCTAGCTTTCATTTGAATTACGGCGCAACGGCTTGAGATAGTCTTTACATATTGTGTGACACATTGAATGTGAATATGTAATTGACAACTCTAAAATTGACTGAAAATGACTAGGTGAATTGATTACTCCAAAACAACAACTAAATGTACCTAGTAAATTTCTTTTCTTTTTGTGCTATATAGACCTCATCAAACTTACTGAATATAGACGCACAACAAACATTTCTTGATTTCTTCTCTACAAACTTAATTAGTTTTGATAATTTTAGAGCAAAAATGGGTTATGTAAAACTTTTATTTTTTATGCTATATACCTTTCTTTGTCAACTTGCTTTCTCGTCATCCTTACCTCATCATTTGTGCCCCAAAGATCAAGCTCTTTCTCTTCTACAATTCAACCACATGTTTACTATTAATCCTGATGATTCTTATGATTGTAAGTTTTCTCATCCAAAAACTCATTCATGGAACAAGAGCACAGATTGTTGTTCATGGGATGGAGTACATTGTGACAAGATGACAGGACAGGTGATTGAGCTCAACCTCACTTGCAGTGGACTTCAAGGCAAGTTTCATTCCAATAGTAGCCTCTTTCAACTCTCCAATCTCAAAAGGCTTGATTTGTCTCATAATGATTTCTCGGGATCGCTCATTTCACCTAAATTTGTTGAATTTTCTAACTTGACCCATCTTGATTTGTCAAATTCTAATTTTATGGGTCTAATCCCTTTTGAAATCTCTCACCTTTCTAAACTACACGTTCTTCATATAGTTGATCAATATGGGCTTATTCTTGGGCCTCACAATATTGAACTGCTCCTTAAGAACTTGACCCAATTAAGAGAGCTTGACCTTGAAGGTGTGAACATCTCTTCCACCATTCCTCTGAATTTCTCTTCTTATTTAACAAATCTATGGCTTCCATACACAGAGTTACGTGGGATATTGCCTGAAAGAGTTTTCCACCTTTCCAACTTAGAATCCCTTTATTTATCAAACAATGTCGAGCTCACTGTTAGGTTTCCCACAACCAAATGGAATAGCAGTGCATCACTCATGATGTTATATCTCGGTTATGTGAATATTACCGGTAAGATACCTGAATTATTTAGCCATCTAACTTCACTTCATGAGTTGGACATGCGTGATTCTAATCTGGCAGGGCCTATTCCTAAACCACTATGGAATCTCACCCACATAGAGAGTTTGTTCCTTGATGATAACCATCTTGAAGAACCAATTTCCCATTTCTCGATATTTGAAAAGCTCAAGGACTTATCACTTCGAAATAACAACTTTGATTGCCGACTTGAGTTCTTATCCTTTAATAGAAAGCTGGAGTCAGCTTGACACATTAGATTTTTCATCCAATTTCCTAACTGTTCCAATTCCATCCAATTCGGTAAGTGGACTACGAAACCTGCAACGACTCTACTTGTCATCAAACCACTTGAATGGGAATATACCTTCCTGGATATTCTCCCTCCCATCACTAAATTCGCTACACTTGAGTGATAACCATTTCAGTGGAAAAATTCAGGAGTTCAAGTCCAACACGTTAACTGAAGTTGATCTAAGACAAAATCAGCTGCAAGGTCCTTTACCAAATTCACTCCAAAACTAGCCAAAACCTAGCATTTCTTCTCCTTTCGCACAATAATATTAGTGGATAGATTGCTTCAACTATCTGCAATTTGAAAACACTAGTAGCTCTAGACTTGGGAAGTAACAATTTGGAGGGAACAATCCCACAATGTTTGGTTGAGATGAATGAAAACCTTTGGAATTTGGATTTTAGCAATAACAGTCTTAGTGGGACAATTAATACAACTTTTAGTATAGGAAACTCTCTCAGGGTCATTAGTTTGCATGGGAATAAGCTAACCGGTAAAGTCCCACCTTCTTTGATCAATTGCAAGCACTTGACACTTCTTGATCTAGGTAACAATCAATTGAATAACACATTTCCAAACTGGTTAGGAGACCTACCTGATTTAAAGATTTTAAGTTTGAGATCAAATAAGTTGCATGGTCCCATTATATCTTCAGGGAATACAACTTGTTTGCGCAGATTCAAATTATGGATCTATCATCCAATGGATTTAGTGGCAATTTACCAGGAAGTTTATTTGGGAATTTGCAAGTCATGAAGAGAACTGATGAAAGTATAGGAACCCCGCAGTATATTTCTGATCTATTTGCTAGTTATTATGATTATTTGACGACAATTACAACAAAGGGACAAGATTATGATTCTGTAACATCCGACAATTTAAAATAACTATGAAGAGGCTTAGAATTGGAAATAGTCATTTTTGGAGATAATTAAAAAAAATTGGAAATTTGGCTAAGTATGGAAGAAAGTGAGTTTTTGGCCAACTTTGAGTAGTCATAACTCCTAGCTCAGGATGATTTAGGTGTAGTTACAGTTATTTTTGCAAATTTTTTGGAATGTTCTTTCCAACACCACCAAGTTTTCTCAATTCCGAGTTCGTATGAGTGAGTTATGCCCTTTGGAAGTTGGGCAGTTGGCAGGGGAATTCGTCCGAAAATTTTAATGGCATTTTGGTCTTTTTACTAACCAATTCTTTTGGTTATATTAAAGTGTTGGACTGATTTTTTAGATCAGTTTATCCCATTTTAAAAGAGTGAGAGTGAGGGTTTTGAGTAAAGAAGAGAAGAAGAAGAAGAAGAAGAAGAAGAAGAGAAGAGTAGAAAAAGAGGAGAAAGAGGAGATCAAGCAAGTTTCCGTCGTGGATATCGTCGGGGGTGATCCCTACTAGGTATGTGAGTTCATAGTGTTGGTTGGTTCTTTCCCCCACACGCCAAACTCATTTTTTATTATTGAGAAAATATTGGTTGTGTTGTTAAAGTTGTTGAGTTGTGTTGTTGAAGTCCCTTGTTGATTTGGGCATGTTTCCGGTTGTGTTTGGGTGAAATCTATTGTATGTTGAGGGATTTATGATTCTAAATGTTTAGGGCTGGAAACCTTGAAGTTTAGAAGGTTTAGAGTTGGAGAAAAGTCGAAGTTATCAGAGAAAAGGGGTAGCGCGTCGCGCCTTGCAGAGCGCCCCAAGAAGTGCTCTGACCTTCACCCCTTGGGGAACCGCACCCTGCAGAGCGCCTCAGGTGCTTCTCTGAGCTTCGAGGGCTAGCGCTCCGCGCCTTGCAGAGCACCAAGGCCGCCAAGTTCCCCCATTTTTTACACACTTTCTCATGCATGTTCCTAGGTATTGTACCTATGTTTCCTAGTTGTTTCCAACACTCCAAGGTACTTCTAAACGTCAAGAACTCATTCATAAATGTGTGATCATATACCTTGAATACATAATTCCAATTCAAGGGAGTTAGTTTCCAAGTCAAGTGAAGTTAAGAGTTGAGTCTAGAAGTTCAAGAAGGGAGTCAAAGCAAATCTCTAAAGCTTTTCAAGAGTCTTTGTTGAAAGTTTTAACTTCATTTTAAGGCTCAAGTTTCAGGTTGAATAAAGAGTATAGAGTTTCGAGTCAAGCAAAGTGTAACATCCGACAATTTAAAATGAATATGAAGAAGCTTGAAATTTGAAAGTAGTCATTTTTGGAAATTTGGCTAAGTTCAGAATCTGGAAATTTGGTTAAGTGTGGGAAAAAAATGAGTTTTTGGCCAACTTTGAGCAGTCATAACTCCTGGATCAGGAGGAGTTAGGAGTATTTCCAGTTATGTTTGCAAAGCTCATGGAATGATCTTTCCAACGCCACCGATTTTACTCAATTCCGAGTTCGTATGAGTGAGTTATGCCCTTTTGAAAGTTGGGCAGTGGCAGGGAAATTCGTCTGGAAATTTTAAGGGCATTTTTGTCTTTTCCCTAACCAATTATTTGGGTTATATTGTTGTGTTAGACTGATTTTAGATCAGTTTTGTCTCATTTTAAAAGAGTGAGAGTGAGAGTTAGGGCTTTTGAGTGAAGAGGAGAAGAAGAGAAGAAAGGGAAAATCAAGCAAGGAGATCATCGTGCTTTCGTCAGGAGTGATCCCTATCAAGATATGTGAGTTCGTAGTGATGGGATGATCCTTTCCCCCATACACCAAACTCATTTTATTTTTGAGAAAAGATTGGTCATGTTGTTGAAGTTGTTGGGTTGTGTTGTTGGTGTTGTTGGTTTGTGTTGTTGAAGTTGTTGATTGTGTTGTTGGAAGTTCTTGTTGGTTTAGTGCATGATTTGATTGTGTTTTGGGCTGAAATCTACTGTATGTTGAGGGATTTATGATTCTAAATGTTTGGGGTTGTAAACCTTGAATTTAAGGAGGTTTAGAGTTGGAAAAATGAAGGAGAAGAGTTGGATTTTTTTGGGGGAAAAGGCTGGGGCGTCGCGCCAGCCAGCGCGCCCCAACAGAGGTTCTGATGTTTTACCCCTGGCGTGACACGTCTCTCAGAGCGCCAGCAGGCCCCTTCTGAGCTTCAAGGGCTGGCGCTCCGCGCCTTGCAGAGTGCCAAGGACGCCAAGTTCCCCCATTCTTTTCTCACTTTCTCATACATGTTCCTAGGTATTATACCTATGTTTCATAGTTGTTTCCGACACTCTAAACATCAAGAATTCCCTCCATAACATGTGATCAAACACCTTGAATTCATAATTCCAATTCAAGGAAAGTTAGTTTCCAAGTCAAGTGAAGTTAGAAGTCAAGTGAAGTTAGAGCCAAGCTTAGAAGTTAAGAAGTAAGTCAAAGCAAGTCTTCAAAGTTTTCAAGAGTCTTTAGTGAACGTTTTAACTTCATTTCAAGACTCAAGTTTCAAGTCAAGTAAAAGGGTATAGAGTTTCAAGTCAAGTAAAAGAGTATAGATTTTCAAGCTAAGTAAGAGTCTCAAGTTTCAAGTCGAGTAAGAGTCTCAAGTTTCAAGTTAAGTCAAGAGTTTAAAGTTGAGTTCATTTTCTTAAAAAAAAGGCTATTAGGGAACTAAGTATTCCCAAAGGAGTTTTAAATGTTTTTACATTTGAGTAAGAGGGGAACCATGTTTTCCAAAAGAGCCTTTGGGCTAAGTTTTGAGTAATTATCTCAACTAAAGAAAGAAGATTGTTTTTAAAACACTTATGAGCCAAAGTATTTTCAGGAGTAGTATTGAGCACCGAATTGGAGACACGAGTTCATATTAACTCAACTCTCCATAAGAACCATGCGCCAACATGGGATTTCTCAGGTCATACTTTTTAGATGATCATGAAAGTTAAGCTAGTGGATCCACTAAGTAAAGTTAGCTTCCTATATCACGGCAAGGTATAAGATGGTCCTTGTCAACGCGAGGTAAAGCGTTGTATCATCACTAGGGCTCATAGTGGTGGTTGTCGGTTAAAGAACCTCCCACAAAAGTTATATTACTTTTATTTAAGCAAAGTTGCGTTGTTATTGTTTTGTTATTTACAAGCTAAGTTGTTTATACTGTTTTACAAGCTTTATATATTGCATGTGTCTTATTGCTTTATATATTAAGTTCAGTTATTCATGAGTCGTACAGAGCCGAGGTAAGTGTTCCCTTGTACTCCTTTCAAGCTTAAGTTGTGGTTTAGCTTTCCCGCTCGCATACTCGTACATTCCATGTACTGATGTCAGTTGTCCTGCATCGTATTATGATGCAGACACAAGTACCCAGGATCAATATCCAGCACGACGTTGATCCAGCTGAGCACTCCAGAGTCAGTGGTGAGCCTCCTTGCTTTCCGGAGGACTGTTATTTTGCGTTCTTAGTTTTGTTCTATTAGGATGTTGTGGGGCCTGTCCCAACATCCATCTCTGTATTTTAGAGGCTTCATAGACAGTCAGTCAGTTAGTTTTGAGTCTCTCTTCGTCGTATATATATAATATTCTATATTTTGAGTTGTCTTTTTTGATTTTATCAATTGGTTATTTTATAACCTTTCATTGCTTTGAGTTAAGCTGTTGAGTTAAGTTTCCGCTGAGTTAAGAAAGTTAGGCCAAGGGTTCGCTTGAGGCCAGCAATGGTCTCCGAGTGCTGGTCTCGCCCAGGGTGTAGGCTCGGAGCGTGACACAAAGAGTATCGAGTTTCAAGTTAAGTCAAGAGTATAAGGTTAAGTTATTTTCTCAAAAGTTATTAGGGAACTATGTATTCCCAAAAAAAAAATTAAAGAAATGTTTTCACATTTAAACAAGCTTTGGAAACTGAGATTTCCAAAGAGCCTTCAGGCTAGTTTTTCAGAAAAAGAGTTATCGCTTTCTAAATGAAGCAAAAGAGGAAATTGAGATTTCCAAGATAGCCTTTGAGCTAAGTTTTTGAGTAATTATCTCAAATCAGCACGAAAACATATGTTTTAAAAACATAAAAGCCAGTACTTTTTGGGAGTAGTATTGAGCACCGAGTTGAGGGAGCGTTCAAAGAACCCACAGCCCCTATAGAACCATGTTAGCCACCATGGGTAGAAAAGGATCATACTTTTTAGATGAATCCTTTTCCAGATAGACTAGTGGATCCATTAGGCAGTTCAGGTCTTATACCTTTGGCCGGGTATAGGATGCTCTGGCAGCGTGAGGTCGATCGTTGTATCATCACTATAGCTCTTATGTGATGGTTGTCGGTTAGAGAAACTCCCACAACAGTTATTGTATTTTCATATACAGAAATTATTGTAATTTTATATACATCAGTTTAGTTGTATTTTTACATATATCTCAGGCATATTGTATCTTTGTATACACACAGAGTTTATAGAATATTTTAAAACAACCTTTCTTTATATTGCACTTGATTTAAATTGCCTTATATTGAAAGGAGTCAGTCAGGTTGAGTTGAGTTGGGCCAGGTAAGCTATTCAATTTCTTCCAGTTTTCCTTCTAGCTTATGTTGCTTAGTTTTCCAGCTCGCATACTCGTACATTCCATGTACTGATGCCAGTTGGTCTGCATCTTATTATGATGCAGACGCAGGTACCCAGGATCAGCATCTAGCACGCCATTGATCCAGCTGAGCACTCCAGAGTCAGTGGCGAGCCTCATTTCTTTCCGGAGTGACTCGGTTATTTTGTTCTCTCAGTTTTGTTTGATTAGGATGTTGCAGGGTTTGTCCCAACATCCATCTAAGTATTTTAGAGGCTTCATAGACAGTCAATCAGTTAGTTTTGAGTCTCTTATCTATGTATATATGTAGATATTCTATTTTGAGACTCGAGTTGCCTTTTTGGCCAGACTTTATCAGTTAGGTTGTTTTATGACCTTTCATTGCTTTGAGTTATTCTGTTGAGTTAGGTTTCCGCTGAGTTAAGAAAGTCAGGCCAAGGGTTCGCTTGGGGCCAGTAATAGTCTTCGAGTGCCGGTCCTGCCCAGGGTGTAGGCTTGGGGTGTGATAGATTTTATTCAAATTTTGAATTCTAACATGGTTATCGATCTCTCAAAGAACAGATTTGAAGGTCATATTTGTGAAAATATAAACTATCAACTTAGCTCAAGCCGTTTATCAATAGAGATCTATGTTCTAGAGAGAAATACAGAAGAGTACATTTGGAAATGTAAATTGTATTGATCTGAAAAGGAAACCTTATGTGTACAATGTATATAAAGGAAAAAATGTTGAACTAATTTCCTAACTAACTACTTTTATAGCTGGACAATTAACTACAATTCTAACTAACTGTAACAATATTAACAACCCAAAATGCCATGTGCCAATACTCCCCCTCAAGCTGGAGGGTGTAAAATGTTGAACACTCCTAGCTTGTTCATCAAATAGAAATGTTGCACCTTACTTAGCCCTTTAGTCAATAAATCTCCTTCTTGTTCTTCAGTTCTCACAAACATTGTTTTGATCATTCCATTCTTAATTTTGTCCCGGATAAAATGGCAATCAATCTCTATGTTTTTCGTTCTTTCATGAAATATTGGATTAGATGCAATCTGTAGAGCAGCTTTGCTATCACTCATAACTACCACAGGTTGTGTTACTTTTACTCCCAGCTTTTGAAACAATCCCAGTGCAGAGCTCCTTGACACTGTTTGCTGTTTCTTGGACTTCCATGACACCAATGAACTCCCAAATTTAACTAAATAACCTGTTATAGATCTTCTAGAATTTGGGCAAGCTGCCCAGTCTGAATCACACCAACATGTAAGCTCATGACTAGACGATGAACTCATAAGAATACCTTGCCCTGGTGCAAGCTTCAAGTATCTAACTACTCTGATGACAGCTTCCCAATGAGACTGCTTAGGCTGCTGCATGAATTGACTCAGTGTTTGCACAGTGTAGTTGATGTCTGGTCTTGTTATGGTTAAGTACAACAACTTACCTATTAGCCTTTGATAAACACCAACATCTGCTAGTAATGGATCACCTTTTCTCCATGTTGACTCATCAAATTCTGTAGTTGTTAGTTTGACATTAGTTTCCAAAGGTGTTGTTGATAGTTTTGCTCCTCCTAGTCCTATTTCTGAGATTAATTCTAACACATACTTCCTTTGATTTAGTAATATTTCGGATTTAGATCTTAACACCTCTATCCCCAAGAAATACTTAAGATCTCTTAGGTCTTTGACTTTGAATTGCTTGTGAAGTGAATCCTTTGCATCATTAATCATTTTACTACAACTTCCTGAAATTAGTAGATCATCTACATAGACAAGGATGATGATAGTGTCTGCATCCTTCTTCTTTGTGAATAATGAGTAATCATGATTGCTTTGAACAAAACCATTGCCAACTAATGCCTCTGTTAGCTTTATATTCCACTGCCTTGAGGCTTGTTTAAGCCCATACAGTGATTTCTGTAACCTGCACACTTTAGTCTCCCCCTGGCTTCTGAAACCCTCAGGCATCTCCATGTACACTTCTTCACATAAATCACCTTGGAGAAATGCATTAAAAACATCCATTTGAAACAAATTCTATCCTTTGGAGGCTGCAAGAGCAATAACTGATCTCACTATGACCATCTTTGCCACAGGAGAAAAGGTCTCATGATAGTCAAGACCTTCTCTCTGACTATACCCTTTGGCAACTAGCCTTGTTTTGAATCTCTCCACTTCTCCATTTGCCTGAAACTTGATCTTATAGACCCACTTAGAACCCATTGTGTTCTTGCCTTGTTGAAGTTCAACAATTGTCCAAGTGTTGTTGTCTTCTAGAGCTTTGATTTCCAACTTCATGGCTTCAATCCATCTAGCATCCTTAGCTGCTTCTTTAAATGTATGTGGCTCCACAAGGGAAGAGAATTTAGTGAGATAACTTTGATACTTGGCACTAGTATTCTCATAGGACAAATGATTAGATATTGGATATAAGGATTTGGACTTGTGAACATAGTCCTTCATCCATATAGGTTGCTTAGATATCCTTCCTGAAGTTCTCCTATTAATAACAACATCAGAATTACTCCCAAGTTCTGTAGTAGAATTTTGCTCAACATTAGGACCATCATCATTCCTTACTTGTGTTGCATGATCTAAAGCAGAACCTACTAACTCTTCTGAAAACACCTCAAGTCTGGACTCTGAGGGTGAAGAAGCCACTGTGCAGTCATCTTGATCTGCAGTGATAAGCATTTCTGTACCAAAGCTAGGAGGCAATATAGATAGTGAAGAAGGAGAATGAAAAGGAAATATTGTTTCCTTAAAGATGACATCCCTACTAACAAATATGGACCCTAAAACTCTGTCAAGAAAAACATAACCTTTCTGAACTTCTAAAAAACCAAGAAGTATAGCAGTCTTTGCTCTTGGTTCAAACTTGTCTCCTTTCTGCAAGTTAGTAGCATAACATAAGCAACCTATCACTCTCAAATAAGTGAGTGAGGGCTTCTTGTGATTGAGTAATTCATATGGTGTGCTTGCTCCTATGGCAACAGAAGGTAACCTATTCATCAAGTAAACAGCAGCTTTAATGCACATTCCCCAATATCTGAGAGGGATCATAGCCTGAAATCTTAAAGCTCTGGCTATATTTAAGATTTGTCTATGTTTTCTTTACACAGTACCATTCTGCTGTGGAGTATATGGACAGCTACTTTGATGTTGGATTCCCAAGGATGTCAAAAGGTCATTGCACTTGGAATTAAAAAACTCACTCCCATTATCAGACCTCAATACTTTGACCATCATTCCAAACTGATTTTGAATCATATATAGGAACTGTTTAAGCACAACAATTACCTCAGATTTTAATTGCAACAAATAAACCCAAGTAAATCTGGAATAATCATCCACAATAGTGAGAAAGTAATATTTCTTATCATAAGTTGGCACCTTATAAGGGCCCCAAAGATCCATGTGTATAAGTTTGAAAGGGAAATCAGCTCTAGAAGTGCTAATTGGAAACTGTAATCTAACTTGTTTAGCTAATGAGCATATGTGACAAGTATTGTCAGTTATTGTGCTAGTACACTTATGTAATTATGGAATCTTTTGCATAACTGTGGATGAAGGATGACCTAACCTCTTGTGCCAAAGATCATAATCTTCATCCTTACTAGACAAGTGTGCAATCTTTAGTTCATTATTTATCAAGCTCTTATTAGTGTCTGCAACAATCAAATATAAGCCACCTTGTTCTCTACCAATCCCCTTCACCTTGCCACTGTAGAGATCCTAAAATACACAAAAATCAGGAAAGAAAGTGACAAGGCAAGATAGCTTTTTAGTCACTTTGGATACTGATAAAAGGTTGTATCTAAATTCAGGGACATATAACACACCCTACACTGAGTTCTGTCCAAACAGGTTAGCATTCCCTGTGTGAGTGATCTCAGCCTTCTCACCTGTAGGTAAATGCACTTGTTCTTTCTTAGAAACATCTATGTCAATGCTATCTTGTAAGAACTTCTTATTAGCAGTAAAGTGGTGTGTAGCTCCAGAATCAACAATCCACTAATCTTTTGAATAATGAGACATAAACATCAAATAAGTAATAATACCTACCATATTAGCATGATGTCCACCTGTTTCCTTGTTCAGCAGCCCTAGAATTTGCCTGCATTGTTCATCAGAGATAGGACTATAGAATTGTCCTTGTCTTTCAGGACAACCTTTTCCAGTATCTTTGGACGAAGATGCACCATCAGCACAATTCACAGCTGGTCCCGATGACTATTCCCTTCTCCAGCTATCAGAGTTGCCTGCATTCCTTCTCCAGCCCTCTGAGTTTTCATTTCCTCCTCCGTATGGTTTCCTAGGTGGATAGCCAATTAGTTTGTAGTAATTGTCCCTCGTGTGACCTTTCTTCTTGCAGTAGTCACATTGTCTACCCTTGAAACCTCTACCTTGTAGATTCAGATTACTTGCTTGTAGTGCTAAGGATTCCATTTTTTCAGCTGTTTTAGCAGCTATGTTAGCTGCAGTTACTTGTTGACTCTCATCTTGGATTATCATGGCATATGCCTGCCCTAAAGATGGAGTAATTGACTTCATGAGGATTTGTCTCTTGGCTTGATCATAGGATTCATTCAAGCCACTAAGGAAATGAAGCAATCTCTGTTGACTTAAATGTTCAATGTAATCCTTTGATTTCTCACAGCCCCAACTTGGTGATGGAACTAACACATCATATTCACTTTATAGTTTCTTTAATTTTGAGAAATAAGTTGATACATAATTAGTACCTTGCATTAGTGTAGTGATTTCCCTGTGTAATTGCCAGATCCTCACCCTATTCACCTTGTCAAAGCTTTCCTTCAAATCTTGCCATACTAGATGTGCATCTGAAGCATAGACGATTCCATTTAGAAAATCTGCAGATACTGTGTTCATGAGCCATGATAAAACAATCATATTGCATGTTTCCCATTAATCATGCAATTGAGCACCAACTGAAGCTTTCGTGCAAGTGCCAAGCACAAATCCCAGCTTCCTCTTTCCTAAAAGTGCAATTCTCATCGATCTACTCCATAAACCATAGTTTTCAGATCCAATAAGCTTTACCAAAATGAGGACAGATCCTGGAGTATCTGATTGACCTAAAAACAGAGGATGAGAAGCATCAATCTTCACTTCCGTCATTGAAACTGCAAAAGATCAATTGAAACGTAATGTGTATGAATGAACAATGAATCAAATCTACTGCTTTGATACCATGTGAAAATATGAACTATCAACTTAGCTTAAGCTGTTCATCAATGGAGATCTATATTCTAGAGAGAAATACAGAAGAGTACATTTGGAAATGTAAATTTTATTGATCTGAAAAGGAAACGTTATGTGTACA
Organism: Solanum commersonii; assembly: GCA_029007595.1. Lineage (NCBI taxonomy): Eukaryota > Viridiplantae > Streptophyta > Magnoliopsida > Solanales > Solanaceae > Solanum > Solanum commersonii. Next base: position 208,955 of record JAJTWQ010000255.1, read on the forward strand.
ATGTATATAAAAGAAAAAATGTTGAACTAATTTCCTAAATAACTACTTTTACAGCTGGGCAATTAACCACAATTCTAACTAACTGTAACAATATTAACAACCCAAAATGCCATGTGCCAACAATATTCCAAGCATTCTCGGAGATCTTGTTGGACTTATATCATAATGTCTTGGAAGGTCATATACCAACTTCATTGCAAAATTTATCTATGCTCGAATCATTGGATCTCTCATCTAACAAAATCAGCGGAGGAATTCCACCACAACTTGCATCCCTCACATTTCTTGCAGTCTTAAATCTCTCTCACAATCATCTTGTTGGATGCATCCCCAAAGGAAAACAATTTGATACGTTTGAGAACAGTTCATACCAAGGAAATGATGGATTACGAGGATTGCCACCCTCAAGAGATTGTGGCTGTGATGATAGAGTACCACAAGCGACAATTCCAGTTGAGCTAGATCAAGAAGAAGAAGAAGATTCACCAATGATCAATTGGCATGTGGTTCTCATGGGTTACGGTTGTGGACTTGTTATTGGATTGTCCGTAATATACATAATATCTTCAACTCAAAATCCAAAATGGTTTTCGAGAATGGTTGTAAAATTGAAAGACAAACTTATTACGAGAATGAAAAAGCACAAGAAAAGATATTAGTGTGTAGTTACCTCCAGGTATTCAACTTGATCATTATCCTTCAGAAGATTATTTTTTATATATCGATGAAAATATCGACCTCCTTCATCCTCAAAGCTCTTAACTTTAACTCTTCATTTTTGAAAATTGCAGGATTCAAGTCTATTTTACATCGAAAATAACCTCTCTACCTTCAAGGTAGTGGTAAGGTCTGCATACACACTATCCTCCCAAGACGGCCAGGCCCCACTGGTGTGAATCAATTACACTGAGTTTGTTTGTTAGCGTATGAAGAACATGCCATGTCTGGACTCCTGCACTGTCTTCCATCAGCAGCTCAATTCTTGTTTCTGTTAAGTTTGTGTGATGTGTGTTAAGAGAGCTAAACAAAGATATTTTTTGTGCCATTCAAACAAAATGCATGTGTTATTACAAGTGGTGGGACTTTGTGTTTGAATCTTTCTATGCTAGATCCTATTTATCTTCCCTTCCATCACTCGTAAACATACATTTCAAAGGGATCAAAACTGAATCAAATTATTCCTTTATTATTGTGTTATCAAATAACTACATCAACTCTAAATACTCATACATATGGGTAGTAATTTTCATTTGAAGAGTATGTTTGTGGAACTTTTTAGTTGTGTAAATTTTATTTCAAGATAAGTAAAAGAAGTCGATTACTCTGAAAATTTTAAAAGGTGACCTTCATTTTTTAATCTTCTGTGGAATGGAAATGGACTAATAGACCTAAGATCATGCTGAAAGATGGAGTCGATGGACAACATATGAATATCATAACTTTTACTATTTTATCAAAAGAACATAACCTTAGAATAGCAACAGTAGTGAAAGTGTTTGAGGCGTCATTGTGGGGATAACTGTAGGCATTAGGTTTTCTAATCTGTAGGGTATTTTTATAAATAATTAATTAGCAGTTAATGAAAGGTGTTTTAGTATCTTAACATTTTAATTTTGTAGTTTATACTTTTAAGGTAGTACTAGTATATGGGCACCATAACGATGAATATGAACTATTAAAAAATCACATAATTTCTTTTAAAATAGTATTTGAGTAATAATAAAATTATGAAAAGTAAAATGATAAATGTTTGTAGTGTATAGTTAATTCATAGAAGAACTTTTTTTGCATTTAGTCCTACCTTATTATAATTTTGATATATAAATTTTATATTTGTTTTAAAAGACAAAATAAAGTAGCAAAAACAAGCATAGATGCACACTACCTTATGATTAACTTCCTTAAAATGTCTTTCTTGTCTCATAGAATAGGGTAAAAATATTGAAATTCTTCCTGAATGTCTCATAGAATAGAGTAAAAATGTTGAAATTAAATTAATAGTTACATGATACACATTTCAAGAAGATAAAATATTTGACATTAATTAGTAAAAGATGAAATTCTCCTTCTCATTAAGTAGAATGCAATTAAGTAATTCAAATTTATAAATAAGGAAACTTAATTAGAAGGAAATAAATAAAAAATTAAAGTGCAACGATTGGCATTTAAATTCTGCCATTACATAATTAAAATATTAGTATTTAATTAAATAAATCAGATTTTAATTTAGTGGAGAGCCAAAATGACAATATTAATATTTTTACAATCAAAAGTTTGTTAAAATATATTTAATATTTTTTTTGTTAAAAATATAATAGGACCAATATTTGGTTAGAGGTTAAAGGATCTTTGAACTTCTTAAGGATTTGAATCTCATGATAATTTTAATAAAAATTGTCTAAAAATATATAGATTTTATCCACACGCACATGTAAGAATAATTCTTTACAATTATTTAAAATTTAAGGTGCAAAAAATGTAATTATTAATAATTTGAAATTAGAATATCTTGTAGCATTAATTGTCTGTTTTTACATGCCTTATACACTATTTTTATGATTCTTTTTGTTTTATTTTCTATAGCAAAAAATACACCCTTCAATCAAATACATTCTTAAAACGAAATTACAAATACAAAGAAAAAAAATATCATATATATGAGCAAGTTTTGCATAAGGCTACCAACAAAAATAGAATAATTCTAAGACAATCTTTTTCCTGCTTTTTATTGATAATGCAAATTGAAACAAAGCTATAGTAACAAAAATTCCACATTTGACCATAAAAAAAGAGTTAAAAGTTTTGGAAGACAAGTTAACAGAAGTGACATTCAACTACATAAATGGAGGGGTCTTATCATAGTTCTAATCTCGACAAATAAGTAAAAAACAAATACATCAAGCTCCGATATTCTAGTAATTGAAGTGTTATTCATCCCTATAATCACATTATGCCTTGTAATCTTGACACAGATCCTCTTGTTTTGAAATTTTCTTCACTTTATTAATGCTTCTCTAGTGTTCCACACATAAAATTGCATCACATATAAATCTTTCCATGAAAATACTATTGAAAGACTTGTATTTATAGGGGGAAAATATAGCTTTGAAATATGAAGATTCACTTACAAAGTTGAAAGGTCAAGTATTACAAATATTAAAGACAGATATTAATTAAGAACATAAATTAATTTGAAAAATGAAACGCATACATGTATCTATTTAAAGGGATAGCTGTTATTTTTATTTTTTTTCTATATAATTTACTCACATTTTTACTAACTAAAAATATTATAGAAATTCTACTATTTACTATTTAATTAATTAAATATTTTAATTGTTTTATTTAAAAAAGAGAAAACAATGAGGTTTAAGAATCGCCACTTAACTTTTAAAGAGAAATTAAGAAAATTATTTTATCAATTAATTAAAACAAAAAATCTTATGAAAACTATTGAAAGGGGAGTTCGAGGTTCATATTAGCATTTCAAAAAGGGTTTGAAAGCACCCGAAATGTCCGCTAACACGCGGTTGTCCGGTAATTAACTATGTGAGTAATTGATTTTAAAATAAAGCATGCTTCACAGGTTTGGAAAATAAACAACTTAATGTTGAAAACTTATTTTTTATGGTGGAGAGAAATGTCATAAGAGATAAAATAGAGAAGGAAGGAAGATTTGGGCCCAAGTCTGGTTCTGTCCGCTTGCGCCAGTACTTGGGCCTAATTTGTTTTGGGCCTAAGGCCCAATGCTCTCACCTGTCCTAAACTCTAACAAAAATAATGATAATAACCAAGTGGGCTTGGGCCCAATAGTAGCAAAATACGATTTCTGAAATTTGGGGGGGGGGGGGAGGGGGGGGGGGGCTTTTCTATACACTAGGTGTATACAATCTCATATATCAGCTCAAATTCCTGTTCGTTAATTTTCCAGAACTGTTTCCTTGATTCAATAGCTGACCGACTCGGAAGGAAGTGATTTAAGCCTTTATGGCTTTCTCTCAAAATGCGAGGAAGGAGAATAGGAGTTCATGGTTAACCCGAGCGGATTTTACATGCAAACAAAAGGGAACAAATATTAGTGCCCGAAAATGATAGAGCAATTAGATATCTAGGCTAACCAAAGCAGCCCCTAAACCAATATACAACAAATAACTTGATTGACCTTGAACGACATAGGTCTAGATAAAGGATACAAACTCCTAATACACTAAAAACCAAAGGCATGTTAATTGATAACAAAAAGATTACTTGAGCTACTGTTTTATCACTGAAAAAAAAATTCACAACAAACAAATAATATTCAACCCATTTAATAAACGGACATGCTAATAACTAATCTAACAATTAAAGTAAAATATTCATATGGTCATATCATATGGGGCACCACAGTTGGACAATTTTGAAAACACAATCTCCATTCTAACAGACTTTGCTACATTATGGAAAGAAACATCAGAATCAATTTCAGTTTCAAGAACGAAAGGATAAAACAAATTATTAAGAGCTAAACAAGTCTGAATATAGATTATCATACTCTATCCAAAGCCACAGTTACACTTCTTAAATGGCTAAATCTGATTTTCAATATTCAAAACGAATACAGAATAAAAGCACCGATAGTTGACATAATCAAATGTAACGACATCGAACGGCAGATATTAACTAGCTATTAAATTTTGCTTTTGCTTTGAGAAGAAAACAGCAAAAAACAGTAGCTAAAATGAAAGAAACTTCCAGTTTGAAGACAATGTAAACAAGAGAATAGAGATTCGACAATATTTAAATGACGACGAGAAGAAAGGAAATGACGGAAGCAGACTCAACCTAGAAACAGAGAAACCATCTATTGTTAAATCCAAAACAACAAGCCTTAAACACTAAGATCAAATCACCCAAGAACGAGCTGTATAGCATATTAAGACTACCCATGCCCAACTACAAAATAAGAATGATACGACAACATAGTGATGAAGCACATCGAAAATAGAAGAAGACGAAGAGAAGGCTGTGGAGATTTTGTTACCTTTTTCCGGGCAGCGAACGGGAATGGGCGAGCTTAAGAGCGATTCCACCACTAAAAAAAAAACTCAAAATCTGGACAGAATCTTGAACTTTGGACGAACGACTACCCTTCTTAGAAATTTTGAAATCAGAGAATTTCTCTTTATTTTTCTTAATGTAGGTTCTCTTTATCAGCTAGAAAAATGCCAACCCCTAACAATGAAAGAGAGAAGAGCTTCTATAGAGGAGACTAAGGGTACAAAAAGAGGGGGGAAAACGGATGAAATTTTTGGAATTCGAAATTCAAATTTCCTCTAGAGGATAAGGTGCTAGCTCGAAATTAGTACCACTCTTGTACAATTCTCAACGGAAAAACGACGGAAGCCATCCGATTCGGAACAAGGACGCTTGAGGTGCGGAGATTGGGATACGTTGGACGAATCTCCAACATTTCTTCGTACGAACTGAGAGAGAGAGAGAGCGCATCGAGCGATTGGAGTGGGGAGAACACGCTTGAGGCCGCTGGGCTTCGGATCGTACTGCTACGCTGGACTGGATTTAACGATTTTCTTGCTGGGTTTCGATGTTGCTTTGAGTTTTCTGGGTTCGTGTTTCTGGTTCTTCGCCAGGAAGAAGAAACGAAGCGGGGTCGGGTGGGTACTGTTGTATGTATTGTATTGTTGTTGGGTATGGGCTGCTGAAGTTATTGGGTTTGTGCTCAAAGTTGGCATGCTGGAAATTCCTTTTGGTAGTTGGTGTTGCTGGTTGTTGAATAGAATGGGCCTGGAATTAAAAAGGATGGGCTGCTGGAAATTTACAGGAAGACCCAAAATCGGTCTCAAAAAGAATTGAATGAATTAGTAAGAAAGAGATTTAGAAAATTGCCACGTGATTTGCAATTATGGCAATGAGAATTAAGAAGTTAGTTAAATTGAGTTTACTTTGAGAATTCAACTAAAATTTAAACAAGACGAAATAATATAATTAATTAATGCGCTTCTTTATTTTTTAACAAATTAAAACAATTAACTTAATTATAAACTAATTAACTCAAAATATAAGCTATTACTCCCTCCGTCCCATTTTATGTGATACCATTTTCTTTTTGGTCAGTCCCAAAAAAAATGTCACATTTTCTTATATGGTAAGTATTTAAAGGTACAATTCATATGTTACCCTTGTTGGTCCCACTTAATCATACATTTATGAGGAGAGAGAAAAATGAGTCTACTTTTTAATATGACTATTTTTTGAAGGGGCAATTTGGTAAACATTGCAAAGTCTTCATTTATTTCTTAAACTCCGTGTCCAGTCAAATGTTGCCACATAAAATGGGACGGATGGAGTAATTAATTAAACTAAATAACCAAATATTTAAATAAAACTAAAATTTTTTTAGACAATTTTCGAACATTCATAAAATATACTAATTAGACACATAATTATATAAAATATCTTATTTATTATTTTAAAATTTATAAAAATGACAAAATTACTTGAAATGACTTTAAAATATTTTGAATTTTATAGTCAATTATTTCAAATCGTTTGGAATTTAGGAAGCTCGATGATTAATTTATATTGTGGAGGTCCAAAATTGGGTGTCAACATTAATAACATTTGGATTTAGCATAAGGGTAAAATGATAATTCAATTTTTTTACATTGAAATTTTCTTCACTTGATTAAAGATTCTCTAGTCTTCCACCCACACAAAAATTGTATAACATATAAATCTTTCAATACTAATTGAAAGATTTGTATGTATAGAAAAAAATATAGCTTTGGAATATGAAGATTCACTTACAAAGTTGAAAGGTCAAGTATTACAACAAATTAAAGACAATTATTAATTAAAAACATAAATTAATTTGAATGATGAAACACATACATGTATCTATTTAAAGGGATAACTTTTATTTTTAATTTTTTTCTATTTAGTTTACTCACATGTATACCAACTAAAAATATTATAGAAATTCTACTATTTACTGTTTATTTAATTAAATATTTTAATAACATTTGAATTTAGCATAAGAGTAAAATGGTAATTCAATTTTTTTGCTTTGGAGCTTCCCACTTATAATAATACTAGTTTTCGAACACGTGTGTCCCATGTTAATTAGTATAATTTTTTTTTAAATGATATAGATGATGCTAAAACATATAAGTAATAGGTGACTAAATTTAGGAAAGGATAATTGTTTATAGCTATAAACAGTTAATTGAATTGGTATACCATTTTTCTTATGTAGTTCTCATATATCTTATACTCAGTGTGATACTTTCCTTATTTTTTTAGTAGTTCAATAACATAAGTAACGTTGATTATGTTTGTAAATGTTTTACATCTTAAAGTTTGTGTCTTATTTTTAAGAAACTATAGTCTCCTCCTTATATCCACATATATATCAAGATGTTGTTTCCGAATAAAATTGTATTTCATAGTCTAGAAATATTGATTAATATATGTCTTCATAATCAAGATGGATAATGTATTGTTGTCAATTTCACGGGGTACACTTGAAAAAAATCATATTTATTTGTAGTAGATAATTGCATGTACGACTTTCTTTGTTTGATTCAAGATTATGAATCCTTCATGTGTAAATTTTATATGAGAATATTAGCTAAATTGTTTAAATATAATAGTATTACGAAATATAACATAATCAATCCATAGTCACAAACAAGCTAGAACTTAATACAAATGGGTGAAATAATCCAACTGATTTGGCAGCATCGTGGGTGCAGCTGACTAATATGGTGCAATTTTCTAAAGGCAATGGCACAATCCTTGTTTATGATTATGCATATGCTATGTATATATGTGATGACAGTCCAAAGCCCAAATTGAGATTACTGGACCCAAGCACGTAAGTTCAGATGATCTTGTTTGGTCAACATTAAGCTTTACTTTGTTTTCTAGTGAAAGCTTCTGCTATCATTTGGTCAAACCCTATAGCATGTAACAATACAGTATAGATGACAAAACTCTTAATGTTTGTATATCAGTTTGTTAGCAGTTACTTATCGGCTACAACGATCCATCTACTTCTACTACTCTTTTTAATCCCATTATAAGCATACCTCAATTACATACTTCTTAGAGTCGGCATATACATTCTCACTATTCATTTCACTCTGTTTGGATCCATTTCATTCTAGTATTTACTACTAATTTATGTATCTCAAAAAATACAAGTTCTCTATATTTCCTAATGAGACACATCCTAAGAAACTAAAAGGATTCCTAGTGACTTGGCCTAATGTATGTTTACCTTCTTCATGACTAAGCATAACTCCAATGATATGGCTATCACATCTATTATGTACCTGATGATGCAATGGAGAAGGGAAGAGTTCACAATTACAAGATGAGATCTGAAGCAAAGAAAAATAAATAAAAATTAGTAATTAGCAAACACAAAGGCTAAGCAAATACAAGAGAAAACTATAAAAAGGATTAGAAATAAAAAATGATAACTAATTTACAATACATATATAGAAAATGAAGATAATTATTCATATTCCAAAACTGAAGAGTCTATTAAATGATTAGAAAATTGAAAATATTTAATTTAATACAGAAAACTAACTAAATGCTTTGAAAATAGAAAATATTTAATTTAATGCAGAAAACTAACTAAATGCTTTGAAAACAGAAAATAATTTGCTGGAAAATGGGATTGAGCCATTGAAGAGAATAACTCATAATTGATAAATAAAAAATTAACTTTTGAATTGGATTAATAATTAATAATTAATTAATATATATATTATTATTTATAATATTTTTATATAGTGTAAGGGTAAAATGGTAATCCAACTTTACACTTTGGAGCTTCCCACTTTTAGTAATATACTAGTTTTTCGACACGTGCGTTACATGTGATTACCAATTCAAAAAATATATGTTATAGTAAATAGTATTGCTTATTTAATCGAAGATTTGAATAATAAGCTTTAAACAAAATAATATTATAGATTTTTTTGTGAATGTTCAATGTGGATCATCATATATATCTCTTATTCATGCGTTCCTATGAAGATGGTCAATGAAAATTTTTATTAGTTAAATGCATATATTTATTTCAATTTGTTGAGGTTCTATCATGTAATTGGTCATAGCTCAATAATATTACCTTATAGACGATATTTACTGTGTATTTTTCTTGTCATCTAACCAGATGTGTTTGCACGTGTATTTCACGTTAAACTGTTCAGGTGTCATATGAACATTTGAAAAGAACAACTATATTTTATTTTTTAGAACTAATTTTTGTATATTAATTTTTATTTTATAAAAGTTATAACATAATAAATGATGTTCTTGTTGTTGGCTCTCATATTGACTTCTCAATTGACTGTGTATATAAATCAAAGCTAGTTATCTTATTGTCCATAGTTAACTGAGAAATGTTTTCTTTTTTTTAACCGGAAAAACTAAAAGCTGAAATGAAAGAATATATTCTATCTGTGAAATCATATATATAATCACTTGTTTATCTTACACCCAACAAAGATATAGTTCATATACTTGTAAACAATTTTTAATTTATTCAATAAAGCATGATTCGTCCAAGGAAAAATAACAACACTCTGTTTTCACATATGTAGGGGCGGTTTATTGGTCAAAAGTTAAGATAAGAAAAGATGAAAGATAGAAATAATTAATGTAAAAACTATGAGAATTCATAATCTTATAACTAAAGATTTTTAAAGAGTGTGAATAACATTTGCAATAATTAGTAATAACTAAAATAATTTATAATATATAACTAAAGAATTAATGTGCAATAGTTGTATTTCTAATAAATTTTATACTAACATAAATAAATAGGACTTTTAATTAATTTAGTAGAGGGACAAAATGAAAATAATTATTCCATATTATAGAAAATAAAATTTATTTTGTAAATAAATTTTTTTAAATGATTCATATATATTCACATTTTTTCACATTTAAAAAAAAAAACTCGGAGCAATTAAAAATAATATATTTTGAAGTTAAAAGATCTTGTTAACTTGATAATACATTTGTGATATATATAATACTTTAGTCTAAATACAAATACCTACCCATATATATACTAGTTTTTTAACACATGCGTTGCACGTGATTACAAATTTCAAAAATATATGTTAGAGTAAATAGTATTGTTTATTTAAGCGAAGATTTGAATAATAAGCTTAGCAAAAAATAATATTGCAGATTCTTTTGTGAATGTTCAATGTGGATCGTCATATATATCTCTTATTCACGCAAACCTATGAAGATGATCAATGAAATATTTTATTAGTTAAATGCAATAATGTATATATCTATTTCTATTTGATGAGGTCCAATCATGTAATTAGTCTTATCTCATTAATATTACCTTATAGACAATATTTATTTTGTATTTTTCTTGTTATCTAACCAGATGTGCTTTGCATGTGTATTCTACGTTAAATTGTTTAGATGTCATATAAACATGTGAAGAGAACAACTACATTTTATATATTCACATATTTTCACATTTGTTGTGAGTTTGTTATTTTTTTTTTAAAAAGAACTCGAAGCATTTTAAAATAATATATTTTGAAGTTAGATACTAAAATATTAAGAAATAATAGATAAGTAAACTTCCTTAGAGACTAAATCAACATAAGTAATATTGATAAATAAAGTCATTCTTTTGTCTTGAGCATCAAAAACAAATCGTGACAGTTCTCTAAATTTTGGACAAAAATATTTAGAAGCATATATCTACATCACAAGAGAAATTGTTAACAAAAACAAATAAATTTAGACTACATCATGTTAAATTCATATATTGAAACATTACATACTAATGTAAATATTAAGCAAAAAAATAATTATTATATCATCAAAATTATTTTCCTCAAGTACTCAAGGTTATGAAATATACCCTATTAGGATAGAACGACTTACTTCATCAGAATAGTAGTACCTCATATTCCGCTAAACTTCGAACTCACTCAATGACAATAAATCACATAAAAAAATTTAAAATACAAGAACAAAGAAGAGTAGAAGATTAAAAAAAAATTATGGTTGAAAAATGAGAGGAATTAGTCCCTCTATTTATAGTCAACAAAGGATAGTATGAAGTTTTTTGTGTCTTATCTGAAAAGTAATGACCTTTCCGAGAAGTCACAACCTATTGAAAAAGTTACAACTCTTTGAAAAACTCAGAACTTATTGAAAAAGTCACAACTCTTTGGAAAACTCACAACTTATCGAAAAATCACAACCCTTTGAAAAGAATCACGACTTATCGGAAAAGTCATAACTCATCAAAAAAGTCACAACTTATCGGAAAAGTCACAACTCATCAAAAAAGTCACAACTTAAGCTAGGGATATTATAGTAATTTAACATTCAAGTTAGGAGATCATGCTTTTAAGATAATATATATATATATATATATAATCACAAGAGAAATTGTTAAAAAAACAAATGAATTTAGACTACATCATGTTAACTTCATATATTGGAACATTACATACTAATGTATATATTATGCAAATTGGTGGCATTTCGATAGTGCCAATCGAGAAGTTCATCAGTCAACAACTCTGAGGAAAAAAAAAACAAGGCAGTTCACTTAAACATCAAAGATCAATATCAAAAAGGGAGGTAAAGACAACCGCATTTTGACAATAGTAATGATGATGTGCTCCTTCGCAAACTGTTAAAAAAGAAGAGAAAGGTGAAGGTACAAAATGCAACGTAGAGACACCAGAGAAATATTGAGTGAAGGGAAAGGACAAATACGTTTCCTGTAATCCTCAAGATAAAATTTCTCCTCTTTTTGCTTAATTCTTCTATTGTTGGTAGAACATTGAAGCATATCATCAAAGGGGAGTTAACACCACAACCATGCACTTAGCAAGTTACAAATGGACCACCATTAGCAACGAATTTAATTTTGATATTATAAAATTATTATAGAAAAGGCAGCACCAGGCTGTCAAACAACTAATGGCACAAGTAATACACCGACAAAAATGTATATTTTCTGGTTTTACCAAAAATAAATCTTTCTTTCCACTCACAACTCGACAGTAATCAGCATATACTAAGAGCAAAGGCATCACTTACAACCTAATTCGAACTCTCTTAATGACAATAAATCACACGAAATCTTTTAAAATGCTAGAAGAAGAAGAGTAGAAGATTCAAAAAAATTGTGGTTGAAAAAATGAGAGGAAGCCCCTCTATTTATAGTCAACAAAGGGTGGTATGAACAAGTATTTTTTGTGTCTTATCGAAAAAGTCATGACCTTTTGAGAAGTCACAACCCTTTGGAAAAGTCACAACTTATTGAAAAAGTCACAACTCATAGAAAAATCACAACCCTTCGAAAAAAGTCACAGCTTATTAGAAAAGTCACAACTCATCGAAAAAGTCACCACCTAAGTTAGGGATATTGTAGTAATTTAACATTCAAGTTAGGAATTCATGCTTTTAAGGTAACTAGTTTCTAAACATGTGCATTGCACATGTGTCCCATGTTAATTAGTACAATTTTTTTAAATGATATAGATGATGATAAAACATGCAAGTAATAAGTGACTAAATTTAGGAAAGGGTAATTGTTTGTAGCTATAAGCAGTCAATTGAATTGTTATAACATTTTTCTTATGTAGTTCTCATATATCTTATACTTAGTGTGGCACTTTCCTTATATTTTTAATATTTTGGGAAAATGCATAAGTATCCCCCCTCAACCTATGCCCGAAATCTCAGAGACACACTTATACTATACTAAGGTCCTCATTCTTATATCCTCATACATATCAAGACGTTATTTCATAATTGTCACGCCCCGAGCCTACACCCTGGACGTGGCCGACACTCGAGAAATATTGTTGTCCCCAAGCGAACCTTTGGCCTGACTTACTTACTTAGTGGAAGACTTTAAGCATTAAGAAAAGGATTCATATGCTAAATAACTAAATTGTCTCAAACTGAACTCATAATGTTTTAAAAGTAAACATTTAACTTAGCCAAAATGACAACTCAAATCCGAACAAAAGCTAATAACAAAATGATGACGAATGAACTAACATCTAACTAACTATCTATAAAGCCTCTAAAACAACTGAGATGGATGTTGGGACAGGCCCACGACATCATAATGAACTAAAATGATAAAGTAATAAAAAAAAGGGATCCTCTGGAATGCAAGGAGGCTCACCAACACCTCTGAAACTCAACTGGATCAGCGATGCGCTGGATACTGATCCTAGTTACCTGTGTCTGCATCATAAGACGATGTTGGCCAACTGGCATCAGTACATTAAATGTACGAGTATGCGAATTGGAATGCTAAACACAACTTAAGCTTGACAATAATCTGAAAGGAACTGAAGAACTTACCTGGTTCAACTCAACTCAGCATAATTGAACTCATTTCAATATAAATCAATTTAAAAACAAGTGCAATATACATAATTGAACTCATTTCAATATAAATCAATTTAAAAACAAGTGTAATATAAGGAGAAGTTGTTTAAAACATGATGTCAACTCTGTGTATTTAGAAATACAATAATAGCTATGTATGTATGCAAAGCTACAATATGAACTGTCACGACCCGGGAGCACCCCCTAGTCGTAACCGGCGTACTCGACCTCGAAGAGGTCAAATACAAGCCTCTTAGCATTCATTCATCGCATAAAACTAAAAACCATAAGGAAATTAAAAACTTTCTTTACCAAGAAAACATTTCATAAAAAGTAGCAAGCGGAAGACTTTCTAGACTTTATACATGATGTCTCAAACCATCTAATACTTTAGAGTATAAAATTCGGGACTAATCCCGTACACAACTTAAACAAAACTAAAAAGACATAAAAGAACATATTGGGTATTGTCCTCGAATCTATGAGGACTCACCAAGTCTTCATCTTCAACTCTTAAAAACCTATCAAGTAGTCATGACATATCACCATCTCCAAATCCCTACACTTTAGTCCAAAAAGGGAAAGAAAGGGGTTAGCACAATTAAGTACTAAGTATGGAGACCATGCAAGAAAATATGCACAACGGACATTTACAAGAAATGTATGCTTTCATGTCCTTTGATAGAACCTTTCCTTTACAAATATAAGAGATATAATACAAGTCAACATTAACATATTAGACCATAGCCAACCATACATATACTTAACATAAATCCATATACAACTCATGCTTAACTTTAGAAGGACACATGTCATTTCATTACCATAGGACCTCTACCTAATATAACCTTAAGACACACTTGAGTGAGACAAGAAGTGACCGCCCACACAATCCTCTTCAAGCACACTTAAGTGTTCCCCAAGATTACCTTAGATAAGGACTTTATAGGCAAAGTGCATAATCATACCCGGTAGGTAGCATATTAATGAGATGATATGTATAATGATGCTTACATGAAATAAATCATATTTAGTGGGGCATAGTACATGTGTGGTGAGTGACCATCTATATAGTATTTCCAAGGCCTACCACCCCCTTGGAGGCGAATGAGGTACAAACCCTCAATGTGGTTACCAGGGCCTACCACCCCCCGAGCTAGGGACCAAGGTACAAACCCCTCGATATGGTTATACGGGCCTACTACCCCGTACTAGGCAACCAAGGTACCAACCCTCGATATGGTTATACGGGCCTACTACCCCCGTACTAGGCAACCAAGGTACCAACCCTCGATACGGTTATACGGGCCTACTACCCCCGTACTAGGCAACCAAGGTACCAACCCCTCGATACGGTTATACGGGCCTACTACCCCCCGTACTAGGCAACCAAGGTACCAACCCCTCGATACGGTTATACGGGCCTACTACCCCCGTACTAGGCAACCAAGGTACCAACCCCTCGATACGGTTATACGGGCCTACTACCCCGTACTAGGCAACCAAGGTACCAACCCTCGATACGGTTATACGGGCCTACTATCCCCGTACTAGGCAACCAAGGTACCAACCCCTCGATACGGTTATACGGGCCTACTACCCCCGTACTAGGCTTGGTCGACTCACAACACTTATATAGAGAAAATCATATACATGTGTCCATTTCAACATCATTTCAATAATTATATAACTATTCGATTCATAGGACGTACATTGGACCTTCCATTTCCTAAGGATTCTATAAATGGGCATTTTATCAAACACATGATGGGCTATTGTTCATGTAAATGAAATCATGTACTTCAAGAGTACTAAGTCCAACCAATTTCGAAATACATATAAATCAGCCCACCAACAACATACATATATATATATCAACCTTCATAATTTGATCATGGAAGCATGAAAACCATAAACATCACATAATAATTCCATTTCATGATAATATGCAAAATAGACCATAATAGGATCATCACAA
Source organism: Solanum commersonii (assembly GCA_029007595.1). Taxonomy (NCBI): domain Eukaryota; kingdom Viridiplantae; phylum Streptophyta; class Magnoliopsida; order Solanales; family Solanaceae; genus Solanum; species Solanum commersonii. Next base: position 224,352 of record JAJTWQ010000255.1, read on the forward strand.
GATCACATAAACTCATTCACATCATACCTTCACATATAGCTTCATATAGGACTTTACATCTAGCCTCATATGTGTATAATAATACAACAATATAATAACATTCACATAATGCCCTTCATGGCCTCAATCCACAACAATACAACAAATAACCACCTCCACCAAAGGTGGATCAAGCCAATCAATAACAATATTATTAATACTAAGAGATCAAGCCATCTCACCACCCTTTTCAAAGGCCATAAGCCACAATACTCAATTCCATGCCAATTATACAATATTTATCAAGTTTGATCAACTTACCCTCTTTCCATGGCTATCTTCATCATCCTCATCTTCCAACAATTTAACAATACAATAACAATGATAATAACAACAATCAACTATACAAGCTAAGCTAAACAATATCCAATAACCAACATAAAGTCTAAATCCCAATTTATGACCATTCAAGGCTACTACCTCACATTATACCATTCAATAACAATTTCTAGAAACTCAACATAGCTAAGATCATATAAGAACAGCCCACATCAACCACTCAATAATCCTACATCAATTACTCAAAATCATTAAACTCACTTTAGGCTAAATTTAAAGAATTTGAGAAGACATGGGTTCACAAATATTTCTTTCTTAAAACCATAAATAATCATTAATAACCACATGAAACATCATTTGAAATTATTTAATGCAAGAACTCATGCTTAGAATTCGAAATAGGATTTTTGTGTATTTGAAAAACCTTGAAAACCTTTTGATTGAGCTCCTTGAAAGAAAGAATAATCAAGGATAAAGGATCCCCATACCTTTATCTTCAAGAACCAAACGAAATTGGTGAAGAAATCAATAGCCACCATCCACCCTAGCTCCATCTTTCACCTTGAGCTTCCTTGGGGTTTTGAGAGAGTTTTTGAGAGAGGGAAATGTTTTTAGGGATGGGAATGAACTAATGGTATCTAGGAATTAATATAAGTCCTTTGAAAAAAAAAAGGTCCAACACTTAGAAAAAATCAGGCGGGTGAACAGTGATTTCCGTCTCTGGAAATTGCCATTTCCTACCGGACAGATTTTACGAAAATGGACATAACTTCTTCGTCCGAACTCCGAATGAGGTGAAACGAAGTGCGTTAGGTAGCTAACTCAAAGGGCTTTCCATGGATATGTTATGGGCCACCAAATTATTTGTGTGCTAGGAGATATGACCCTCCAAAGTAGACCCTCGAAAAAGGCTTCACTTGGAAATTTCGGATTTTGATACGGTTGCTCTAAAATTTGGGTTAGACCCATTTCCCACTCAATTTGACCCCCTAAACAAGAATATGAAGTCGGATTTCCGAAAAAACGAAACGGATCTTTTTATATATACTAAACAAGTTTCCGAAGCACATTTTAAGAACTTTTTGGGTCAAATTCATTTATAATCATTTCATTAAGTTCTCGACTCCAAACTCACATGTGAGGCTCTAGTTTCACTAGTTTCGTTTTTTAGGGTCGTTACATGAACTCTGTTTGTATATAAAATACAAAATACTATTGTGGAGTTTCTCTAACCAACAACAATCACTTAAGAGCTATAGTGATGACACAACGTTTTACCTCACACTGCCAAGGACCGTCCTATACCTTGCCGGGGTTATAGAACCTAACTCACTAAGTGGATCCACTAGTCTATGCTAAAAAACACTAAAGAAATCATCTAAAAAGTATGACCCTTTTCTACCCATGGTGGCTACATGGTTTATAGGGGCTATGCGTTGTCTAAACTCTCCCCCATATCGGTGCTCAATACTACTCCAAAAATATAATATTAGCTCTTATGTTTAAAAACATACTTCTTTCTGTGATTTGAGATTAGTGCTCAAAAACTTAGCTCAAAGGCTATCTTGGAAATCAAAGTTTTCTCTCTTGCTTCATTTAGAAAGTGATTACTCTTTTCTGAAAACTAGCCTGAAGGCTCCTTGCAAATCGAGGTTTCCTTTATTGTTTAAATGCGAAAACATTTTAAACCCTTTAGGAATACATAGCCCCCATATACTTTTGAAGAAATGAACTTCAACTTTACTCTTTACTGAACTCAAAACTTAAGTCTTCAAACAAAGTTAAAACATTTGCAAAAGACTTTTGGAAAACTTTATGAACTTCTCTTAACTTGACTCTTGACTTCTCTTGACTTGACTCTTAACTTTCCTTGAATTGAATTTATGGATTCAAGGATCGTGATTTGTGATCTCATGATGTTTAGAAACGAATTTAGATAGTTAAACATGAGAAAAGACTAAAAATCAATATCTGAAGGTGGGTTCGCGACGCGGAGAAGCATTTAAATTTTGGTTTTGACAATAAATTTTGAGGCAAAATGGTCCGTGACCGCTCCATGATGTGAAACGACTTTTCCCAAATCTAGAGACTAGCTCCGCAACGCGAAGGCACTGCCAAATTTCAACCGACGAAATTTCTTCTTCATTTTCCAGCTCTAAACCCTCTAAACTCCATTGGTTCTTTCCCCAAACACTTAGAATCGTCTATACCCTCAATATACATTAGATTTTACTCGAAAATACAACTAAAAACGTGAATCAATCCCAAGCAACTTCAACAACACAACGTACAAGGATTCAAACGAACTTTATCAAGAATTCTAGGGATTTACTTTCAAATCAATATACTTTGCTGAAATTGAATCAAGTTTGGCGCGTGGGTGAACTAACCCAACGCTAGGTGATCTCACATACTTGTAGGGATCACCCCCGACGAAATCCACAAGCTAAACTCGATAATCTTGATGAATCTTGCTTCTCTTCTCCTTTCTCCTCTTCTTTCATCTCTTCTCTTGCGTATTTTGGTAAAAGGTAAACTGATCTAATTCTGTTTTGGACCCTAACTTGATTACCAAAAATGAAATAAAATAATTGGGCAAGGAAAAGACCAAACTACCCTTTTCAAGTTTGGCGCGTGGGTGAACTAACCCAACGCTAGGTGATCTCACATACTTGTAGGGATCACCCTCGACGAAATCCACAAGCTAAACTCGATGATCTTGATGAATCTTGCTTCTCTTCTCCTTTCTCCTCTTCTTTCATCTCTTCTCCAAGCCCTTGCGTATTTTGGTAAAAGGTAAACTGATCTAATTCTGTTTTGGACCCTAACTTGATTACCAAAAATGAAATAAAATAATTGGGCAAGGAAAAGACCAAACTACCCTTTTCAAGTTTGGCGCGTGGGTGAACTAACCCAACGCTAGGTGATCTCACATACTTGTAGGGATCACCCCGACGAAATCCACAAGCTAAACTCGATGATCTTGATGAATCTTGCTTCTCTTCTCCTTTCTCCTCTTCTTTCATCTCTTCCAAGCCCTTGCGTATTTTGGTAAAAGGTAAACTGATCTAATTCTGTTTTGGACCCTAACTTGATTACCAAAAATGAAATAAAATAATTGGGCAAGGAAAAGACCAAACTACCCTTTTCAAGTTTGGCGCGTGGGTGAACTAACCCAACGCTAGGTGATCTCACATACTTGTAGGGATCACCCTCGACGAAATCCACAAGCTAAACTCGATGATCTTGATGAATCTTGCTTCTCTTCTCCTTTCTCCTCTTCTTTCATCTCTTCTCCAAGCCCTTGCGTATTTTGGTAAAAGGTAAACTGATCTAATTCTGTTTTGGACCCTAACTTGATTACCAAAAATGAAATAAAATAATTGGGCAAGGAAAAGACCAAACTACCCTTTAAAAATCCGAATTGAACTTTCCTTATTCCAACAAACCAACTTCCAAAGGGCATATCTTATTCATACGAACTCGGAATCACACAAACTCAGCAACGTTGGAAAGATCATTCCAAGAGCTTTTCTACCATAACTGGAAGTGCTCCTAAATCATCATGAGCTAGAAGTTATGGCCGTTTGAAGTTAACCAAAAACTCACTTTTTTTTCTAACTTAACAAAAATTCCAGATTTTCATTCTTCCCAAAAATGACTATTTCAAATTCTTAGCTTCCTAGTTATTTCAAATTGCGAGATGTTACAATAATATAGAAATGTTGATTAACATATGTATTTTTTAAGATGGATAATGTATCGTTGTCAATTTCATGAGGTACACTTGAAAAAACCATATTTATTTGTAATAGATAATTGCATGTACACCTTTCATTGTTTGATTCAATATTATGAATCCTTCATGTGTAAATTTTATATGAGAATATTAACTAAATTGTTTAAATATAAAAGTATTACGAAATATAACATAATCAATCCGTATGCACAAACAAGCTACAACTTAATATAAATGGTTGAAATAATCCAACTGATCTGGCAACATTAGGGGTGCATCTGACTAAAGTGGTACAATTTTCTAAAGACAATGGCACAATCCTTGTTTATGATTATGCATATGCTATGTATATATGTGATGACAGTCCAAATCCCAATTTGAGATTACTAGATCCAAACACGTAAGTTCAGATCATGTTGTTTGGTCAACATTAAGCTTTATTTTGTTTTCAAGTGAAAGTTTCTGTTATTTTTGGTCAAGCCCTATAGCATGTAACAGTATAGTATAGATGAAAAAACTCATAATGTTTGTATATCAGTTTGTTAGCAGTTACTTATCAGCTACAACGATCCATCTACTTCTATTACTCTTTTTAATCTAATTACAATCATACCTCAATTATATGCTTCTTAGAGTCAGCATATGCATTCTCACTATTCATTTCACTCTATTTGGACCCATTTCATTCTAGTATTTACTACTAATTTATGGATCACAAACAATATAAGTTCTCTATATTTCCTAATGAGACACATCTTAACAAACTAAAAAGATTCCCAGTGAATTGGTCTAATATATGTTTACCTTTTCATGACTAAGAATAATTCCAATAATATGACTATCATATCTATTATGTACCTGATGATGCGATGGAGAAGGGCAGAGTTCACAATTGCAAGATAAGATCTGAAGCAAAGAAAAATAAATAAAAAATTATTAATTAGCAAACACAAAGACTAAGCAAATACAAGAGAAAACTATAAAAAGGATTAGAAGTAAAAAATAATAATTAATTTACAACATATATATAGAAAATGAAAATAACTATTCATATTCCAAAACTGAAGAGTCTATGCATTAGATATACCATTCAATTAACTAACTGAAGAGTCTATGCATTAGATATACCATGCATTAGATATGTGAAGATCTCACATAATGTTTGAAGAGAATATATAAAAATTTATCAATATCCATTACATTATTATAGCATCACAATAAATTATACAACTTCAAATGTACATTATGTTCATCCCACAAATATTCGAAAATAAAATGAAATAGAGTAGACTAAAAACAATAAAATAGCTAATGAATTCTAAAACTTTTAAATAACAAAAATTAAAGAGAGAAATAGTTCCAGTTTAAAAGAATAGAGGAACTTCCTCAATAACTAACAAAAGCATAAATAGATCTACCTCTTTTTTATTGCATATATATGTGATGATCAATTACATCCATCAGCAATCATCCATCAACAATTATACATTCGAATAACAAAGTGTATGCATTAACAAAAAGTGACTGTGATGAGCAATGTAATTACATCCACCAATAATCATTCATCAACAATTATACATCGGAATAACTAAGTGTATGCATTAATATAAAGTGATTTTGAAAATAATTTTTTGGTATGTATAATTACAAGTTTGGAATTATAAAAGTCATTCAAAAATTGATGATATACATAACATCTATGAGAATTAGATTGGTTAAGTTGGGATATGTAAAGTTTCTGGCTAAAATCTAAATATGCGTGTCATATTAAGATGTATGGTAATTCAAAGGACATTTTTGTTCTTTAATGTTAAAGGATATTTCAGTTTTTAAAGGATATAATTTACTGCCTTTTGTTGTTACGAAACACTTCATCTACCGAACTCCATTTTAGAATAAAAACAAATTAAATATTCTGTGAATTAATTCTACCTTGAAATATAATGGATTAATACCATATAAATATTATTTAATATTTTATTAATTAGTTTTTTTAATAATATTTAAATTTAGTGAAGGGATAAAATCGTAATCCAACTTTGAAGTTAAGATCTTCCCACTTATAATAATAAATAATAATAGTTTTTGGGCTTGCCCTGCGCTCGTGTACCTATATCAATCAATACACATTTTTTTTAAAATATATAAAGATTATTAATAATACTGTTTTATGTTTTAAAATTAAAAAGAGTATATACTCCTTAAAATGATGAATTTTAATTTTTCTTAAGTTCACTAAATGACATGTGTGAACTTTACGTGTCTTGATTTTTTTCATTTTTTACATATGAATTTAGATTAATTGACAAGTCTTTGAATCAATGAGATTTTTCATCCAAATACTTTTTTTTCTAAATAGAATAAATGAAATAATAAGTTCTAAATTTAACCAATAAAAAACATAAAGTTGCAGAATACAATAATATTTATGAATACATCTTTTCTTCTTCAACGCCTCTTCTTTCCATTATTAGGGTATTTATTTACAAATCACACCATGATTTTATTTTCATACAAGTAGTAAACCATTTATAAATTCTTAAAAAACGTATTAAATATAATGCAAGCTAATTTTTGTAGATTTAATTATGAGAAAAAACTAATTACATGAGTTATTCAATTATCTTATCCCATAACCTAGAGTGTAGAAGAATTACATAATGCAGTAGTATTATGCATACATTGACATATATCATAAACACCGACATTAATTCAATCACTACAGGATAATCAACTTGTTATAAGAAACATAATCTTTAAAAGAAGATTTGTACATCACACATGTAAATGAAAATTTTATTTTTCTTTTTCATTGCCATTATTCAAGAAAAATTAGTCAATTTACCTTCTTTCAACTGAAAAATTGAATGTAACAAACAATAAACTAAGTAAAATTATGCAATATTGAAATGAAAAATAATACTTACCAAACAACAAATCAATATCTATGCCGCCTTTAACCTTCTTGAAGAATTCATCGAATACACTGAAATGACTAATATTCTAGTCCAAATATCTATATTCTCCAAGAAACTATTGTCAATAAATTAACGAAACAACATACATGTTCTTTCTCACACAAGTAGGTTTGTTTTACCTCATGAATGTTAAGCAGATTTTTTGTCCAAACTAAAAATACTCTAGAATTATGTCTCACTTGTTGCGTTAAAAACATAAAGTTTCGATTAAAGAATGAAACAAAACAATATGTAATATGAGTTCTATCTATATAAATATATAACTAAAATTTATTCACCCAAAATGAGAAGAAAGCAAAATAATGTATTTTGTGGGAAAAATCATGTATATAATTTTATCAATGGAAACTCTTCAAATTCTTTAACTTAAAATTAAATAAGAGATGTTTGAAATGTTTGGACTTCATTTATTTGAATGACTTTTTATCTTCCATTATATCTTTATTACTTTAAAGTTTATTATCTAATTATTTATTTGAATATACTTTTACATTTTTTATATTTTAAAAAATAGAAAAAATATTTAAGTGAAGGGCAAAATGATAATCCAATTTTGAGGTTAGGAGCTTCCCACTTATAATAATATATGATATGATATGATAAGAAGATATAGATGATATGATGATATGATATGATAGATAGATAAATAGCCAGATATAGATATATAGATAGATATAGATATACAAAGACAAACAACAAGCATATCGGAGTATGGGATATATTTTCATTTGTATGGTCACAGAAAAAATTGAACTTTACCTACTATGACAATACAATTACGGAACTATCTACTATATATAACAAAACCATATGTTCGTCACACAAAAGTAACTGAAACAAGGAGTTTCTCTCTCTCTCTCTCTCTCTCTCTATATATATATATATATATATATATATATATATATGTCTAGCTGAAACTGATCGATCACTGTTTTCCAGCAACTGTTGCATTCTTGTTTGCCTTAAAGGGGTCGTTTGGTTTGAAAATGAGTTATGAGGATAAGTTATGTTGGGATTAGTTATGATGGGATAAGTTGTGTTGAGATAATTTTTTATTGAGTGTTTGGTTTGTTGTATTCAAAATAATAAATTTTAAGAACAATTTATTTGTTTACAAAAATACCCTTCATTAATGTAAAAAGTGATATAACAAAAGGGTTGAAAGAGACATTTTTGTCATTTACCTATTTTATCCCGGGATTACTATACCACCCAAGGAGAGGGATAACTTATTCCGGTACTAATTATTAATCCCAGGATAAGTTATTCCGAACTTGCCAACCAAACAACAAAATAAGCGGTACTATAACTTATCCCGGTACTAATTATTAATCCCGGGATAGTTATTATGATTGTGCACTTGGAAGTCAAGATCTATGCACCAACCAACACGATAATTATCCTAACCAATCAATTTCTTTTTGGAATTTTGATTTGAAATGTCTTTTCTCAAAGTCTATACACCAAATATTAGGCTTACTATGATGGCTGCCTTTTCTGATTAATCAAACTTTTTGAATTTTCAACTTTAAAGGTTTTTGCCCCATTCTATACACCAACTAAGAAAAATTAAAATTATATAGTCTTTGCATATGGTGTGACATATTTGGATGGTGACTTTATTTTTGACCCTTTAAGTAACAATAGGGGCATTATTGGACCAAACTATTAGTTGTATGGATATTTTTGGACCAAACTACTGACAGCACAGACATTTTTAGACTAAACTATTAACTAAGAATATTTTCCGTTGAATATATGAAGGACATGCCATGTCTGGACTCCTGCACTGTCTTCCATCAGCAGGTCAATTCTCGAGGTGGCGCACTATGTAAGGCGCTGCATGTATTCGGAGTAGATTTCCAGTCTAACTTGAATGCATTAGGAAAATGACTAGGTAACTAGTAGTAAATTTTTCTTTGCTTAACTTTGTGTTATATATACCTCATCAAAATTATTGAATAGACACACAAAACAAACATTTCTTGATTTCTTATCTACCAACTTAATTAGTATTTGACCATTTTAGTGCAGAAATGGGTTGTGTAAAACTTACATTTTTCATGCTATATACCTTTCTCAGTCAACTTGCTTTCTCGTCATCCTTACCTCATTTGTGCCCCGAAGATCAAGCTCTTGCTCTTCTACAGTTCAAGAACTTGTTTACCATTGATCCTCATGCTTCTAATTATTGTTACGACATAAGTACAGGCCAAGTGATTCAGTCATATCCAAGAACTCTTTTATGGAACAAGAGCACAAATTGTTGTTCGTGGGATGGAGTTCATTGCGACGAGATGACAGGACAAGTGATTGAGCTTGATCTCCGTTGCAGCCAACTTCGAGGCAAGTTTCATTCCAATAGTAGCCTCTTTCAACTCTTCAATCTCAAAAGGCTTGATTTGTCGCATAATGATTTCACTAGATCGCTCATTTCACCTAAATTTGGTGAGTTTTCAAGTTTGACGCATCTTGATTTGTCGAGTTCACGTTTTACAGGTATAATCCCTTCCGAAATCTGTCACCTTTCTAAATTACACGTTCTTCGATTCAGTGATCAATATGGGCTTAGTGTTGGGCCTCACAATTTTGAACTGCTCCTTAAGAACTTGACCCAATTAAGAGAGCTCAACCTTAACTCCGTTAACATCTCTTCCACCATTCCTCTGAATTTCTCTTCTTATTTAACAAATCTACAGCTTCTATACACAGAGTTACATGGGGTATTGCCCGAAAGAGTTTTCCACCTTTCCAACTTAGAATACCTTGATTTATCGAAAAGTCCCCAGCTCACAGTTACGTTTCCCACAACCAAATGGAATAGCAGTGCATCACTTATGAGGTTATATCTCAATAGTGTGAATTTTACTGGTAGTATACCTGAGTCATTTAGCCATCTAACGTCACTCCTTAACTTGGACATGGGTTATTCTAATCTGTCAGGGACTATTCCTAAACCTCTATGGAATCTCACCAACATAGAGAGTTTGAACCTTGGTGATAACCATCTTGAAGGACCAATTTCCCAGTTCTCGATATTTGAAAAGCTCAAGGATTTATCACTTAGAAATAACAACTTTGATGGCCAGCTTGAGTTCTTATCCTTTAACAGAAGCTGGATGCAACTTGAATCGCTAGAAATTTCATCCAATTACCTAACTGGTCCAATTCCATCCATCGTAAGCGGACTGCAAAACCTACGAGCACTCTTCTTGTCATCAAACAACTTGAATGGGACTATACCTTCCTGGATATTCTCCCTTCCTTCCTTGGTAGGGTTAGACTTGAGCAATAACACTTTCAGTGGAAAAATTCAGGAGTTTAAGTCCAAAACATTCTATGCCGTTATTCTAAATCAAAATAAGCTGGAAGGTCCTATTCCAAAGTCACTCCTAAACCAGCAGTTCCTAGAAGTTCTTCTCCTTTCGCACAATAATATCAGTGGACATATTCCTTCAGCTATCTGCAAACTGAAAACATTGGGATTGTTAGGATTGAGAAGTAATAATTTGGAAGGAACAATCCCACAATGCCTGGGTGAGATAAGTGGACTTATGATTTTGGATTTAAGCAACAATAGTCTTAGTGGGACAATTAATACAACTTTTAGTATTGGAAACCAATTCAACATCATCAAATTGGATGGCAATAAGCTACAGGGGAAAGTTCCACCATCTTTGATCAATTGTGAAAATTTGAAATTTCTAGGTTTAAGTAACAATGAGTTGAATGACACGTTTCCAAAATGGTTGGGAGACCTACCTTATTTGAAGATCTTAAATTTGAGATCAAATAAGTTCTATGGTCCGATAAGGACTGGCAACTTGTTTGCTCAAATTCGAGTCATAGATCTCTCATCCAATGGGTTTAGTGGAGTGTTACCAGTGATCCTGTTTCAGAATTTTCAAGCCATGAAAACAATTGGTGAGAACAGTGGAACCAGAGAGTATGTAGCAGATATATATTCTTATTATTACGAAAATTCTTTGACAGTGACAACGAAGGGACTGGATCATGAACTTCCTAGAGTTTTGACTACACAAATAATTATCAATCTCTCAGGGAATAGATTTGAAGGTCACATTCCAAGCATTATTGGAGATCTCATCGGACTTCATGCGCTGAACTTATCCCATAATGTCTTGGAAGGTCATATACCAGCATCATTGCAAAATTTATCAGTACTCGAATCATTGGATCTCTCATCGAACAAAATCAGCGGAGAAATTCCGCAGCAGCTTGCATCCCTCACATCTCTTGCAGTCTTAAATCTCTCTCACAATCATCTTGTTGGATGCATCCCCAAAGGACAATTTGATACGTTTGAGAACAGTTCATACCAAGGGAATGATGGGTTACGTGGATTGCCACTCTCAAAACATTGTGGTGTTGATGATAGGGTACGACAAGATACAATTCTAGTTGAGCTAGATCAAGAAGAAGAAGATTCACCAATGATCAGTTGGCAGGCAGTTCTCATGGGTTATGGTTGTGGACTTGTTATTGGGTTGTCTGTAATATACATAATGTTGTCAACTCAATATCCAGCATGGTTGTCGAGGATAGATTTAAAATTGGAACACATAATTACTACGAGAATGAAAAAGCACAAGAAAAAATATTAGTATGTAGATACCTGCAGGTATTCAACTTCATCTCTACCCTTTCAGAAGATCACTTCTTACATATCAATTTATTAGTGTGTAACTTTAATTCTTTCTTTTTGAAAATTGCAGGATTCAAGTATACAGAGTTTCTGAAGATGCAGCTAAAAGACTTTATCTTTCATAGTTTGTGATGTTTCCATAAAGTGTTTGTTATCCTATGAATAAAGACATGACTTTTCTTCCTTTGAGACTCAAATCAGAGTTTGCTTTCATTTGTCTATGGCATGTAGAAATAAATTCGACAAATAAACAGAAATCAGACATAAACTTGAATCGTTAGATCATTTAATCAGGTGATATGTGCCCTGACTAGCTAAAAACATAGTATTTCACTCAACTCTTTCACATAACATCATAACACAAATATAGAACACTCCACTTTTAAGTTTGGAAACATAAAAAACTGAATTTTCAGAGTTCAAAAATATTTTTTTTCATTAATCAAAAGATCAAAGAAACATTAGGAAAAAGATTTGCATTATTCTCTACTGCTTGAGCCTCACATAGACAACATCCAGTGTTTTCAACTGGAATCTACATTCTTTGAAGAGCCTTCAACTCTTCCCATCCAACTCTCGGATGACAGAGTTACCGATATCTCTATTGGTGGAAGGTAGACAGTACCAGTTGAATTAATTGAATAGAACACAAGTTGACCCGAGCATCACTGTTATACAACAACAAACTACGCCTCAGCCCCTTAAAATAACTTGCATAGAGACCTGCAATAATGTTCAAACCCCAAAATAAGATAGACATAAACACACAACTGAATGATAGAATTTCTAGTGATCGAAATCCATAAGGATTTCAAACTTCATTTAGGAAGAAATCAAGCAGAAGCGCTTGACTATAGGTGAGCTTTATCGTGATCAACTATTGTTCAGATTAATTAATTAGCAAACCGCTGCATAATTTCAAAGTTTCGGGGCAAAGAAAAAGATTCATAAAAACAAAAGTAGAAAATAATAGGAAATACCTGGCCAAACAAAAGGATATCACTACAACTTTCTTTAAGCAGTGCTTTAATCTCTCTGCAAAATCCATATGCAGGATCCTTTTAACTGATTTTGATGAGTCGAGATTTCACAAAAATGTATCTGCCAAGCTATGACTTAGCTGATGCGGCAGTTATCAGCTCCACTAAATAAAACTGTGGGCTGAAACCTTGTGTATTCCAGCATCTAACATTGCTTTTCTCAAGGCAGCAGCATAATCGCACCTCTCTGTGCCAGCACAAATGATTCAGTTGCGACTCAAGCAATAGTTGTGATACTTCATTTCCCAACTCAATAGCTCCATAAAGTCTACAAGCACCCATCAGAGCCCCCAAGACAGTGACATCAGCTTCAAAAGGCATCTTCTTTATGAAGTCATACGCTTCCTGTAGTGCTCCATCTTAGCTACAAGTCCAAATTCATGTGACATTTCAAGAGCAAACCTGCTTGCTAACCATTGCATCAAATATCTTTGAAGCATAAACCAAACAACCCATCTTTCCATAAAACGTAATCAATGCGGTCGTCATGAAGACACTCAACTCCTCATTCTTTACCATGTACTTGCCTCCCTATATATAATGCCACACAAACATCCAAAAACGTGCAAGAAGAAAAAATACTAACAAATGTAGTCTCATTTGGCTTCAATAAACCACACTTCACTTCCGCGTGTACCATCATTCTCTGGAAAAACTTATCAGCAACTTCAGAGCACCCGTTCTTCATGTACCCATAAATCATGCTATTCCATGAATAAACATCTCTATAAGGCATGTGAGAAAACATCAAGAACCCCAAACCCATATCCCATTTTTCCCACAAACATCAAGCATCGTATTAACTAAATTAAGTATCACTATTATTAGTTAACTATCTCCTGGGGCCTATTAGACTGATAAACAGAAACTGGAAACTACTTGAGTCATTCAATCAATTTCCAACTGAGATATTAGCGAAAGTCGTATGCTTAATTTATGGTTTGTTCATGCTTAATAACCACTACAAAGTCATAAAAATTCTTTTTTTGCCTTAACACTAACTAAATTTTACACCTTTTTTTTGTTTAAAAGGATATTACTACTTATATATATACACAAAGACAAACAACAAGCATATAGGAGTATGGGATATATTTTCATTTGTATGGTCACAGAACCAGATTCAGTTTACCAACGAAAAAATTGAACTTTACCTACTATAACAATACAATCACGAAACTATTTACTATAACAAAACCATATTTTCTCAAAGTCTATTACACCAAATATTATTCTTATTCTGATGGCCACCTATTCTGACTAATCAACCTTTTTGAATTTTCGACTTGAAAAGTTTTTTCCCCAGTCTATTCACCAACTAAGAAAAATTTCAATTCATAATAAAAAAACAATTTCTTACTTGACTTTATATTGTTAGTTTACATAGTCTTTGCATATGGTGTGACATATTGGGATGATTATTTTTGGCTCAGTCAGTAACATTAGACACATTTTTCGACCAAACTATAAATTGTATGGACATTTTTTGTCCAAACTATCGACAGCATGGGCATTTTTAGACCAACCTATTAATTAAGAATATGTTTAGTTGAATATATGAAGAATATGCCATATCTGGACTCCTGCACTGTCTTCCATCAGCAGGTCAATTCTTGTGGAAAATTAGCTGGAGCTGGCGCACTATGTAAGGCGTTGTATTCTGAGTAGATTTCCAGCCTAACCTTAATGCATTAGCAAAATGACTAGGTAACTTGTAATAAATTCTTCTTTGCCTAATTTGTGTTATATATACCTCATCAAAATTATTGAATAGACACACAAAGCAAACATTTCTTGTTTACTTCTCTACCAACTTAATTAGTTTTGATCATTTTTAGTGCGGAAATGGGTTGTGTAAAACTTGTATCTTTTATGCTATATCCCTTTTTCGGTCAACTTGCTTTCTCCTCATCCTTACCTCATTTATGCCCCGAAGATCAAGCTCTTGCTCTTCTACAATTCAAACACATGGTTACCATCAATCCTAATGCTTCTGATTAATGTCTCGACATAAGTACAGGGCAAGAGATTCAGTCATATCCAAGAACTCTTTTATGGAACAAGAGCACAGATTGTTGCTCATGGGATGGAATTCATTATGACGAGATGACAGGACAAGTGATTGAGCTTGATCTCTGTTGCAGCCAACTTCAAGGCAAGTTTCATTCCAATAGTAGCCTCTTTCAACTCTCCAATATAATCCCTTCTGAAATCTCTCACCTTTCTAAATTGCACGTTCTTCGAATAAGTGGTCTATATGAGCTTAGTCTTGGGCTTCACAATTTTGAACTGCTCCTTAAGAACTTGACCCAATTAAGAGAGCTTAACCTTGACTATGTGAACATCTCTTCCACCATTCCTCTGAATTTCTCTACTTATTTAAAAACTCTATCGCTTCTAGACACACAGTTACGTGGGGTATTGTCCGAAAGAGTTTTCCACCTTTCCGATTTGGAATCCCTTGATTTATCAGAAAATCCCCAGCTCACTGTTAGGTTTCCCACTACCAAATGGAATAGCAGTGCATCACTCATGAAGTTATATCTCTATGATGTGAATATTACCGGTAGGATACCTAAATCATTTAGCCATCTAACTTCACTTCATGAGTTGTACATGGGTTATACTAATCTGTCAGGGCCCATTCCTAAACCTCTATGGAACTTAACCCACATAGAGAGTTTGTTCCTTGATCATAACCATCTTGAAGGACCAATTTCCCAGTTCTCGAGATTTGAAAAGCTCAAGAAGTTATCACTTGGAAATAACAACTTTGATGGCCGTCTTAAGTTTTTATCCTTCATCAGAAGCTGGGCGCAACTTGAATGGCTAGTTTTGTCATCCAATTCCCTAACTGGTCCAATTCCATCCACCGTGAGTGGACTGCAAAACCTAAAACAGCTCTACTTGTCATCAAACTACTTGAATGGGACTATACGTTCCTGGATATTTTCCCTTCCTTCACTGAGAGTGTTAAACTTAAGCAATAACACTTTCAGTGGAAAAATTTAGGGGTTCAAGTCCAAAACATTATATGACGTTTCTCTAAGACAAAATAAGCTGGAAGGTCCTATTCCAAAGTCACTCCTAAACCAGCAGAGCCTATATGTTCTTCTCCTTTCACACAATAATATCAGTGAACAGATTTCTTCAGCTATCTGCAATCTGAAAATATTGGCAGTACTAGATTTGAGAAGTAATAATTTGGATGGAACAATCCCACAATGTTTGGGTGCGATGAATGAATACCTTTGGAATTTGGATTTGAGCAACAACAGTCTTAGTGGGACAATTAGTACAACTTTTAGTATTGGAAACTCTCTCAGGGTCATTAGCTTGCATGGGAATAAGCTAACGGGGAAAGTCCCACGATCTTTAATCAATTGCAAGCATTTGAAACCCCTTGATCTAGGTAACAATGAATTGAATGACACATTTCCTAACTGGTTAGGAGACCTACCTGATTTGCAGATTTTAAGCTTGAGATCAAATAAGTTGCATGGTCCCATTAAATATTCAGGGAATACAAACTTGTTTCCGCAGCTTCAAATTATTGATCTATCATCCAATGGATTTAGTGGGAATTTACTTGAAAGCCTTTTTGGGAATTTGCAAGCCATGAAGAAATTTGATGAAAGTACAAGAACCC
Source organism: Solanum commersonii (assembly GCA_029007595.1). Classification (NCBI taxonomy): domain Eukaryota; kingdom Viridiplantae; phylum Streptophyta; class Magnoliopsida; order Solanales; family Solanaceae; genus Solanum; species Solanum commersonii. The sequence continues at coordinate 240,742 of JAJTWQ010000255.1, forward strand.
GACAGTATATTTCTGATCAATATATGCTTGTTTATGATTATGTGATGACAATTACAACAAAGGGACAGGATTATGATTCTATTAGAATTTTGGCTTCTAACATGATTATCAATCTCTCAAAGAACAGATTTGAAGGTCATATACCAAACATTATTGGAGATCTTGTTGGACTTCGTACGTTGAACTTATCTCATAATGTCTTGGAAGGTCATATACCGGCATCATTGAAAAATCTATTTGTGCTCGAATCATTGGATCTCTCATCTAACAAAATCAGCGGAGAAATTCCGCAGCAGCTTGCATCTCTCACATTTCTTGAAGTCTTAAATCTCTCTCACAATCATCTTTTTGGATGCATTCCCAAAGGAAAGCAATTTGATACGTTTGAGAACAGTTCATACCAAGGAAATGATGGATTACGAGGATTGCCACCCTCAAGAGATTGTGGTCGTGATGATAGGGTACCACAAGTGACAATTCCAGTTGAGCTAGATAAAGAAGAAGAAGAAGATTCACCAATGATCAGTTGGCAGGCGGTTCTCATGGGTTACGGTTGTGGTCTAGTTATTGGATTGTCCTTAATATACATAATGTTGTCAACTCAATATCCAACATGGTTTTCGAGGTTGGTTGTGCAATTGGAACACAGAATTACTACGAGACTGAAAAAACACCAAGAAAAGATATTAGTGTGTAACCGACAGGTATTCAACTTGATCTTTATCTTCAGAAGATTACTTCTTCTATATCGATTTATTAATGTGCAAGTTTAATGCTTTATTTTTTAAAATTGCAGGATTCATGCCTACAGAGTTGCTGAGGATGCAGATAAAAGCCTTTATCTTTCCTAGTTTGTGATGTTTCCGTTAGGTGTTTGTTATCCTATGAATAAAGACATGAATTTTCTTCTTTGAGACTCAATCAGATTTGTCTATGGCATGTAGTTATTAGTTAACAGAAATCAGACACAAACTTGAATCTTTAGATCATTCAATCGGACAATATGTGTGCCATCACTAAAATCATTGTATTTCACTCAACTCTTTCACATTAACATAATCATAGAACACTCACTTTAAGTTCAAAAACATAAAAAAAATAAAAAAATCTGTAGTTACAGTCTTACAGAGTTCGGAAATATTTTTATACAGGCTCATGATGGTCCTTCATCAAAAGATCAAAGAAACATTACCAGGGACCAAAGTAGCAGTTTTCTATCATTAACTCTTTTCATTGAAGCAGCAGCAAAAGATTTGCATTATTCTCTACTGCCTCACATAGACAACATCCTGTGTTTTCAACATTCTTTGAAGAGTTGGAGAAAGAGCCTTCAACTCTTCCCATCCAACTCTCGGATGACAGAGTTCCCCAATATCTCTATTGGTGGAAGGTAGATGTTACCAGTTGAATTGAATTAATTGAATAGAACACAAGTTGACCTGAGCATCACTGTTATACAACAACAAACTACGCCTCAGCCCCAAACAATAACTTGCATAGAGACCTGCAATAATGTTCAGAGCCCAAAATAAGATGGACATAAACACACAACTGAGTGATAGCTCCATGAAATGTACAAGCACCCATCAGAGCAGTGGCATCAGCTTCAAAAGGTATCTTCTTTATGAAGTCGTACGCTTCCTGTAGTAGCCCAGCTCTGCGTAAGAGATCAATCAGACAACCATAGTGCTACAAGTCCAAATTCATGTGAAATTTCAAGAGCAAACCTGCTTGCTAACCATTGCATCAAATATCTTTGAAGCATTTATCAAACAAACCATCTTTCCATAAAACTCAAACAATGTAGTCGTCTTGAAGACACTCAACTCCTCATTCTTTACCATGTACATGTACTTGCCTCCCAAGATTTAATGCCAAACCAACATCCAAAAAAGTCACCACTCCTTGTTAGTCAAAAATCACACTTGTCGAATTTCAAACATTTATATGTGAATAGAATCAAAGATATACTTTTTTTCTCTTGATCTACTAGCCTCTGCTCTCTGCTCTCTGTGCATTCCTATTTCTTAATAAATCTCAAATGTTTTTTTTATTTTTTTAAAATAGGCATTCTATAGAAGCTGCAGTTTTCGCGGATAGCAGATGGGCAAAGCAATCTGCTATGGTCAGCAGCCGGTTCTATCCATTTCTTCTTTTATTCAACACATCTTGTTTTTTGAATAACTCTGCTAGTTCAATGTACTTTGGTTCACGTTATCATCAAACGCGACTAAAAGCAAAAAGAGCTAGCACATATGATAGATTGCATCATTTTTATTACACATGAAACTTTATTACGAAATTCATGTCTTTTACACACACACAAAAATCAAATGGAAATACTATAAGGTACACCTTTTCCTGTAACTCCAGGTTCAGAATATGGTTTCAACAATTCATAAGGCATAACTCCAGCTCCATTTCTATTATTCAACTTACTATCACCATTTCTAGCATCAATAATCCCTTCAAGCTCCTTCAATTTCCCCGAAAACACCTCGAACGCCGCGTTAATTACGGGATCCTCAGCCCAATAAGGCTCAATCTTTTCACCAATATATTCTTCATCTGGTGAATGGTTTGATAAGACATCCAAAATTGTCATTACTTTTGTTGCTTGAATTTGTGAAGGGAAGCATCTTAGTAGTGCCTCCTCAGGTTTATTCATGAACCACTCCCATTCTTCAGCTGTTGGATCCTCAGTTGGCATTTTTGATCTAGCAACTGTTGGCCTATTTGGAAAGTAGCCTACATATGTAATATTATAGTTAATACGATGAGGGCCGAACGCGCAGCTATTGAAAACAACTTATCTACCTAGTTCACACAAACAAGATAGGGATATGGTCTGTATAATACGCCCCACCCTCTCCGGACAGTGACGAAGCCAAAAGTTTTACTAAGGAGTGTCAGTTGTCACAATATATATTAAAAAAAAAAAAAGAGGGGGGGGTGTTCACCTGGCATCTATGCTCTTTAGTTTTGGATTTGTACAAGTAAACACACACGCTCTACATGGCATAATACATGTAGGACGCCACATAGGACACAAAATTGTTATGCAGGATGTCACGTAGGACGAATGTGTTTATTTGTTTAGTTATATACAAGTCTAAGTATCTACTTGTGCACATTCAAAATCGAAGAGCGTAGATGTCAGCTGAAACCAAGTTAAAGGACATATAGTATATATACATAAACTAAAATTTTGACCTAGCTAAACCATTTTATTTTTCAACGAACTTCAGACTCCACTTGTGAGATCATACTGCGTATGTTAATTTGGCCAAATTGAAAAATGATGCAAAGCAACAAAAAAAAAAAAAGGTAAGATGTGTGTACCTGCATAGCTGTATTGGCCAAAGTTAACTGCTGCATGATGGCCAGAAGTTACCCAAACTATTGTTGTGATAATACCAATTAAGTCATTTGGGGTTTTTAACTCTGGCCACCATGGCTCATCTCTCTTGTCACCATGTCCAACATTTTTAATCTCTGACCACCAAGCTTGGAGTTCTTTATCAGATTCAATAAGATTTGTTTGTGGATAATAATGGTTTACATAATTTGTTACCCATTGTTTAAGTATGTCCCAAAGTACTAAACCATCATTAGCAAAAGGGTAATCTTCTATTGCTAGTTTCAATCCATGTGGTTCATTTGGATCTTCCACTGCCAATCCCCTGTAAATTTTGCACAAAATAACATGTTAGTAGAACTAGGGGCTCATCCGAGTCCTTTTCGTTGAAAAATTATACTATATATAAGGTCAATCTTATTTTTATGTATATATATAGTAGATGTTGATTCTCCTGTTTGTGTTATACCAATGTACAAACCAATAAATCTTGATTTAGAAAATCAAGGTTGTCTAAAGGGTAAAGAAGTTACTTGTGAATACTTTATAGCTCATCCCGATCGTATTTCTCCCGAGATGAAAGAAAAGATTAGTTATTTGTCTTTTCAGAACTATTGCCCCAATAAAAAATAAACTTAACAATTAGAGGTCTCAAGTTCAACCTTCGCAAACGGAAGCACCTTTGGTTGGGAGCATTTTACCTCCAATATAAGATTTTCTAACCCTAAAATGAGCCCCACGTGTCTCGAGATCTACCCCTTTTTTTAACCGAGACACATTTAATTAGGAGCATTTTACTCCAAAGTGGGATCTTTTTACATGAATTTAGATTAGTAGGGTCCCAAAACAGATATCAAACACCGAATCAAATTAGAATAATAGAAGATTAGTGAATTATTACCTACTAATAAGGTTTTGTGGGAGTGCCTCTTGGTCAAATCTCCATTCAGCACCGTAGGCAATAGAACTCAACTCAATTGCATACTTCCCTGGGAAAAATGAACTCTCAATAATACCATTAGCATTAACAAGTGCTTCTCTAGCTAAGGCATTTATCTCCATTGTGTATCTGAAATGAGGATGCAACAATCTATATATTGGATGCATTGCACTTAGTTGCCTATTTGATGCAATAATGTATGGCTCTGTACAACAATGAGTTCTTAGCCTGCAAAATTTTGGTACAAAAAAAAATTAGTCAAAAATTCAACATCAAAATTACTAAGAAAAGAGTTTTAAGGTATATACATCGTGTGTCAGGCAGTGTAAGAAATTTGTACACCATCAAGTCAACCTTTCCTTGTTGTATCAGGTACTTTGTCTTATTTTCAAGATTAATATGTCATGTCTTAAGAAGACTTATCTATAAGTAATATCTTTTAGGCAACTGGATAGTGTAAAAAAAAGAATCTTTGCGCTGACATCGTGATAGAGTACTAATGTGAGGAATCACTACATCAAAAATGATCTTTAGCGGCAATAGCTTAATTGCTGCTAAAAACATATTTTTAGCTAGTGGTTTGTAAATGTCCCTAAAGTCTATAGAGACACTGGATCCAATGACAATTAACTAATGTCGGTAAAAGCTTTATCACTCTTTGTTAATGTGTATATTTATTACCGTTAAAAGTTGTTTTTATTATAGTGAGTCAGTTAGCAAAGAGTTCAAGTTATATGCATCATCAATATGTAATATGGAATTTATGTATAATTAATAAATCACTTTTACTTGTTATAACAGATAACTCTAATATCTTAAGAAGACTTATTTGTAAATATCTTTTAGGTGACATGATAACTTACCAGTGACTAACTAGTTGATGATAGCCAGAGTCATGAGAAAGAACATGAGCTTTAGCCAATTTCCATAGCCAAGCCCCAGTGGCATTCCAATCATTTGGGGAATAAACCTCCTTCCATTGAGGTTTATCATCTACTGGTGGCCTAGTTAGCTCAATTGCCAATGGTTTCAATGTGCCTTGAGGTGTCAAGAAGAATATAGTTCTTGATCCATATAATACTGACCCTTTGAGTTCATTCACTTTGTTCACATATGGCAACAACAAATCATGGTAATCTAGGATGAACAACTTCTTTTGTTGAACTGCCTGTATAGATATATAACTCAAGAATTAAAATCAAGACTTTATATACATAATCCAAGAAATTGTGGAAAAATGATATTAAGGGGTGATCTTGAATTTTTGGTGACCACCTAAAGACGATCTTAATAAAAATGACATATGTTGTCCATCAAGAATAAATTCAAATTATAATGTGTACACAAATTTAGTTTTTTCTATGAGGAATAAAGAGTTATGACCATTTAAAGAAGTGACAAACACTATATAAAGCTAGTGTAATGTGTTGTCGCTTGTTGGGGTAGGAGTTTTAGTTGTAATGACTTGTGAATAATTAAGCTAAATCATGCAATGTTTATCTATATGAGGTAGAACTTGTGGCAAATTGAGAAGATTCACTATATTGCAATGACTCGAACTCGTGGTTCATAGGTAAAACAAATTTATATCCAATAGAAAACAATGGTTGTTTTTTAAAACATCTAATAAGTTGGGGCCAAAAGTTCAAAATCACCCCTATGGAGGTCATTTTTGAAAATCACCCTATATTATAAAATATAACTAGTGCAATCTAGTATGTGGATTATTTGTAACCTGACCTTTCTTGAGACTATTGGTTAAATCATGTCTCTCACTTAGTTCAATAAACTAAATTTCGCCTTTAAAAGTAGTTGGGTGACTCTTTTCTTGTGAAAGACAAATTTATTAGCCCATTGAGCTATTGGGGGACTTGATAATTTAAAAAGTAACCTTAAGAAAGGCCATTCGTGCAAATAAAAAAGATAAAACTATTGGCCAGACTAGATATCGTCTGTCTACAAATAAAGCAAAAAATATTTATTTTTTTGTAATTGAAAATAAATAAATAAAAATAATGTGTTTATATATATACCTGTTCAACAGTCATATAGTTTCCAATTTCTTTCTCAATTAGCTCTTTTGTGATTTCTGATTCAGGAGGTCCATACACTTTAGGGTCTAGCTTGCTCCTCAATGGCCATTCCTGTATTTACCAACAAATTAGCGATGGATAAAAATTCAGTTAGTTTCAAGGCAATTTGACGATGGATAATTAGTAATAAGGTTTATGGCTAATTCTATTTTTTTTTTCTGATATTTATGATAAAGTGTATATATATATATATAATAGTTAAGCATATGATATTTAAAATCATATGAAAAAAATATTTATGTTCCCAATACTAATATTCCTATTATTAAATCTATATAGAACAACATAAAGTGAACTCAAAATAAATACCTATTAAGTTTAAAATGATATAAAGAGAAAAAAAAAATCAAAATTATGGCAATACTATATGAGTTGATATAAATATCTTATACAAATAAGCTTTTATCGTAATAACATACCGTAACCAATCGGATACTGTATGGATTTAAACCAGCTAAGGTTTGTCGAGCAAATTCCACATCTCTAAACCAAGAAAATTGGTCCCCTGCCATAAATATTACAAAGAAATAAAAAAATATTAATCGTACAAGCAATTTTCAAAAATATCGTCACACTCGTGTCTAATTATTGAAATATGTGGTGCATTTTTGAAAGACAGAAATGACAACATTTTTGAAGAATCCTATCAAAGTGTAGATTTCTAATTTTATATGTAATATTTAGATTTCTGATCCCCCTTAAAAAAATAAACAAATCTACATGACATCACATGAAAATATTTATTGATCCAACTACAAGAAGCAAAATGCAACGACATTTTCGGAGGATTAGATCAACATATATATGTTTCTAGTGTTATCTATGCAATTCTCAGCTATGTTCCTCGTATATATCCTTCAAAAATGTCCTTGCACTTGTGTTGAATTATACAAATATTATGCATTTTTAGAAATCTGAAATAACTTTTTAACGATATTTTTGAAGGATCTGGACAAAGTATAGATTTCTAGTAAAAATATTTAGATTTTTTTTATCTTTAAAAGTGCTAGATGCATGATATCAAATGAAAATAAATGTTGATCCAAGTACATTTAAGCAAAACACACCTGTTAACATTCTTGAAAATTCCAAACAACATAGTTAATTTATAGGGTTTTTTGGGTACTTACTTTGAACCAATTGAGGGGATTCAAAGAGCAAGACATCTTTTCTAGTATCGGAAATAGCCTTAATAAGCCTTGGTACGACATTAAAAAGGCCACTATTTTTATCTCCAAGTCCTGGTAGATCGACACCGACATTGAAAAGCGAGTCAATGGCCGGAAAATGTGGAAACCCGAGGTTGGGATCAGTTACGACTGATTCCAACGCGGGCACCACCGCGTGTAGGACGGAGTAAACGGTGTTGCCGGAGAATGTTAAACTCTTCACTTCTGAAAATGCTTCATCTCTTGGTACGTACACAAAGGTACTCCTTGTTTCAGATAATGGATCTACAAAAATTAAAAATTAAAAATTACAAAATTCAATTCAAGTTTAACTTCTATGTAATAATAGTAAAAACTTTTTTTTAACATAAGTTTCTAAAGTTACTAGCCATTACTATGACATGTTAAATTACATTAATAGAAAGCCAATTTGGTTAGCTGATTAAAAATTGTTGATAATTGTCAAATGTTAAAAAATAGTTTAAAGCGTAGAAATTTATTTTTTATTCAGTTAAGTGTCTGGATAGAAGTGAAAGAAACTTTTTAAAAATAAATTAATTGTTATGCATTAAGTAATTGGTGTATTTAGTAAAATAGTGTATAGAAGTGTTTTTCTAGACTTAAATGTCCTTAAAGTTATTTTTACAAAAAAGAATATAACAAAAATGGTGAAGGGTGATGAATGAAAAAAATGAAATATAGAGGGAGTTGGTAATTTCATTTTGAAAGAATTTTTTGGTGATTAATACAAAAGCGCAAGTTACACACATTTAGTCAATCGTTCAAAAATAAATATAATTCACACAGTTAAATATATTAAAAATATATAGACTATTACATATCTATAATATAGTTTAGTGGACAACTGTTTATGTCAATATCTCATTCCAAAAACTCTTTATGCTAAATTGTTTTCTTTAGGTCAAAGTAAATATAAGTTTAAACAATAAATTAAAAGCTTTTGTCAAACATAAAATGCTTATAAACTGAAATATCATAAACTAGGAATAACCAATTTATGACTTTTTACTGATTTTAACTTATAGATATACTTGTGGTGTGCATTTCCCAAAATATGTAGATAAATTATAAATTCATTTTTCCATATATAATCATTTGATATCTAACTCAACTATTCAAGATTCAAGTCATCACATAAGGCACATTTATGGTGAGGTGGAGAGAGGGGATATGCACATTTTCAAAAGTTCAAACTCGAGACAGAAATAATATACCTTTTTTACTTCTTGGTCTACCGGTTCTACACCTTCTAGGATAAGGTAATTCTTTTCCACCAAGTACTGGTCTCTTAGCATCACCATTACCATTAGCCTCTCCAAGATCATTATAAACATCATAATCATAAATCCTCTCAAATACTTTTCTTTCTCCAATTCCATCACCTCTTAATGTCACAAGTTCTTCCTCTCTTAACCTACTTACTCCACTTGGGGTTTGAGATGGTAAATATGACTGCAAATTAACGATATAATTAAGTAAATAAAAAAACAGTAGCATACTTCAATATAGTATTATAATAGCCAGAGGTTATCAGTCCAAATCCCACTATTGTATATCTAAGAGTGTCAAAGAAGCGAGTTAGGCTTAAATTTGAATGAGTTGAGGGGTTGGGGTGGGGGTCGGGGTGCGTGGGGGATTAATTGACCTATCCAAAGGTTATTTGAATTGAATCGGGTTGCTAAAATCATAGGTAATAATCCAACTCATTCAACTCTTACAATGTATATTTCCTAGTATCTTTCTAGTATTTGTTTAATAACCAAACAAAAACTGATAAAACATTTTTTCTTTATTATGACTGAAGCAGCTCATATTTTCATGAGCTAATTTCATAATTCTTACTACCACCATCTATCAAAAAGATTTTTCACAGGTCAATATCATTTTAATTATTTTCTTTTTCAAAATGTATATATCACTAGATTGTAATTTTCGAAAAATCTAATGTTACATATATATATACCTAACACGTTAAAAAAATTGTAATATAAGGAGAAAAATAATAAGTTTAATTAATAGGACCACAAGCCCCACAATTTGTTGTACTTATGTTTTTTTGTCTTAGTAAGTGAGAGGAGAGTAGTTTTCTTCCTTTTTTTTTTTTTCAAAAATGGACCACAATATGTTCCTAATAAAAATGGACCATTTCCATTTTTATTGGACTATAACGGTTCGTTTGTTCCACAATTGGACTATCTAAGTGATTTACGATAAAGGTTTGGACCAGAGGAAAACAAGAATATCATTCATCTATTATGATAATCAATCAACTACACATTTTTTATTCTGAACGAAGAAATCCAGAGGTGTACGCCGCGTATCTAAGGGGGTCACAGGTTCATGTGAACACATGGTCCCCTCCCGAGATCATATATAATAGTGTTAAATTTTTTTAAAAATATTGAAATATATATGTGTGAACCCACACTTGAAGTATCACATAATGCGATTATGACTGGGTGCACTTCTCTCGCGAGGTTAGAAATTTAAATTTTATATTTATCTTGTTTTATTTTTCTTTCTAAAATTAGATAACACTTCTCTAAGTGGCAATTGCTATATATATATATATATACTATAATTTTAAAATTTAACGGTTTTCAATTATAAAAACCTAAATGTCGAATCGATCAAATTTATATCATAGATCAACTTTTTTATAACAGTGTACTCATCATTTTAAAATTTTGGATACGGCTCTGAAGAAATCCTCTCTAATATCTCCAATTATCATAGCAAGAAATAATTTTTAGAAAGAATAGAAGAGAAGGAATTATAGCAAACCTTATTTGTGAAGAAAATCCTTTTATGAGGATTATCAAATTTGGAATGAACCCAAGAGTTGCATGTAATTTCAACTTTGCCATGGACAAAACCGTCAATTTCTATATTCTTCACATACATTTCCTTGTGGTGCTCATTTTCTATTAAAATTGCACCAACCTCCCCAAAGTCTTCAGGAATTACAAAATCAGCCTCATAGTGTGTGTCACCATCCACATCTAGTCCACGATGTGCATATGCCCTAATGCCTGGCTTCTCAATTCCAGTCTCTTTAAAATTTTAAATTTAAAAAAAAAAAAAAATTAATAATATTTTAAAATTTTAAATTAAATAAAACATTGAAGGAAGAAATTAATTAGCGGAAAAGAAATATAATGATACTTTTCTCTATCTCTTTTTTATCGTACAATAAAAAAAATCGATTTTCTTCTCTACCAACTTATAATTATTTCTTATCATTTATAGTCAGTTAGTTTATTAGAAATAAAATTGATGATACAACTAAATTTTGATGAAATATTATTAAAATAGACAAAAAAAAAAGGACTTTTTTTGTAAGGCTAAGAAAGTCACTTACAAATTATTATAGTATACCTATTATGTATTATCACCCCGTTCCTGAAATATTGACTTTGAACTTTATTTGTTTTCAATTTTCAAAAAAAAAAAAAAAAAAAACTTATCAAAGTAAAATTTGCTTCCTTTGACAAGTTACATTTTTTTTTCTTTTTTGGGTTTTACATTTAGTGTACTCAGTACATGTCTTAACATTCGATTAAATATAAATTTATGCATCATAGGACTCATTTGTGTGTGTGGATATCCCTTTTAAGAGGATTTTTTTTTTCACGCACGCAAACTCAAAATCTTAAATTAAAAATTAAGAAAATTTAAACCATATCAACGATAAACCACCATATATATTATTTGTGAGATCTTATTTTATCGCTAGAAAATGAAGGGATAACTTATCCTATGTTTAACAATTCTTGGATAAAACCCTTAAATGACTAAATTATCCCTCAATTTCTTTTTCTAAATCTTTTTTATAATTTGATGTCCTTTTTAATTACATTGAAGTGATTATAAATGTTCTTTTTAATTCTCCAAATCCATTTTAGTGTAATTTGATGATTTCACAAACTAATATTTTTCTCTCCATGTTTGGTTTGCTATATCGAGATGATTTTATTTTATTTTTAAAAAAGGTAGTTCGTCGATTGACCACTTGAACTATTTATTATTTTTTTTAATAAGCTTTAGATATTTGAACAATTTAACTACCTTAAATATATGTTAAGTTTAATGTATATTTTACCAACAAAATAATTAAAAATGTATTGTGCTATCAAGTACATTACACCTCAAAATTAACAACAATTTATTTTTCATATTTTAGTATTTCACTTGACTTGTTTAATGAAATAGAAAATCCTACAAAAATTCAAGGGTATAGTTGAAAAGAAGATTTTTGTAGAGTTTATCGCTGAAATAATTCAAGTGAGAAAATAGCAAATATGACGATAAAATTGTTCTTCTCCTAACTAGTTAGAAGGCCACAAAAAATAATATTGCCCGACAGTTAACTATCTTGACTCAAAATAAATAATCTACCTTGACTCATTTACATGAAATAAATAATCTCATAGTAATTCAAGGATATAATTAGAAAGAAACTTTTTATAAAGTTTTAAACCAAATACAACATTATATGAAAAGCAATCAACCAAACATTTGATAAAATATAATTTCTCCATTATTAATGAACTTTTACACCAAACAATCCTATTAAATGATTCAATTGAAGTTGACAGAAGGAAACCTTTTTCATCAATTTCTGTCCATGTGATGTGACTCATTCTAATAGGTTTAATAATATATAGATAGTTCTTTAAATTTATCAATAAATTTTATTTTTTATCAATAAATTCTATTTAGACATTCAACTCTCACATATATATAAATTTTAAACTTTTTAACATCGGAAAACTAACTGCATGTATGTTGTTGTTTAATTACACATACACGTTAAATTTTGAACACACAACTTTATAAGTGCAGTGAATTTTATAATGAGAACCTTAAAAGTTGAAATCATAGGTAATCCGCCTCATCAGATTCAAATTTCTTGATTTTGCGTTTACAGACATACAAAATACTTTAATTTCAAGTGGTTCAACCCAATTGACCTATTTTTTTAATACGAAGCATCTCATAGATATATATGTCTGAAAATCACTAAAATTTCAATAATCTTCAAGTTTTGATCAAATCATAATTTCAAAAATTACAACGAGTTCAGTTACGTTATAAAAACTTTAAATTTGAAAGATCAATACATGAGTGTTGTAGCATTTCTGAAGGATCCAAACAACATAAAAACACTACTCCTACTAACTAGCTAAATAAAAGTCATTGAATGCACAATTTTATAAATGTATTATGAGAATCTTGAAAGTTTGAATAAGCCAATCGCATAGAGTGAGGGATAATCAATTCAACAATCTTCATTGAAAAATCATAATAGTTAATATAATATAATATATATTATACTTTAAATATTTTTAACGAAATTTCTCGATTCGTCACTACTTTGACCCTGATCAATACACATAAAAAGAGAGAGAACACACTTTTATTTACGAAGAAAATTAATATATGAGTGAATAAAATATACTTACTATGATCAAGCTCAGCAGCAACAATCCACAAAAGTAGTGATTTACCAAGTAAATCACCAATATCATCAAATCCTCTTGATAAACTCAAATTAACTTGTTTTTGGACAGTCACCACAGCTTTAACACCTGTGGATTTTACAGTAGAACTAAGCACAGCCTTAGTGGTATTTGCACCATTATAATTATGATGAACCCCAAAATTATTCTTTTTTTTTAGTCTAAAGTTTTTATTTAAAATATTTATGGGAAAAGAGGCTAAGAATAATGGATTAGTATTCCAAGATGGAATTAGGGTTTTTGTAGATTGTGATGATTGTTGAAGTTGTGGCTTCAACATTTTTTTATTTTTTTTTCAATTTTGATTGATATATGGTTTGGTTTGCATTTTGGTCTCTAAGTAGTTCTCTTTATATAGATGATGAAGTTTTGCTTAGGTACCTATGTGTGTGTTTTTTTTTTTTTGGTTTTTGGCATGTAGAACCTTTTTTTGGATATTATTGAACGCAGAATCAGAATTTAAAGTTTATGAGCTCTGAATTTTATATCAAATTAATCGCTCGTTTTAGTTACTGAATTTCACAATTTATAAATATGCATGCATATTTATAATGCATTCTCTAAGGGAAAAATGGACAACTATACCCCTGAACTATCATAAATGATATGTAGATACCCTCCGTCATACTTTTAGGACATTGGTGCCCCTGCCGTCCAAAAACTAGAGCATATATACCCTTTATACTAACAAACATACACGTGTCACAATCTTATCCACCAATATGACATTTATTAAATATCGGATCGACGGATAAGATTGTGCCACGTGTCCCTAGTTAGTCTTCCGTTAGAGTGAATGACATATTTGCTCTAGTTTTTGGACGGCAGGGGCATCATATCCCAAAAGTATGACGGGGGGTATCTGCATACCATTTACGATAGTTTGGGGGTATATTTATCCTTTTTCACATTTTCTAATGTTGATACAAGATATAACCAAAAGTTATTGAGTTTGTCCGAACCAATGACGGAGCCACATTAATGTTATTTACAGATTCAACAGAATTCAGTAATTTTGGCTCAAATTTATATTTTTGATGTATATATGTTGAAAATTAAAAACGTTATCAAAAACTTGTGACACTTAAAATTGAATAAATACAATATATAGCAATCATGAATTGACAGGAAAAAAAAAGCTTATGATTTCAGACTTTTATTCTTAGAGTTGTTGTAATCTAAATTACTATTTATACGTATTAACTACTAGCTTTTTTAATAAAATAATTTTGCCTCAAGTAGACAATAAATTGCGTCCTAGAGATATTTTCCCCTTAGGTGGACAATAATTTTCTTAATGTGTTAAAGTTAAATTGCGATCTCTTGACTTTTTACAATTTTTATAAAAAAAATGATTATTTTTTTTAGATATTTTATGTATAAAAATAAAAATATCTTATAAAAATGACTATTTTTTTAAAAAAAAAGTGTAAAGAACGTATTGAATTTTTATTAAAGTATTTATATACTAGAGAACATGGTCGCGCGAATATGTGTTAGAATAATTTTTCTTGTGGATTAATTATATCATTATATTATCCAATCGTATCATTATCTCTTCATTTGAAATGATACATGCTCTATTAAAAAATATTTTATTTCCATTGCACTGAATGGGGGAATTGTTAGTATGTTTTGATGGTCCTCCTTGCTTTTTATTAAGATACCAAGGAGATTGAACTTTTATAATGTAATATCTATTATGGATACTTTTGTGAATGTTTTTGAAATGGTTTTCAATGTAAAATATTATTATTATTATTATCATTATTATTATTATTATTAATATTAATATTATTATTATTATTATTATTATTTTAATAAAGACAAATGTGAGACCACACGCATTTTGTCAAAAATTTCTTTATGACAAATTGGGTCAAGCTTGGTAAAATATACCTTAAACTTAAAAAAATAAAATATTATTGGAACTTGCAATTTAAATCAGTTGCGCTATCAATAAGAGCAATAAATTCTTTTTTATAATTATAATCTATTAAAAGAGTGATTTTAGTATAAAACTTTTGAGAAGTAAAAGCTTTAAGGCTATATAAAAAATATGTTTTATCATTTTTTAGATAAAGGTTTTTTATAAAATCAAGACTATCGTTTTCTCCTTCAAGAGAAGAAGATGATTCAGAGGCTTTGTCTAAATTTTGGAGTGCCTGAATCGCATCAAGTCTTACCTCTATCACGACATTCTTTTCTTTAAGACGAATAATGTCTTCTTTGAGATTATTTATCTCTTCCTTTAAATCACTAATTGTAGTAGGAAAGCTTATCATCTTCCTCCTTTCTAATAAGAGGTTTTTAACTTCTGCCATAGTATATGAACCTTCTTTGGTTGGAATTTCTTTAGGAATATGATCCTTTTCTTTAGAATCACTGATCTTGTCAATGATTTGAGCTCTAATTCCAGGATCTTTGATATTTTGTAAGAGCTCTATTATTTTGTCATTATCAATGACATTGAGACTCAATTCTTTAAATTGATCATAGATCTTATAAAGATCGTCTTCTTCATCCTTCTCACATATCATTCCTTGTCGGCAAGGTGAGCATTCATCTTCAGAAGTCAAATAGTCTTCTTATTGAAGAGCTTTGAGATCTTCACTTGTTGAAGATTCTTCTCCACGGCTATATTCTATTCCTGATCCTGAGTCAGAATTAAGCATAATTTTATAAAGAGAATCCTTCAGATTTTCTTCTATGTGAAGGCTCTTAATTTTTTCCTTAACTCTGCAATCTTTGGCATAATGGCCATATCTTCCACATTTGTGACAAGTATCTGATTTATTAAAATTCTGACGATATTTTTTCTTTCTCTTAGAAGAGTCTCCTTTACCTTCTTCCGCTCTTCTAAGCTTCTTCTCTATTTTCTTCTTTTTCCATTTTTCATAATCTTTCTTAGAAGATTTCTTCTTTTTATGAGGAGAATCCTTGTCTTTTGATTTTTGTTTAGGGATATCAAATGCGAATTGTTCGCAGAATTCTCCTAATTGTTTCCTTTCATTTAAGCGATGTCGCTTAATCTGCTGATTCAACTTGATTTCATTACATAATGATAAACCTTCCTGTACACAAGCACTTATAAGTTTTTCATAAGTATAATCATCATAATTAATACTATGATTATCTCCTCTAATGGCCTTTCTGACTCTTTATGCGAATAAAGTCGGTAATCCATCTATAAATTTGAATTTCCAATGAGTGCTATTACACTCTGGTAATTCCATTACTCTACAAAGGAAAACATCCTTATAATACCTGAATGATGTAAGGGTTTTATACCTCAAGTTTTGGAGAAGAGTTCTAATGGTCTCACTATTATCTTATCATTTTCCTGAGAAATGTTCAATAATATTCAGAACTAGTGTATAAACTGCGTTCTAAGTAAATTGTTCTCCTTCTTGTTTTACCGCCAAAAGAACTTTATCCCTTTGTTCTTGGTTGAGATAATTATCCCACCATCCTTTCAATTGGCCAGTAAATCATGTTGTTATCATATCAGCAATAATTTTATCACTATTCTTGTTGGTTTTACAAATAGTATTGTACATTAGCATTCTATGAACAATTGTATAAATCTGTCTATCTGTATATCCATCTATGTTCCATTCATAGATTTCTTTTCCATTATAATTATTAGTTATAATATGTTCATGTTCTTCAAGTAGAACATCCTGTGGAGTGGGTCTAGGATAATAGTACATCCTTTGGACAGGTTTCCTAGCATATTTTTCTGATATCTTATTAAGATTATCATAAAATTCCTTTTTATTGCTAGGTTCTCCTTCATCAAAGTTTTCAACATTTATAGGCTGCACTCCACCACCCTTGAATTTCTTTTCTAAAAAATTCTCAAGGTCTGAATAATCCTTTATTTTAAAGTCTTCAATTTCAGGCGGAGGTTGTAAACTGCTATGACCAACTTTCTCTTTACCTTTCAACTTAGTAGGTAACAATGCTATAAGTTTATCAACTTTCTCATGTAAAGATATGACATGATCACCCAAAATACTCATATAAATATTGGCATAATTATTTTGCTTAATCATGACATTAATATGCTGAGTTGTTATTAAAGCAGTGTCATTTTCAAATAATTTTGAAAAAGCATTAAAGTTAACAATCTTATCGTTCTTATTAATTTGGAAAGACTGTTGCGGAGCGAAAACTGATTTAGTAATTTCTCCGTTACTTAGAGTAAAGTCTCTTTCAAGCATAGAAATATAATTATGAACATGTTTGCACATAAACCAAGGAACAAATGCAATTAAACGATTTATTCCTGAATCAATAAGATCTTTATAAAATTCTTCTTGAAATTCATGTTGTTCAACTTTAGTAAAGTTTTTGAAAAACCATCTTCTAAAAAGTTTCCATTTCTTTCTATCAAAATCTTTAGCTATACGAGCTCTTGCCGGAGATCCCAGACTAAAATCAAAAGACAAGGATTCTCCTCATAAAAAGAAGAAATCTTCTAAGAAAGATTATGAAAAATGGAAAAAGAAGAAAATAGAGAAGAAGCTTAGAAGAGCGGAAGAAGGTAAAGGAGACTCTTCTAAGAGAAAGAAAAAATATCGTCAGAATTTTAATAAATCAGATACTTGTCACAAATGTGGAAGATATGGCCATTATGCCAAAGATTGCAGAGTTAAGGAAAAAATTAAGAGCCTTCACATAGAAGAAAATCTGAAGGACTCTTATGTTAAATGTTAAACTTCATGGTTATGATTATATGTCTGGCACTGAAGTTGTTTGTATATGTTATAGAATTTATTATAAATTATTACATACTTTAAATTCTATGTGTAAAGTTATTGATTTTAAAAATGAAACTATTATTATTATTATTATTATTATTATTATTATTATTATTATTTTATTATTATTTTGAGTCATGTTTCAATTATATGACGATATTTTCTTTCAACAATACTATTTTGTTCATGCCCATAATTTTTACGATTTTTTAGCACTAATGCCCATACATCAGAATAAATCACAATAAATAGTATTGTCAATAGTAAATTATGAAACACTTAAATAAGTTCTTGGTTAATTAATTTTAAGTATAAAATGTCACTATTGTTTGGTAACATGTAATGAGAAGTAGGTAAAATGGAATCACCAATGATGAGACAAATAACTTAGGTTTATATTAACGGAATTCATATCTCGATCGAGAAATTAAATTCTTTAGCAACTTTTTCTGTTATTTCTCTTTGTCCACTATTTTTTTTCAAATTAATCTTATGCGAAGAACATTAACCTCAACGATTTAAAATAAAATTCACAAAGAAAGAAAATATAAGTCATAATTTTATTCAACAAAGGATAAAATGAAGCATATTATTGCTACTAATGACTTGAATATGCTAAATTTTATTATAAAAAGAAAAAAATTAAAATTATTAGTCATTAAATCCAATGTTTGTACTCCAACGACTTCATTGAACGAAATTTGTTTAATTTTTCAGAAATTGAAATTTATAAAATGGTAGATCAATTTTATTATTCTATTCATTTTATTTTACGTAAAGAAATTTGAGTAAATTAAATAAAATCCACACTGAGTAGCATATTCAAGTGCGGATTCAAGTCATTAACAACAATTATATGCTTAACTTTATCCTCCATTGAATAAAATTAGGACTTATATCTTCTTTCCTCATTAATTTTACTTTGAATTGTTGACGTTATTGTTCTTTTCAAAAGAATAGTTTGAAGAAAAAAGGCCGGGGATAGAGAAACAACTTTAAAATGGGTTAAAGATTTAATTTTACGAATATATCGGTTAATATATAAACCTAAGCTATTTGTATTTAAAAAATGGACAAAGACCAAACCTGATAAGTTTTTGAATACTTAAAGGACTAAAATCGGTAAGTTTATAGTTAATGGACTAAAACCGGTAATTGTATAGTTAAGGGGCCAAAGCTGATAAGTTTTTTAATAATTAAAAGACTAAATTCATTAAGTATATAGTTAAGAGACTATTTTAGACCTGCTCCTATAATTAAGGGACTATTTATGTCATTTTCTCTACAACTCTTGAGAAAATATTAATTTAAAAAGTAATTTGATTAAATTATCTTTATTTATTATCTGGTCTCAATTTGATGCTACATTCTTTTTCACCATATTAATTTTCTTCATGTTTTATTGAGAAAAGAAGAAAGTGAAAAGCAATAATCAATTATATTTTAATTTAAAAAAGTTATAATTATTTTGAACCACTTATTTTTTTTCAGTACGATAATATTTCGAGCATCAATTATTGAGCAAAAAAAATCTTTGCATAGATTTAGATCCACATGTTGTGTTTAGGTAGTAGATATAGTTACAGATCATAAAGATATTTTTTTTCTTGTAATGTTTTACATGTGACATATTTTAATTTTAATTTATGAAAAAGAAATTTTTGGCTATGTTCTTAAAGGCCAAGAATAAATTTGGTGGATTTCTAGAGGATAATTTTTGGAATTGGGACCAGTTAGAAAAATGACATAGTTAGTATTAAACGTTTATTTCATTCTATGGTTGGTAGCATCGAAAGTTTATTTCTTAACTGAGTTCATCAAATAATTTTCATGAATGTTCAATTAGAATTTCGATATGGAATATCTCAGCCCCTCGAGGGCCTTGTCATATACCTATGATATTGGAGTTGCCCAACAAATATGTGGTGGAGTCTGGTCTACCAAGGCTCTAATCAATCGAGTTAACTCTTTTTTTTTATATAACAATTATGAATTCAAGATTTAAATTTTTTTCATTATAAAATATAATTTAATTATTTTAGTGTTGTAAATAAAAAACAAATGGTCCAGTATTTTCTATATATCCAGGCATGATGAAAGTGAAACCCACACAAAAAGCAAAGCCTACGATTTTGGGGCACCAACTATATGTAGATGTGATGTGACTAAACTTTGTAGACTCTAATCAAATCATTTTTTGTTTCAATTTAAAATAAAATAAAATAAATCCATATATTGACAAATTATTAAGCTATCAATTTTAAAAAGTATAATACATAAATATATTCTTTAATTTAATTTTATCTGGCATTTATGAATTTTAATTTGAATGTGTACAAGTAGACATTTAAACTTGTATAAATTTGAACAATAGACGCATGCGTCTGACGTGACATAATATATATAGGACACAAATTGTCATGTAAGACGTACGCTTGTCGATTTGTTTAGTTTTATGCAAGTTAAACAGTCTGCACATGCACAATCAAAAATCAAAAATATAAATATCAATTGTAGATAAATTAAAAAACACATTTATGTATTATGCCATATTAAAAATTAATTCATGTAATATTACATCACCACCCTGGATCAAAGAACAATTTAAAAAAAGAATAAAAACTAAGAGTACATGTCTAGTAGATAAATAAATAAAAAAATGCGTGGTTGAGAATACAGATATCAATCCAAATGGTCCATTATTGGGATTCCTTTTGGATAGAACATTTTGGTAAAAATTTACGAGTATCAGATATTTATATCAAATCAATTTACATGATTAAGTTATATAATAAAGTAAAAATGTTTCTTAATTGATCATTGATTAAGTAAGTGAACTCTATAATCCAACACATAACATGCATATATTAGTTTGACAGAAGTTATTTAAAAATTTCGATAAATTGTCATGATTTATCCTCAAATTTCACCCACACAGTTTTGTTTAAAATAATTGTCCAAATTAGTTCAAACAACTCTGAGTTTAATGTTTAATCTTATAATATCGATTTCAATAATTTTCAGTTGTTAAATTCAATTCAAGTATACAAAAATCAATAAATTGATCATCACTTTATCGTTTTTCAAGAATCAAGTTAATCAACAAAATCGAACAATATATAGTATTCTCTAATTTTCCACCCTCTTCTTGTTTCTAATTTTTTTAATTAATCATTCGATATTTAAAATTTATTGATTCAATTAATTAAATTTACATCTGATAAAATTAAAAGAGTAAAGTACATTCTATAAAAAAAAAGTTCAAAATTTGTACACTAAAAATAGCTCGAGGTGTCCCTTAATTATAGTGGTGGTATCATTTTTGTCTTCCGTTTTTTGTTTTTTTTTGTATATGTTGCGAAAATTGGCATGTATGATATACCCTTATAATAATAGTCGATATATTATAAGTTATGGTTCGAGTCAACATAGAAAACATGATATAAATCAGAAATGGCTTGTGGTAACTAAATAAGACATATATATTGATTATAGAGTTAACTCATATGTTAATTTTTTCCTTTTTTCTTTTGTAGCTTTGAATCATAATAAAGAGATGTCACGAGTGAAATAGAATAATAATAATAATAATGATGATGATGATGATAATTATTATTATTATTATTATTATTATTTTGCTTTTATAGCTTTAAAATAATAAAAGATGGGTATCATGAATAAAATAGAATAGTAAAAAAGAGTTAGACAGAAAATAGGTATTTTAAACTTAAAAGGTCATTTTCCCACATATATCAAGAAACTAGACACATGTTTAAATAGTAGCACAAAAGTATCCTTTTTACAAATAACCATTCTTCACTTATACATTAGACCAATTTAAAAAATAATTCTAATCTTCTCTTCTACAAAATCTGGCCATAATTTATCTATAATCAGTGTATATATAGTATACGTTGATTATATATGGCATTCTATATACATTGTTATAACTAAGTTCTTATGATTTAGGCATAATACATAAATATGAATCTTAATTTGGTTTCAACTGACAACTATGACCTTTAACTTTGGATGTGCACAAATAGACACTTAAACTTGTATAAGATTGAAAAAGTAGACACACATGTCATATGTGCATAATACGCGTAGGATGCAAAATTGTCATGTAGGACGAATGTGTCTATTTGTTCAATTTTATATAAGTTTAAGTGTCTACTTGTGTACACCTAAAGTTAAAGGTCATAGTTGCCAGTTGGAGTCAAATTTAAGTGTTTATGTTTTTTAACTTTTTGGGTGTGCATAAGTAGACACTTAAATTTGTATAAAATTGAACAAATAGACACATGTGTTCTACATGGTATAACACGTGTAGGACGCCATATAGGATGTTGCATAAGATGTGAAATTGACACATAGGACGTCAAGTAGGACGCATGTGTCTACTTGTTCAACTCTATACAAGTTTAAATGTCTACTTGTGCACACCAAAAATTGGAGGGTATAGATGCCAAATGAAGTCAAGTTAAATGACACATTTATGTATTCTGCCTATATTTTAAGTAGTTTACTTATTTAACACGTTTTTTCAAATTTTGAACTGAAAGTATATAATAGAAATATTTTAGGTCAATGCTTTATCATGTGTTTAAATTCTCAATCGGAATAGAGTTATAATCTAAATATCTAAATGAAATTTACTAGTAAGTTAATTAAGCCATAATACTTTACCCCATATATATGACATCTCTTTTTATTTCAAGAATAAAATATAATTAAATTCATTTCAAAAATAGAATATAATTAAAGAATGTGACATATTTTATTTTTTGCAATTGATTCGTCTCGAAACTCATAGATGCGAGCAATGGCACTAGGAGGCTTGTTGAAATGTATTTCAACGATCTCATCGAATTTATTTCTAAATGAATTTGTTACATCGACTTGTGGGAGAGATTATGCGTAATTGAATAATAATAAATATCACGATTGAACTTTTATTTTTACAAGTATTACAAAACCACAATATCACTAAGAAAAAAAACATGAATTAGCAACTTATAACTTTTGTAGCTAAACAGTAAAAATATATTTATCGCTAATTCTATTTAATGACGAATTACTGTCCAAACATCATGCGTGATATTTGAACTAGTTTTGTACATGTCATAGATAAATTTGAGTTCAATAAGTGTAATCATCAAATGATCAATAAAAATTTTAAATGATTTTTTTTATATAGTAAAATATACATGTATACAACAAATGATCAACAAAGTATACTAATTATTATCCCTAGAGCAATACAAACAAGAAGGAAAAAAAAAAGAGCTAATTAATTTGTTGTTCTAAAAGCTATAGTTCTTGATGGAAATTTTTCAAGAGAGACTTGAAACAACAGTAAAGTTGATAGTTTTGATATGACCTATATAGGTCACGGATTCTCGAGTCGTTGATGCTTGCATCAACATAACACCCCCTTAGGGTGCAACATTTCCTCCACGCCAGACTAGCGTGAATGCAGGATACTTTGTGCACTGGACTGATGAATCTTCTATTATACCGCGTCTACAAGAGAATGTTCACTCCTATAAGGATTTGGGCATGGAGGATTAGGAACTTCAACAATTTCTTCAAGCATTAAGACAACTTTTTTCATTGTAGGTCTCAATGAAGGATCTTCTTGAATACACCAAATAGCAACCATTATAAATTTTTCTAATTTTTTTCTATCACTCATTGCATCTAAATCATTTTCAATAAGCTCATAAATTGTGCCTTCTTGGTAACAATCATAAGCCCAATAAGTCAAAATTGCCTTGTCTTCACCAACTTCATAGTCCACATTTCTCCTACAACAAATGATTTCAAGGAGTAAAACACCAAAGCTATACACATCTACTTTCAATGTGATTGGCATGTTTCGAAACCATTCAGGAGCAACGTATCCTTTTGTCCCTCTTATCGCTGTTTGAGTCTCGGATTGATCCATCCTCAACAACTTTGCTAGTCCAAAATCCGATATCCTTGGCTCAAATTGATCATCAAGAAGTATGTTCTGAGGTTTGATGTCACAATGAATGATTTGTGTGATACACTTGTCGTGCAAATACAATAGCCCTCTTGCTATCCCAAGTGCCACTTGAGTCCTTTGGTTCCATGTCAATTTTAGATCACCAAAAAGGAAACTTGCTAATGAACCATTGTTCAAGAACTCATAGACAAGCAATCTATGAGGACCTTCATCACAAAATCCGATTAAACGGACTAAATTCTTGTGATGAGTTTGTCCAATCACATTAACTTCAGTCTTGAATTCCTTATCCCCGTCTTGTACTATCCGATCCAATTTCTTGACAGCCACCGCGATAGGATTACCAATATCAACTACACCTTTGTAGACAATCCCAAATGCCCCTCGTCCACGTTCTTCCTTGAACCCCTCCGTGGCTTTTGATAGATCTTTGTAAGAAAAGTACCTCAATGTTTGATCCATAGAACTTCCATTTCAATCAAACGTTAGTCTTTTGTTACGATAAACTAGTAAAAACCCGAGTGAAAGTACTCCAAGAAGTAAACAGTTAACAAAAACAGAACTACCTAAAAACACAGACACAACAAGTATGATAGTTTCTTGATTCTTGTTTTTTGGCTTTGAAGAGTTAGTATTTTCTCGAAAATTACCTTTCCTTCGTTTGATAAATGCTTTCGAATTCACTCTGTTATCTACTCTGCCATTTGAAAGTGGTAGTTTTTTCTTCCAACAACTATTCTCACGAATAATCGAAACAGCACACATACAATCATTCAAACAAGCATTCTTACATTCCTCTTCATCTAAAGGCTGAAGTAGCTCATAATCACTCGTAGGCCAATCGATGTTTGTTATAGTTTCCATCTCAACCTGACTTCCCGCATCTTCTTGATTGTCACCACAATCCTGCACGTAGTCCGGTATGCAACCTCTGTAGTCATCCTCTGGATCAACTAGTGAAAATGCTCGCGGGCATTGACAATCTGGTCTTTTATCTATACTTAGTCTACAAATTCTGTTATATCCACAAACACCACTACCTTTCTCTGAAGGCAAACTATAACATATATTATCAGGAAATGACCAAACAGTAGACCATACATCATTTTTCGAGTCTTTTAGACGTTGATACAGAGCAAATACGCCATCAAAATTGAGCGTAGCACGATGATAAAACCGTGCTGATGATCCAATTTCACCTTGTGACAGAACAAACTCTTGGCTGTTATTCACTAACAGGAAAATATGCCCTGATTCATTGAACTTTAACTTATAATTCAATGCATTCAACTGATCGATGCTTCGAATCAAGAAAAAATTCTCATTTATATACTCACTTGGTAAGTTCATACTAGCAATTCCAATATTCCCATTTTGAAACATCCTTAACAAGAATCTCCCCTTCGAAATATTTGACTTAGATCGACGAGATGAAATCTTGAATCCTTCTCTAAATTCTTGAGTTGGCATGATTGTGTCTTTACTATGATTGAAACTTTGCCATAAACTATCAGAATCTTTGTTTACAAGCACGAAATTACCGGTATCTTTCATAGTACCATAAGCAACTATACCAATCAAAGGATCAGAAATCGATGCCTCGTCTTGCTGTGGACTAGTAAGGACTAGTCCGCGATCAGCAAGAAGCTCGATTCTTGATCCTTTAGGATATGGATTGTCACCATTTGCATACCATATTATTGTTTTTTCGGGTATTTTGTTGTACCATATTGATACTAGGAATTGATTTTCATTCTCTAGTTGTTGGAATCCAAATGCAAAATCTCCATTTGGAGAAATCCATGGAGATGTTTGATCTTCACCAGCAATGAGTGATGATCCAATTTTCACATCATTTTTGGTTTGGGACATTGAAAATTTTGGACTAAAAATCAACAAGTTTAGTAAGAAATGAATAGGTAATAAACTCACTTTGGCCATTTTGTTGTGTTTTGAGATTGCACAAGTAACTACCTTAAATAGAGTTCGTTTGAATTAGCTGATCGTAAATAGTTCATAAGCTTTAAGTGTGTCAAATAGACATATTCGTCCTACATGACGTCCTACCTGACAATATATAAATATATAACTACTACTAAGTTACAATATATGGAAAGAATTAAGGCATTATACATATATTGGACCTTAAACTTGGCTTCAAATTTTAACTCTAACCTCCAATTTTCATAGTGCACAAACAGACACTTTAAATATCCAACCTTTTAATAAATAAACATGCGATTTTTGGAGGCAAAGAGCGTGAAATGCAAACGCTCCCACGTGTATTAGTGAGCCACTCAGTGGCTGCCAACTAATTAAATACTTTACACGTCCATTTTAGAACTAAAAAAAAAATTAAAATTACTTTTAATTAATATACAAGGGTTATAGCTCCTTTTCCACAATGACAAAAAAAATTAGAAGCCATTTGCACTAAATATGAGCACAAATCGTTTTAAAAGAGAGGAAATTTTTTTTGATTTGAAAGAGGAGGAAAGAGAAATGAGATTTTGATTTGGAAATATAAAGATATTATATAAAAGGGATTGATTAAGGGTAGATTTGTCATTTCAACATTCTTTAACTGTTGTGGGCCTCAAAAATTACTCCTAACTCGCGTAAAATACGTGCACATCACGCATTTTGTCAGGTAGGACACATGTGTTTATTTATTAAAAGGTTGGATAGTTAAAGTGCTTATTTGTGCACTATGAAAGTTGGAGGTCAAAGTTGAAATTTAAAGCCAAGTTTAGGGTCCAATATATGTATTATGCCAAGAATTAATATCTTCCTATTTGTAAGATTACTAGAATCGAGTTCCTATTTATAAAGATTACATAATCAAGCCGAAGTAGACCGTTTGTCATCAATAGCTCCAGCCCAATCAACATCCGTATATACATTAATTACTAGAGGATCTGTACAATTTTATGTCATGCGTGTATTATGTCACGTAGGACACATATGTCTACTTGTTCAACTTTATAGAAGTTTAAGTGTATATTTGTGCATATCTAAAGTTGAGGGTGTAGATGTCAAGTTAAAAGGGATATTTATGTATTGTGCCTAATCTTTTTATGAAACACGTAATTGTTTAATATCAGTTTCAATACTTCTATCCCGCACACCTAGAAGTGTTTATCAACATTTGATGTTTTAATCAGCTAATTCAAACAGACTCTAAATATGTAGATAAGCTAAAAAGAATGTTTATAAAATTATTTGACCGGTTTATAAGCTTAGTCAAAAACACTTTATAGTCTTTTAATGGAAGAAAATTTGGTTTGTTACTGAAGTCACAAGTGGAATTCAATAATTGGAAGTCAATACTTTTACACTATTATTAAGTTTTGACTTTTAATTAAGAACCAAAATCTTGAATGATAACCTAGGAATTTTCAATCTACAAGGAACTTAATTAACAAAAAAATATCATGGACATCCACTTGTAATTAAGACAATTCTTTAGTAAACGATTCTCTTTTTATTTCTCTAGCAACTTATAAACTTTTAAATTGATTTAAAGATTTTTTATGAGCAAATTAAAAAAGTTACGTGAGACAATATTCTCAAAAAGTAAATAATTACAAATGTTAGACGATAATATAATATTTTATCTATAAAATTAAAAAATATATGAGACTTTTATTGACATTTCAAAAGAGTTTGGCAATAGCCTTGAAAAGACATATTATTCATACTTTTTAGTCAAAAAATTCAGATAAAGGGAAAGAATAGTCAACAATGTTTTTACTGTGGATAGAAACATATAAGATTAAAATAATTTGAATTTCCAAGTTACATCTAGAACCATCAAATAAAGTTAATTAATGTCACTTTTTTTTTTAAAGAAAAAAATATTGACTTGGACCATTGAAACTAGCTAATAAGCAATAGCCATCTATATATGGCTTTATGTATCTATTTTTTATTGGTATAACTATCTGATTGAGATACATTGGTCTGACCGTCTGACTAATTTGGATTTGTACCACATAGATGTATTTGAAGGAGAAGCGCTCTATATTAAGAGTTTTTCCCCCGAACTTGAGATGTCTAGTAAAAGGTGGAGAGGTCTTACTAAAATGTCTAAAAATTATTGCCTCCGGACTTTGGTTCAATGAGAGATATGTGGTTCAAACTATGTCACCGACATGACAAGTGGTATTTAGGTGGGAGCAGGATAGAGAAACGGACCATACTCCCCCTCCCCTCCCGCGAAAAAAATAATTCAAACTTGTGGGCCCACTGGGGTTGAGGCAACTAACCAATGGGAGATTTCTCCGTTACAACAACAACAACAAAAATATACCCCGTATACCCCACTGGGTTCGAAAAAAGTGATGTGTATGCAGACTTACTCCTACCTTGTGATGGTCGAGAGACTGTTCCCAATAGATTTCTTTGTTATTTAAAACAAATGCCCCAAAAACTATTTATTAATGTCTCAATTACAATTTCTTCACTAGTAAATGCAGATGGAAATGTGAAGAGCTGCACCTGGTGACATTTTTGAAGAGTCTGAGCAATACAGATCATTAGTACTATCAAAGAGAATTCAACATTAAAGAAAGTAATACAACTAGACCACTCGAAAGTACTATACAAAGGAGGAAATCGCGCGTAAATGAGGCTTATGATGTTAAATAGTTATGCTAAAATTACATGAACATGGTGGAATTGTCACTTCAACAGATCCTTCAAGCATTTGACAGACCTTCCTCATAGTAGGCCTCGTTAACGGATCCTCCTGAACGCACCAAATACCAACCATCACGAACCTCTCGAGCTGCTTCTTGTCATTCAAGGCCTCGATATCACTTCTCACCAAAGCTTCCAAGTTTCCTTGTTGAAAACAATCAACAACCCAATCCACAAGAATCGCCTCCGGTCCAAAGCTTTCCTCATTCTCCAAACATTTCCGGCATGTGATGATCTCTAGTAGCAGTATACCAAAGCTATAAACGTCCACCTTAACCGTGACTGGACTATATCTGAACCACTCCGGAGCAACATAACCTCTTGTTCCTCTAATATTAGTATCCGTTCGACTCTGGTTGATCATCAACAGTTTAGACAATCCAAAATCTGATATTCGAGCAACGTGATAGTCATCAAGGAGAATGTTCTGAGGCTTTATGTCACAATGGATAATCTGTGTACTGCACTCTTCGTGGAGGTATGCAAGTCCCCTTGCAATCCCCATCGCGATACTTGTTCTCTGACTCCAAGTAGGTTTCAGATCACCAAAAATGAAACTTGCAAGAGTGCCATTACTCATATACTCGTAAACCAACAAACGATGAGGTCCCTCGTTACAATATCCAATCAGGCGAACCAAATTCTTGTGATGAGTCTGACTAATCACATTTACTTCAGTCATGAAATCTTTCTCTGCCTCATGAGCAACTCTATCCAGCTTCTTTATAGCGACTACATTTCTTGAACCGATAGACATTACCCCTTTATAAACAATCCCAAATCCACCCCTGCCTAGCTCTTCCTTGAACTCTTTCGTGGCTACTACAAGATCTTTATACGTAAAACTATGACAGACAGAGTCCGTCACGTGACTTGTAGGGCGAAATACGTTCACTTTCTTTTTATAAATGTGGAAGAATCCCCAACAGAATACACCAATAAGCAGAACATTCACCAAAATAGAGCTACCTAAGAGCGAGGACGCCAAAATTGCCCAAATCCGCCAACTCTGCTTTTGATGAGATTCCGGAATTGGAAAGCCAGGACTTGGAGGACTTAGAGGCCTTAGAACACCATCTTTTCTCAATTTGATAAAAGCTTTCGCATTCAAACTGGTGTCTATTCTCCCGTTCGACAAGGGCAGTTTCTTTTTCCAGCAACTATTGCTTCTATAAATGGCAACAGCACAAAAACAATCATTCAAACAAGCATTTTGGCAGTCCTGTTCAGTTGAAGGGCTAATTTGCTGAAAGTCAGATAGCGGCCAATCAATATCACGAATCGTGATTAAACTGTATAAATCATCAGGTGAAGCCCTCCCAACTTCATCACAACTTATAGAAAAATCTGGTTTGCAGTCACCATAAGCATCGTTCGGATCAACCAACGAATATCCTTTAGGACAGTTACAAACTGGTCTATTGTTTGAACCAAGACTGCATACATTGTTGTAACCACAAGAACCAGGTCCATAGCTTCCTGTAATTTCGGTGCATATATTATCCGGTTGAGACCACAGAATAATCCAACCACTGTCATTTGAAATCCTTGAATGATAATAATGACTAAGAACTCCATCAAAGTTAAGTGTCACACGATGATAATTGTCCGAAGCTGAAGGAATGGATCGTGGAGTAAGAATTTGTGTTTCATTGTTTCTTTTCAATACGTACATCACGCCATTCGCTCCGAACACCAGCTTATCCCCTGAATTGGTTGCATTTGTTGTATCAGAAGTTTGAGTGTTATAGTACTCATCATCATAATCCATATTGGAAGGCACACTTTGTGTAACAAGCACCAAATTTCCATTATCAAGCATCCGAAGATAAAATCTACCTGTCGAGACATAATATAATTAAATCATCAAAATCATACTCTCAGCTCTAACAGTTGACTATTTGGCTCATGGAAAAGAATCAGACCACATGTGAGAGTGCGTGTTAAGACATAACAATAACAACTACACTTCATTTCAAACAATTTTAAGCCAGCTACATGAATCCTCACTAACAATGTTTCTCCATATATAAGCATAACACATAAACGTGCCATTTAACTTGGTTTCAACTGATATATATGCCCTCTTATAACTTTGACTTCAAGTCGGCACTTAAAATCATATAAAATTAAACAGATAGACACATTCGTCATACCTGGCGTTCTACATGGCAATTGTGTGTCCTATGTGACATCCTAGAAAGCATAGGACCTAAAGAAAAAATGCACTACCATGACTAGAACTAGTCAATTATTGATGAATCTTCATAATCTACTTTTTAAAAAAATGATTCCAACAACAAAAAAAAAAAGGGAGAACACATATATCATGTTAGAAACATAACATAATCAAACAATCAAATGAGTTGGTCACACAATTCAAACGCGTACATACCTTGAGTGA
Organism: Solanum commersonii; assembly: GCA_029007595.1. NCBI lineage: Eukaryota > Viridiplantae > Streptophyta > Magnoliopsida > Solanales > Solanaceae > Solanum > Solanum commersonii. Next base: position 271,708 of record JAJTWQ010000255.1, read on the forward strand.
AATTAGCTTGTGACTTTTGAGAAACAAGGAAGCTTCCTCTTTCCAATGTTTGATTTGGCAACAAAGTATTAGTTGGATTTCTAAAACTTTCCCATAATGGATCACTAGAATCACTTCCCATTACAACAAAATTCCCATTATCATTCATCAATCCATAATCAATATTACCAATGAAAACCAAATCACTTCTCCAAAGAAAATTCCCTTGAGGATCACTAAGTATTAAACCACTTTGAGAATCAAGATTCAATCTTGATCCTTGTGGCACTAAATTACTTATATTAGCATACCAAACTATAGCTTTTTCTTGAAGTTTTGCATACCATATACAAAGCAAGAACTCATTTTTATTTTCTTGAATTTTTTGGAAACCAAATGCAAAATCACCAGATGGTGAAAGCCATGGGGTACTTTCATTTGTTGCACTAATAAAACTACTAGTAGCTATTCTACCATTATTTTGAGCTAAATTGTGTGATGGAAAGAAAAAAAGAAGAAGTATTACAAGAAAAAGAGAAATATAATTAGACATTGCAAGAGAAAATATGATTTATTTAAACAAATCAAGAACATAAAATTAATTTGTGTTTTGTTAATATGTGGCGTGAGTTTTATAATGAACTATATATGAAGACTTCAGAGTCAACTTCTATTAAATAACAAAAATGGTCCTTTATATTTAGGTTTAGGTTCAAAGTAGACCCTTAACAAAATTGAGCACATTCTTTCTGTTAGGTTTTGATGGGAGGAGAAAAAAAGAGAGGAATTAGTGTGTCTATTTGCTAGAGTCAACAAATCAAGAACATAAAATTAAATGATGTATAGATGTTTCATGTTTGGTCATGTTTCATTGTGGAAATAAAAAAAAAGTTGTTTTTAATTTCCAAAGTGAAAAAAGGAAATTTGAAAATTTAATTACAATTCAGTTTTACGTTCTTGAGTTGTTGACTCTTTCTTTTTTTTTGTTAAGTTGAGGTTTGTGTCCTTTATTAGTTGGCGTGTATTTTAAGGGGAGAAAATAACAAAAATGGTCCCTTATATTTAGGGTAGGTTCAAAATAGTCCTTTAATTATATTTATATGAGTAGTTTGATCCTTTAAATTTGACAAAAATGAGAATTATTAGTCTTCGTCAGTTCTACGTTTTTTATTTGTTGACTCTAACAAATGGACACGCTTAGTCCTTTTTTTTCATTTCTTATCAAAAACTAACAGAAAAAAATTCTTTAAATATTAATGTAATTATCGATTTTTCCGAAAATGTCACAAGTGCTCATTTTTATTAAATTTAAAGGATCAGACTAGGACAAGGGACCATTTTTGATATTTTCTCCCCCTTATTACACTCCAGTCTCATACTAGGAAAAAGTAGATGTTGACTTTGATTTTGAAATTTCTATTTTTACTTTGAAAATAAAAAATAACTTTTTTTTTCTATTTTCTTAATGAAACATGATCAAATGCTTAATTGTGTTTGATCATGAAATAAATTAGAGTTGTTTTAAAAAATTATGAGTAATTTTGTGTGAAAACAATTTTTTGAAATGTCCAAATTTTTTTTAAAAATGAAACAGTTTTGTGTTGTTTTTAAAATTCTGAAAAGAAAAAAAACAAGTGAATAAAAATTTTCAGAATTTTATGCTCAAACATATTCGGAGTTGAACTCCCAAAAAAAAAATATTATATGGTCAAAAGTTTAGTAGTCTTATTTATCTATGAGTAAAATGATTACCCTTACATTAAATTATATCTAGAACTATTTAATGTTATGGTAATAAATTCAAAACAATAATAAAAGATGAAAAGATTAGTTCCACTATATAGGCATTACCCTTTTTTCCACATTTCACACTTAATTTCTCATATTCTCTTCAATTCAATTTCTCTTGTCCTCTAAATTCTTTATTATTACTATTAATTAAATATTTCAGTTATAAGTCTCTGTCTATTTTTTCGGTTACAATTTATGTATTTATCACTTTATAATTATAGATGTAGTTATTATTCTTTTGCTCTCTATTTAAACACTTCAAATTTATAGGAGAAAAAGATGAAAATAAGTTTAGGAAAAAATTTCAAAATCTGTAGCATAAAGGCAAGAAGAATTCTCCTTGATATTGGTGAAGTGTCTTCATCGTTTACTTCTGTTTAGAAAGCACCATAACTTTTTTCCCGTACAAATTTTACATTATAGTTAAGGATAAACAAGCAACGCACATTTCCAAACTAGTACATATATATATATATATACACTCTTTCAAGTCGGAGATATCGACATCATAGCCAAGACGAAACCACTGCTAAGAAGAGATATCAGATGTTGCAGTGGGGAATAAATTAATATATACTATGGTAATTTCAACCTTTAACCTTAGCTTTTAAACTAATATTAATTTATTTAACTTTGCCAAGATGAAATTAGCTTTTAAACTAATATTAATTTATTTAACTTTGCCATTATGAATTTTTTCAGTTCACGTAAGAAACTTACACTCTTAGCTTAGGTCTGAAATTCAAAAAATTGTAATAATTTATGTTTTTAACACTCAACTCAAAAAAAAAAAAATCACTATTGAAAAATAACTATTTTTGTTATTTTTCCATTGAAATTTCCCACTAAAAAATATTCAGCTATTCTCACGAATATTTTGATTGAAACGATAAAAAGAAAAAATATTCAATAACTCTTTTCAATATTTCAATAAAAACCTGCTTTCACTATGTGTTTTCCCAGTAAGCTGATTCAGTGAAAATGACGCATGAAAAGCATATTTTATATGCAACATTTCCCATTAAAATTCGTGGTAGAAAAAGAAATCGCGCATGTTCTCAAATGCTCATTACGTAAATAAGTTAACCATCACCATTTTCAACTAATACATAGAAGTTTTCAAAAGCATAAAACATCTTTTTTTTTATATACATTTTTTAGACATATTTGGTAAAAACTTATTTTCTCAAATTTAAAAAGTTTATTTTTACAGATTAAACATGACTTTAATAGCATCACCACCACGAGCACTTGTTTCAAAAGCTTCTTCAACTTCTTTTTGAGAGAATCCAAACCTGTGTGTGATCAAAGGTTTCACATCAATCTTTCCACTTCTTAAGAACTCAAGACACAATGGCCATGTATTCTTGTAGCGAAATATGCCGATGACGTCGACCTCCCTGAACACATTTTGCCCAGAAAATTAGTGTGAGAGTAACAAAAGTTTAATCGGGAAAACAATCAACAACAACAACATACTCGGTATACTCCCATAAGTGGGGTCTGGAGAGGGTAGGGTGTATGCAGGAATTACCACTACCTTTGTAGAGTAGTAAGGTTGTTTCCGATAGAGCCCCGACTTTATCTCGGAAAACGATCAATATGAGCAATACCAACTAGAATATACAAAATTTCTAGTGCTTTCTTTTATTATTATTTTTGCTATTCTGTATAATTTCCGCCTACGACGAACTAAAATAGAGAGACATAATCAATGAGGATTCAGATAGTCAACTCTAACTTAGAAGGTTTCATATCTAACTTTCCACTTCTCAAGAACTCGAGATATACGAGGCCATGCATTCTAAGTAGAGATATAAGCCGGTGACATCGGCCTCCCTGAGCACAATTTTCCCGAAAATCAATATTATGGCAAAAAGTATACAGAAACATGTGAACCGTAAGCTTATTGTTAGTGAAGAGTACCAAAAGATTTAGTCGAGAAAAGATCTATATAAGCCTTTGTTACTCGGACTCTCAACAAACTAGTCACATTCGTGCCGGATCCTTAAAAATGCACTATTTTGGAGGATCTGATACACACTTGGTGACATTTATGAAGAGTCCGAGTATCATAAGTTAGGTATAAGCAATGCCAGTAAGTTGGGAATATATTTTAATCATGCAAGTAAGTTTACTTTGGATCCTATGTTTTCTAGTAGTCTATTAGTCTTGTTTGAGATTTATATGCCAGCAAAAAACATAAAGGACTTCTAGTACTACTTATTTTTTATTTTGTATAACATTGGTATACGACGAACTTAAACAAGGCAAGATGATCAGTGAGAATTCATATAGTCAAATCCAACTTAGTTAGATTGATGCATAGTTGTTGTACCTTGCAGCAGCTGGAGTGAGAGGAACGGTCATCTCGTGATGCCCCATTCCCACCAAGCAAACTTTGCCACCTGGACGAGTTGCACCAAGGGCGGTCGACATAGTTTTGTTAAAGCCAGCACAGTCAAAACTCACGTCGATTCCACCTCCCATCGCTTTCTGAATGTTTTCTATATCTGTAGCTACATCCTGTTCAAAAGTATCAGTTAGGGAAATGGAAAGAAAACCAGCAACATCTTCAACTTTGATGTTTTTGTATTCACGGGCGAATTTCACGTAATGGTCACTGAACTTTACTCACTATAATATTAAAGTTATTTTAACGAGACAAAATAGCTTTGTGACTTCATTGTTACAACGGAAAAAGTTAGTGATCATACATGAAAGCAACTCGTGTATTCAGTCTCGAGAGTGCACATGAAACATGGGAGATTAACCGGTAACTTTGAAATTTGGATCCTCACCTGAAGATTGATTGAAACCTTGACGATGTCATCTGCTCCTAACTTCTTTGCAACAGAAAGACGATAGTCATCTACATCCACAATAACAATTCTTGGGGCACCAAAAGCACGAGCAGCAAGCAGTGTGACAAGCCCGATTGGTCCAGCTCCCAGCACTAATATGTTTGTCTCGGGACCAACATTTGCACGCCGACAGGCATGAACACCAACACTAAGTGGCTCACACATTGCTCCCTCCTCTAAACTTATATTAGCCGGGAGCTTGAAACATAGGTCTGCAGGATGGACTACCTGTTGGTGATCGAAAAGAAATCAGTTGTTTCGCTTATAGTATAGTCAAAGATTATTCAGAGTACACTAACGGGCATATTCGGAGGGATGAACGAGCTCAATATCAATTCTATCCTTTAGGTAATATATTAAAGTCCAAAAGGTACAAGATTTAAAAACTACTGACATATATATATTCCATCATGTCGCATGACTTATGCCACGATTGCCTTCTTATTAAATGTGAAATCAACGTAGGGAAAAATTTCGAATTGTGAGAAAATTAATCAAAGTAGGGAAGCTTTTTACCTGATTCGCAAGAGAACCATGAACAGGGGGAGTAGCGAAGAACTTCATCTCGGGGCAGAGATTATATCGCCCTTCTTTGCAAAGATCACATCTCCAACAACTAATTCCGGGCTCTAGTGCTACACGATCTCCAGGAACCAATGTCTGGACTTCACCGCCAACTTCCTCTATGATCCCGGCACATTCATGCCCAATCACCATTGGTTCTTTAACCACAAAATCTGCACACCTCATGGTCTGAAGTTCAAAATATTTATTTCAAATTAGAAGTTTAACTGACTTTTCAAATTACTATAATATGTTATTGAATGAAGGAAGATATGAATTCATCGAGTATAGCAACCCAACAGAGTAAGTGCATTGGCATTGTCCTCAACAATGCTTCGAAGCTCCAACCTACTTCTTTGTTTGACAAGAATCAATGTACAAAGTAGCCGCAGAAAATGTAACAGAACTTCACCCAATTACCCGTGTTACAAGGATACTTCATTTTGCTTCGCAAGCAACTACATTACTAGGACTCCTCAAAGATGTCGTTGGGTGCATGTAGGATCCTCCAAAAATACCAACACAAGTGCAATAACATTTTTGGAGAGTTTGAGCAACATAACAAACATGTATATGATATAGGTATGGGCATTTCATGTTAACCTTTCAGAACACAATAAAACATTCTAAAAGAGATTGGTGGTGATCGTACCAATACCAGAAGCATAATAGTGCTCGGATCCATATAACATACATTTTTACATTTGAACAATGGAAGTCCCAACAAGCAAGTTTCTTCATTCTTTTTACACGTTTCGCTAGGCAAACAGTATACACCACAATCATATGCCATCATTGTAGAGTCAATGAAAACATAACCATAATATAGACCATACCGTACCCACAACCTTAAGTCCCTACAAGAATTATAGACCATGAAGACGAGCAATCAAAATAGTGAACCAGAAAAAAGCTTTTACCTTGAGGTAATGAACATCACTTCCACAAATACCGACAGCCTTCATCCTAACTCTAACATCATGGGGTCCTATGAAGTAACAAATGTTAGTCCCTGTGTTCTTATCCAGAATAATTAACGCCAGAATCCATATGTAAACAGTAATGCTTAAACAGAAACAAAACCAGTAACATTTAAACCAAAATTTATTCTGATTCCACAGAATTCACTATATGTGTCTTTAAAGAATTTAATCCCCTCACATTACCCGAGGAATAGATAAATTCCTCGCAGGATAGAATGGAATACCTTTGCCAGAATAGCAGTACCTCAAACTCTAGCAACGTTCGGACGCAAAGACCAAAGCAAATCAGACGACAGTGTTTTAGTTTAAAATAATGCAGAGGAAAGAGAAGAAGATACAGGTTCTTGGCTAGAGCACTGGTGTACTCCCATTTAGATACCTGGGAATCCCACTGATTGATAAAATAGAGGAAAGAATATCATCATGGACAGTCAAAAAAATTGCAATATGCAGGTAGAATTCAACTCGTAAAATAAGTAATCTTTGTGTTCAAGCTTATACTGGGCTCAAATGTTCATCATACTTGCTAAAGTCATGAAGGCTATAGAACAATGTTGTCAAAGGCGCGATATTTCACTTTATCATAAAGATTTTTCAATTTCTTTGTTTGTACACTTTATTTGTGCTTTGCACTTAACACTGCTATAGAAGCATACTATAGGAGCTATATTTGGTCAAATTATCAAACAAGACAGCTATACTCAAGACATATTGCAACTTAATATTTGACTACCAACACCCTTCAGGGTGGCCCAATGGTTTGGGCTTGGGACTTCCATGTTGGAGGTCTCAAGTTCGAAACCCCTTGCTGGGTCGAGCTCGTCGCATCGGGCTTGCCTAGTGTGGGTTACCTCTTCTATGTGGTTTGCAAACTATTGAATAGGAGCAGGGGGTTTACCCTATGTGCACCCAAAGGATAGCGGATATTCGACTACCAACCAGTTATTACTATATATTAACTTGAGATCGTTATAGAAACTTATAAACTTCAATCCATCAAAATGGGGTTTGACCCATTAAATAATACGGGTCATAACTCAACTCGCCCAACCTGACCAAAACATCTAATCAAAGTGAACTAAAAATTCAACCCCAAGCTCCCAAAGTCAAATCTTTCAAACAAATTCATAATTACAACAACAAACATACTCAATATAATTCCACACAGTGGGGTCTAACAAGGATAGATAAACACAAATCTTACCACAAAATTAACAATTACAACAAATATAAGTTCAAGAAAAAGTAGATTAAAAAAAATACCCAAAGCAGGGAGATTGAAAGGCTGAATCTTGAGGGTGTTAACACCAAGAAGCCAAGCAGCCATGTTTTCATCACTTCCTCCTTTACCCATTAGAACAAAAAGGGGTTTTCAAGATTTGATTTTTTTCTTCTATCTAAAGGGGTTTTTCAAGATTTGATTTTTTTGTTGATTTCAATTTTTGGGTGAATTTGTGTAGTTTGTTTTGTGAATATTATTCAATGTGGATAAGAAGAAAATACTCAGATTGTGCAAATCAATACAGTGGGCATTACTAAAATGGTTTTTGTTTAGATAAAATTGGTTTTTTGTCTTGAGTTTAGTGCCCATATTTTTCAATGGATGCCACTAAAGTTAAATTTGGAAGTGACCGACATAAATAGTGGTGCAGTGATGAAACAGTTTTACTCTAATGAAAAAGTTTGAATTTGAGTTCTCATTATATAGAAAATTTTGTTTGGAACGTCACTCTCAAATTGACATTATAGCGTGTGATTTAGATTTAATTGTGATTCTAATGCGGTTCGGAAATGCCGATTGAAAAACAAAAAAAAAGACTTTTAAGTATGAAAAAACTATAGGCTTGATACATGACATGTCCAATAAATTTTATTTAGACATTTATTTGTTTTATAATTAAGTGACTAAATATATAATAAAATATTTATATTAGATAGTTTTTGTTCGAATTTTGAAATAATATATGTATCTTAAGTGCGTTAGATAAATTAACCACATCAACTATATCATCTCTTTTAGTTATACATCATCTTCAATTGGAATTAGATGTTATTAAGGCTTATTGAGACTAACTCATACAGTTAAAAAATATGACTTATTTTAAATAATTGATTTATTTACGTGATGAATATTTAATACACACTAAAAGAAAATTCAAAATTTGAACTAAAGATGCTTAATATATATATATTTGGGAAAAGACACAAGTATCCTCCACACTATGACTGAAATTCAAGAAACACATTTTAACTAAACTAAGGTCATATTACCCCCCGAACTCATTTATTTTGTAATTTTATACACATTTTGACTTACGTGGCACACTTCGTGACTCCACACAGTTGAGATGCGTGAAAGATGTTTGGATGCTACGTAAACTAATAAGGTGTACAAAATTATTATTTTTTAAAATGGATTCAGAAGGTAATAGGACCTTAGTTTAGTTAAGATATGTATGTGAGATTTCGGTCATAGTTTAGGAAGATACTTGTGTCTTATCCCTATATATTTTATTATGTATTTAGGTCTTCTATTGAAATATGTTATAGTAATTTGAATTTCCAAATAAAATTTATTTGTAAATTTAAGAAACTGCTAATGTATTAAACCAAATCTCGCAAGTGTTACCTCATCATTATGAGGATTTGAGGGAAGTCTATAATTGTTTTTGTCAAATTTTTAATGGTAGTTAACAGAAAGGATATTTATACAAGTTTTGAGATGGTTTAAGAATGTTTTTCATTCACAAAGATGTATCCTAAGTTTGAGTTATATTTAAGGGATGCGATTGCGGAACAAATTCACATAAATCTGTAAAAACTCTAACTCATTCTAACTACGTAAACAAAATAAAAGTCTCATTTTCAACTCGTCCCGTCTCAACTTATCCCGTCCAAATCCTACCCGACCCACGTAATTATAATATCTTTTTAGTGACTAATGATATGAAAAAAATTCGGCCTCATATTTTCAGCCATGGCTTCCTTCTTCGGACCCTCTAATCCAATTCCTCCATCATCATTCGGACCACCAAGAACCGACCCGTTAACCCGCCGGAATGACCCGTTAACCCACCGGAAAGTTAGCGTACCCGGATCCAAACCGGATTCTTCTTCAATGGAGGTTGAGAAGCTGAAGGTGAAGGAAGCCAAGGAAAGGAAAGAGGAAACGAACAAAAAGATAGCTTCACAGAAAGCTGTATCGATTATTCTTCGAAGAGAAGCTGCAAAAGCAGTGATTGAGTATAAGAAGAAGAAAGGGAATTCGAAGAAATTATTGCCTCGTACTGTTCTTGAAGCTCTTCATGAACGTATTACTGCTTTGCGTTGGGAATCTGCTCTTAAGGTGCGTGTTTTTCATTGTTAATTTTTGGAACCCCAAATGGGGATTTTGAGTTTTTTCACTCTTTTTGGTTGTTAATTTTGGAACTCAACTGGGGATTTTGAGTTTTTTCACTCTTTTTGGTTCTTAATTTTGGAACTTGGAATGAGGTAGGTACTATTGTAACTGCATATTGTACATCACATTCGAAGTACATGTTCAGTTTTTGTGCTCTTTGTTTCTTAATTTTGGAATCCAAGTTGGAATTTTCTGGGAATTGATAGTCATAGTGCAATTTTTTGTCTGCACCATTGTAACTGCATATAGTACACCATATTGAGTTTTCATGTTTTTGTTACTAACTTTTTTATGTGGGGAAGGGGAAATGGAGGAGGGGAATCGAACTCTCATGAAAGTTAAGGTAGCCAACCAACTACGCCACGTATTGTTTGGATGGTTATTACCTATTGTTTCATAATGTATTGTGTTGAGTACAATGTTTGGATAGGATTGTATTGTTTTCCGTCATTACGTAATGTCACACTTCAACAATTTAAATGATAAATCTACGAGAAAAGTAGAGTGCGAGGTAGAACCAGGTCGAAAATGTATGATAAAGGATGAAATAAGATAATTAAATAATAAGAAAAGATAAAATGAGAAGAATATATTAAGGTAACGGCGCAATCACACCAAATCAGTTGTTACATAAAATGGAACTTTCCGTTGTTACCTAACTATGGATTTTAAATGATACGATACAACACAATTTAAGTAACAATCAAAACAAACGTAGTATTTGAACTAATAATACAATACAATAGGTAACAACCATTCAAACAAGGTGTAACAGATTCCCCCTTTGTTTCAAAACTTTGGAATCCAAGTTGGAGTTGGTGTGGCTTTTTTATCTGAACTGAGAAAGGTACAATAATAACTGCATATTGCACAACAAATTTGAAGCACATACTATATTTTTGTGCTCTTTGTTTCTTTACTTTGGAATTCAAGTTGGAGTTTTGATAGTTCAGAAGCATTTGTTTATGGTTGCCGGTGTTACTAAATTCTGTAGAGACGCGCAAGAAACTATCCTTTATTATCGTGATTTTTTTTCCCATCAGGTCTTTGAACTCCTCCAGGAGCAGTTGTGGTACAGGCCCAATCCGGGCATTTATATCAAATTAATAGTCATGCTTGGGAAATGTAAGGAACCTGAGAAAGCTCAATCTTTATTCGAGATGATGGTGGAGGAAGGCTGTGTCGTGAATCAAGAAGCTTACACTGCTCTTTTGTCCGCCTATAGCCGTAGTGGTCGCTTTCACGAAGCTTTTTCTATCCTGGAAGAGATGAAGAACATTCCGAACTGCCTCCCCGATGTCTTCACATATAGCATCCTGATAAAATCCTGCCTGCAGGTTTATGACTTCGACAAAGTGCAAATCCTGCTTTCCGACATGGAATGTATGGGGATCAAGGCCAATACAGTAACATATAATACTCTTATTGATTCCTATGGCAAAGCGAAAAGGTTTGATTGCTATTCATTGTTATGGTTCTATTCATTGGAAGTTCTAATCATAACACAACTAGAAATGAGTCTCTATCAACTTACGAAATCCAAAATGAGAGATGAAACACATTATGTAGATTATCAGATCGAAAACCTTAAGCTGCTCAATCATATCTAACTTGGGTTTTGTGACATCTTTGCTGAGAAAATGTTTTTGTATCCTTCGATTATCGTTGTCTCGAGGCAGGTGCCTAGCATTAGTTTTCTATGATAGGGAAATTGATTCTTTTCTTTAATTGCCAAGGTTCAAAGAGATGGAATCCACACTTGTTGAGATGCTGCGGCGAAGAGACTGTAAGCCAGATGTGTGGACCATGAACTCAACATTGAGAGCATTTGGTGGCAGCGGGCAAATAGAAATGATGGAAAAATGCTATGAGAAGTTTCAGAGTGCTGGAATTGAACCTAGTATCAAGACATTCAACATACTCTTAGATTCATACGGGAAAACAGAAAATTACGAGAAAATGGGTGCTGTGATGGAGTTTATGCAGAAATATCATTTTTCATGGACCATAGTTACTTACAATATCGTAATAGATGCATTTGGAAGGGCTGGAGATTTAAAGCAAATGGAATTTCTTTTTAGGCTGATGCAGTCTGAGAGGATAAAACCAAACTGTGTTACTCTTTGTTCTCTTGTAAGAGCTTATGGGAAAGCTGGTAAAGCTGAAAAACTTGGAGCTGTTTTGCGGTTTATTGAGAATTCTGACGTGGCACTTGACACCGTGTTTTTTAACTGCCTAGTGGATGCATATGGGATGATGGGATGCTTCACAGAGTTGAAAGGGGTGCTCGAGATGATGGAACAAAGTGGATGTAAGCCAGATAAGATAACATACAGAAGTATGATTAAAGCATATTCAATAAATGGAATGACTAACAAAGCATCAGAGCTCCGAAACCTACTTGCCTCATTGGAGAAGGCACGATAGCTTCATAGTTCAAAGACTAGCAATAGCAATGAGCCAAAATGTGATTTTGTGCATCACGAGTTCTTTGGTCCGTCAGATAACTTCTGAGCCACTGTTGTAAGTGGCTTCAGAAATGGTTGTAAGACATTGTTCTTAGAGGCCTCAACATTGAACCGAATGCTGTCAAGCAAAGGAAAAGGATTGTCGTTTATCAGCTAACATCACCAACAAAAACGATCAGGTAAATTGTTAACGTGCCTTGATATGCAAACAATTTTGTTGTACATCATCTAACGAGAACTTACCTTAATCACCTTATTGTCTCTAAATGCATACCGATGAATTTCCACAAGCTCTTTTTAACAAGATATTTGCAAAATATCCTTGGTATTTCACTATATTGAGATAATAGTTCATTTGTGCACCTGCTGATTTATTTGTCTTCGTTTTCATGTAAACTACTCGTTTTCTTCTTCTCCGAGATAGAATTTAACGTTTGACTGTGTTTTGATATCTCTGAAACGGAATTTCTTGCTCTTGTTAGTTGGAATTGGACCGCGGTGGAGACGAGCAGTCAATGATTTCACAAACTCTGGTTTCACAGTACTTGAAGCTCAATTGAAGTAGCAGCTCTTGGACCGCAATCAAAGGGTTATCTTTCTCAAATGTGTTTTTAGGAACTGTTTGCTAAGGTCCTCTGTAGATATGTTGTTCAGGCTCTCCAAAAATGTTGTCACACCCATATCGGACTACTTTTAAAGGATCCGACACGCATCAGATGACATTCTTTGAAGAGTCCGAACATTCTAAAGTTGTATATTGCTCAACATCATATGGATCAATATATTCAGACAAATAAAACATTGCAGTTACTAAGATTCCATTCTTGACGTTAGGAAGCGCGAAAACACTAAGTGATTTCTTCTCGTTTAGTCTATCACAATCCTTTCTTTCATTCGAATTTGAGATCAGCAATATGAGCAAGTTGATGACATTCCTGAAAAGTCCGAACAACATAGCTGTAAAGTTATATATTGCTCAACATCATAGGGATCAATATATTCAGACAATTAAAACATTGTAGTTACTAAGATTTCATTCTTGACTTTAGGGAAGCACGAAAACACCAAGTGATTTCTTCTGGTTAGTCTATTACAATCATTTTTTCATTCGAATTTGAGATCAACAATATGAGCATGTTGATGACATTCTTGAAAAGTCCGAAGAACATAGCTCTAAAGTTGTATATTGCTCAACATCATATGGATCAAAATATTCAGACAAATAAAGTTCTATATTGCTCAACATCATATGTATCAATATATTCGGACAAATAAAACATTGGAGTTATTAAGATTCCATTCTTGACTTTAGGGAAGCGCAAAAAGACCAAGAGATTTCTTCTTGTTAGTATAATCACAGTCCTTTCTTTCATTCGAATTTGAGAACAAAATATGAGCAAGTTCACATAAGAGTAGTAATATCTAGATCATTTTACAACATATCAAAATTCTAATCTTATTAGAGGAGCCTCCTAAACTCTACTTTATTTATTTACCAACATTGAATAATAGGACAACTATGCTAGATGGTAAATACTTTGAGTATTTCAAATATATATCATTCATTGATTTGACATAAAGATAAGATATCAACACATATTTATCCATACTAGATAATGATTTGGAGATTGACAATAAATTGCTCCTGCATGTATTGTGCTAATTTTCTTTGTATAGTTATAATTTTACCAAGAAGTCAAACAAGACAATGAAATGAGAGAAAAAGAAAGAAAGATACGAAGCAACAAATTGAACACATAATCCCAAAATTAGTTTTCCAAAATTCCAAAAGTTAGTATTTTTATTGCCAAGAAAATAGGCAGGACAATGACAAACAATGAAAGTCAAAAGTCTCAAACACAAAAAGAAAATTATATAAAAATAAATAAATGCTATGACCCTAAAAAAACTAGTAAATTTCAAGAAAACATAAAAGAGAATTGCAATTTTGGCTCTTCACACATAGATAAATCTCTAATTTTGGTCCTCAACTTATAGATTGAACACAATGACACAATACCTTTGCTTCTTGTAGTAGTTGTTTTTGTGATTCAAGCTTCACTATCGAATTAGTTGGGATCGGCTATAAAAAATTTCATTGGTCATATTTTTCTAATCAAATCAATGTAATGATAAAAATGTTAATGTGTTCAAAAGAGACAAAGGAAGTCCTTAATTGGACAACCTAATAATGCAGAGGTAACAATATAATTGATTTAGATTTTATGATGATTATGATGATATAGGTGGTTTGTGATGAAGATTGTGATGGTGGAGTTGGTTGACATTAATAGTTGACGATATTGATGGTGGTGACTAAAAAATGTGTGGTGGATTATAAGGTGTTGGTGGTAGTTAGCAGTGGTGAAGATGATTTGTAGTAAAGATTAACCATAGTAGTGATAGTGGTTGATGGTGATGACGGAGGTGGCAACAACAACGATGACAATATATTTAATCATAATAATAGAGGTAATAGGTGCGTGGTTGGTAGTGATGGTAATTGTCAATGATGATTGTGATAACAAAGGTGGTTGATTGTTGGTGAGGTTGATGTTGGTAGTTCTGATGATAGATGTGGTTTATAACAATGGAGTTGGTTGATATTAGCAGTTGACAGTGTTGATGGTGATCAAAGAATGTCTGATTAACGATGCTATTTGTGATAGTTGACAATGGTGTTAATTGTGATTGTGGAGATAGTTGCTAGTAGGAATTGACTGTAATAGCGCTAGTGGTTGATAATGATGGTGGTGATGATCGCGACAATGAATATAATTATAATGATGGAGGAGGTAAATATGATAGCGACTGACAATAGTTGTTGCCATCTATGGTAATTGTGATGACATAAATGATTGGTATGGTGGCGAATAGTTGACAATGGTGGTCATGGTTGACAACGACTGCGATTACAAAGGTGGTTAGTAGTGATAGTTTGCAGTTATGCACAAAGTGTCCATGAAAAGTCGAAAATTATTCATAAAATTTAAAATCTATTCAGAACAAATAAATACTCCAATTTAAAACTTAAATAGGGACAAAGTGTATTTTTAACATAGTTGAGAGACCAAAGTTTCAATTTTCTCAAAATAATAAAACATACTTTAGTACTATTTCATTTCAGTCCCCATTAAATTTAAAACATACAAACAAGTATGCAAATACTTTCCAGAATATCAGTTTCACTCTCTCATACTTCTTCTTCATCTACCGCTCTTCTCTTCTCCAAATCTCTTCGACCCAATTTTTTTCATCACCCAAAGAACTCCTTTACATACCCAATTCATTCCAATCGCCGCCGTGCGTTGTTTTCTTCGTCACCGTCAATGGAATCAGCTGCTGTGACGGTTGATTCAGTTGCTGACAAATTGAAGAAGCAGAGTTTGGGAAATGATGGAAATAACAGTAAACGTATGTTGAAACTTGAAGAGCTCAATTGGGATCATTCTTTTGTTCGTGAACTGCCTGCTGATCCAAGAACAGATACCATTCCAAGAGAGGTTTTTTTTTTATTCCCCTTTTCTGTTTTTTGTTAGTATTTGTGTTTTTTTATGTTGTATGAGATTGGGTTTTAATTGAATTTGTGATCTTTATTGGATTGTTGTTGTAAATTGAATAGTTGGAATTTCATGAATTATTCACTGATTTTGGGGAGTGTGATTTCAAGTTGGGGTGAGGTAGGAGTGGCCTCTGTGGTGGGCAAGATGAGGGATGCGAGGGTGAGATGCTTTGGGCGTAAGAGGAGAAGGTGCAAAAATGTCCGAGGTGTGAGAGGTTGGCTAGAGTGGGTATAAGGAGAGGTAGAGGTAGGCTAGAGAAGTCTTGGGAAGAGGTAATTAGACATCTTGATGTTGTATATGCAATAAGTGTTTCAGTCCCTTTCAATTTTAATGTGTAGAAGTTGTGCTTCCACCAATTGTCTTGACGGATTAAAATTAGTTTTAGTTGAGGTTCCCTTTCTTCAATCCCACGTTTCAGGTACTAGGTAAGTTCGGTGAATTCAATTCGCATTTGGAAATATTGGAATGGTTTACAACCTTTCTAGAAAAGATAAAAAATGTTTCATGGCTCCTAGCTAAATGAGAAAGGTTAATCTTCTGCTAGTAGTGTCTGCATAGCAAGAAAATTGAAATCCTGGTTTTACATCTTTAGTAAGTGCTGCAGTTCCCTTTGACTTTGAAGATGATGAGATGACGTTGATATTGTTGCCTTGAGGTGTAGAATTGTGTTGCAAGTTATTTATTGGAGTCAATTATTGTACTTATGTAGGTATTGCATGCGTGCTATACGAAAATGTTGCCTTCTGTTGAGGTAGAGAATCCTCAGCTTGTTGTGTGGTCAGAATCAGTAGCTGAGTTACTTGAGTTGGATCCTAAAGAGTGAGGTTTTAATGCTTGCTGAAGATTGTCCTTTCTAATGTATTGTGATGGAAGTGACGCTGAGTTCTTTTAACCTTTCAGATTTGAGAGGCCTGATTTTCCACTTCTGTTCTCAGGGGCATCACCTTTAGTCGGAGCGTAAGTGTTACTTCTCTAGTTTGGATCTGCTTAAACTTTTAGTTGTCTGACAGCATGTTAAGTTGAATTTGCTTCTGCAGTGTGCCTTATGCCCAGAACTATGGAGGACATCAGTTTGGGATGTGGGCTGGTCAGCTAGGTGATGGTCGAGCAATAACTCTTGGAGAGGTTTTGAATTCAAAGTCTGAAAGATGGGAGCTGCAGCTAAAGGGTGCAGGGAAGACCCCATATAGCCGTTTTGCTGATGGTCTTGCTGTTCTTCGGAGTAGTATCCGGGAGTTCCTCTGCAGCGAAGCAATGCATAGTCTTGGAATCCCAACTACAAGAGCACTCTGTCTTGTAATGACGGGAAAAGATGTCAGCAGGGACATGTTTTATGAGTATGTTACTCTTTATAGTTTTTGTGACATTTAATTGGCAAGGTTACTTGCAATCTATTCGCTAAAATTGGTGGAAAACCACATATCCACCTATATAGTATCTTCACTGTATACTTGGAGTTTGTATAGGGAGCCATGTTATAGGATTATGCTCGTGGTAGTTGTTTTTTTATCCATTCAAGTCTGTTTTTTGTTCTTTCTATGCATGACTATATTCATATTCATGCAGCGGGAATCCAAAGGATGAGCCTGGTGCCATTGTCTGCAGAGTTGCTGAATCCTTTCTTCGCTTTGGCTCTTACCAGCTACATGCCTCTAGGGGTAAAGAGGACCTTGAGATTGTGCGTACTTTAGCAGAATACACAATTAGACATCACTTCCCCCATCTAGAGAGCATGAGTAAGAGCGAAAGCATATCATTCAGCATAGGCAAGGAGGATGATTCAGTTGTGGATTTAACTTCAAACAAGTATGCAGGTAATATATTGGTTTTCTTGAAGTGGATTGTTTATGCCTGTGCGGAATCTGTTCTCCTTTTTAATGCTGAATTGGGTGTGGCCAAAGAGAGTGATGGTATTGCCTCTTGATGAGTAGTCCTTGTCTCAACATTCCAGTTGTCAGCATGACTCTTAACATTTTTATATGCCTCTGCTAGTGGTCCTTTATGTCCTCCCATGTCTAAGTGGATGGTGTATGATATAATGTGTTTTACCAGCCATTTGTACGGGATTGGTAGTGATCTGTCAGGCTTCTAACATCCATCTGGCGGTTAGTTTGAGGCAAACTTCTATTTTCAGAATCCAAAACACTTAGTGTCGAGAAAAGGAAGGACTTCAGTGTCACTAAAAGATTCTACTTTTTGGTCTCCATACAATGCAGTAATATTGATTATCTTGCAGTGGATGTACCTGTACGGATGGATTGTTTATGTGCTAAATTTCAGTGATAGTAATTGCCTCTTGTGGATAGTACTTGTCTCAGTATTTCCTTTGTCAGCAAAGTCTCAATGACCTCCTCATTTTTACCTGTTTCTGCCAATAGACTTTTGATCCTCCCATATCTACGTGAAGAAGGATAATACAATCGTTTGCTGGTCATTTGTGTGGTCTTTGTGACGATCTACTAGAGCTCCACCGTCCAGATTAATATAGTACCAAGCAAAGTTCCAGACTCCAGAAATTTAACATTGGGGTCTGGGGAGGGGTAGAATGTCCTTTGAAATGCTTTTCCTTGAGCTGAGGGTCTATTGGACACAGTACACTCTAACCTCCACAGTCCCCGCTTGTGGGACTACACTGGGTATGTTGTTGTTGTTGTAGGAAAGGAAGTGCCTTATTGTCGTAATAAGATACTACCTTTGGTCTTAGAAGAGAGAAGAATCATACGTTTTAATTTCTGTTTGTAAGTATTTTTAGTTCATCTGACATCGGGAAAAATGGACTGGGAGTTTACATGTATTCTTGTAACATAGTTCTAACTTCATTTTCATTACATTCTGTGCTATTTATTGTGCATTTTTGTTATGGAACTGACGAAAAAATATTTTTATTTGCATATTTTGACAAATTACTTCTCTCACATGCGTTAATGTATGGGTCCATTTTTTCAGCATGGGCCGTGGAAGTTGCTGAGCGGACAGCTTCCACGATTGCAAGGTGGCAAGGTGTTGGTTTCACACACGGAGTGATGAATACTGATAACATGAGTGTGTTAGGCCTCACCATTGATTATGGCCCTTTTGGATTTTTAGACGCATTTGATCCCAGTTTCACACCAAATACCACTGATCTACCTGGCAGAAGATACTGCTTTGCGAATCAGCCAGATATAGGTTTATGGAATGTTGCTCAGTTTGCTACTACTCTATCTACTGCCCAGTTGCTAAATGATAAGGAGGCAAATTATGCCATGGAGAGGTGACGAAAAATACTACCATTTGCTGGAGTGTATTCTTTCCGTTGCTGGTCTTCATCTTTATACTGTTGAGTGACGTTTCATCTATCCACATTTTTAGGTATGGCATCAAATTTATGGATGACTATCAAGCTATCATGTCCAAAAAGCTTGGTTTGGTCAAGTACAATAAACACATGATTGGTGAACTACTTAAGAATATGGCTGTCGATAAAGTTGATTACACAAACTTCTTCCGATTACTATCAAACATCAAAGCCGATCCTACGATTCCAGATAACCAGTTACTGATTCCTCTGAAAGCTGCTCTATTGGATATTGGTCAGGAGCGCAAGGAAGCTTGGACAAGCTGGGTGAAATCCTACATACAGGAGGTATGTGTAATTATCTTCTTTTCTTTGAATTAGGAGTCATCTTCTTCTTGAGCTCAGTCGTAGACTCGTAGTGCATCGTAAATCATATCGACAAAGTCATATCATCTTTGCAATTTAAATCCCATTTCTTAACTTGTTCACTAATAACTAAGGGTCAAGCGAAATAAGCATGGTGCTCTCATAATTTGTGTGGAAGATATTTGCTCACCTGCAGTGGTGGAGTCGGGAAATCAAGGGGATTTAAAAATGAAGGTTCTTATGCCAGGGAGATTCAACAATTGATACATATATATATGGAAAAAAACACTTTTTTTGAAACTGGTAACTTTTTCTATATATGTTAGAATCCGAATCTTACAAGAGTTGTAGCAGCCCCATATTTACAAAGTACTCCTACATCTATGATTCTATGATCCTATGTCTATAATGAGTCTAAAACATCAATGATAGAGACAAGATCATTTAAAAGTAACTGATTACACCAAAAACACAGTAGCAAGATGCAGTTAAGCTTAATCTGTTGCATACTGTTCTCTATGCTCTCAAAACACCTAGAATTCCTCTCCCTCCATATTGTCCACCAAATGCTTGCTGGGACTATCCTCCACCTGCTTCTATTCTTGGCCAACAACCCAATCCCAGCTTGTTAAGGCCTCTGTAATTTTCCCAGGCATGCTCCATGCTATTCCTCTGAGGGTCAAAAACAATCTCCATAGTTGTCCTGTGATTCTACAATGTAGGAATAGATGATTCACAGTTTCTGCCTGCTCCCCACACAAGAAGCACCTGGGGCTTAAAATTATCCCTCTTTTCATTAGGTTCTCTTGGGTAAGCACTGCCTCCTTTGCCAAAAGCCACACAAAGCATGCCACTTTATATGGTATTGTGGTTTTCCAAATGTTCTTCCATGGCCAACTGTTTGGCTGTTGGTTGTGGTTCATTTTCCTGTACGCTTTGCTCACTTTGTATGTGCCTTTCTCATCTCCCTTCCACCATAGTTCATCTTCATCTGTTCCCAACCCACTGAATTGCTCAATCTTGTTGATGAAATCTGCTTTTTTTCCCTATCTAAATAGTGTAATTTTTCAACGAAGGGCCCCCTTGCACCCCTCTGGCTCCGCCTCTGCTCACCTGCACTGTTCCCCTTAAACACGGGCTGCTGTTGATGGAAAGGTCAAATAATTACTCTCCCAGAAGATAATTCACTTCATCTGCAGATCTATGTATTTTCAGGACTTCAGTATCTATGCACCACCACCACCCCATGCCCCTGCCCTTCCCGACCTTTAGATTAGCTAAAATTGGTGGATATGGAATAAGTTTGATCTTATACGTATACATTTCAAATTTTTTTTTTAGTTCAAGCCGAATAGGTATAGTTGAACTTTTTTTGAAACTAGTAACTACTGAACCCATCCTAGATCCACCCTGCCTCTCCATAGTGTAAAAACATAAAAATAAAAAAACAAGGAAATAGAAAAAGAGAAAAAAGGGAAAGAAGTGGGATGTAAGAACTAGCTTAAAGTACATACATAACTTCATTTTGTTGCAACTGTGATTGGATTTTCAATTGTTGTGTTGACGATGATGATTCTGGCGTGAAACCATATCTGTTGTTTACAATTTGTTATTTTGTTCGAATGACAAATTGTAACCACGTATAAACAATATAATTTTCTGTCGAAGGGGGATTGGATGAAATTTTGGCCCTATCTGGCTCCGCCCCTTCTCCTTCTCTGTAATTTTTTCTTGCATGCAAAGATGCTTAACTAGTCACTATTCTACTCTACAGCTCTCTACTAGTGGTGTATCAGACGACGAGAGGAAGGCCTCGATGAATTCTGTAAATCCAAAGTACATCCTTAGAAATTATTTATGCCAAAGTGCAATAGATGCAGCTGAGCAAGACGATTTTGGGGAGGTCCGACGACTACTGAATGTTATACAACGTCCATTTGACGAACAACCTGGCATGGAGAAGTATGCGCGCCTGCCTCCAGCTTGGGCTTATCGTCCCGGTGTAGGCATGCTTTCTTGTTCCTCATAAATTCTTTCTACTATATAATACAAGATATTAACTTGTATATGCATTAGAAATTTTGGCTTAAAGTTTTTGTAGTAATGTGTAAAAGGTATAGCTATTCTCTTTTTATATCGCCTTTTTTCGGAGGGTGGGGTGCCGGTAAGGATGGGGGCGGGTTTGTAGCATTTCCACATGTATTGTGTTGGAGAATGCATTTTTTCGCGAGTTCCATACCAATATAAATTCAATTAGCTTGTTTGCTTTGAGCATTGGTCAATCATTTCCTCTTGAAAGGCATCGCGTAAGAAACTGTGTATCGATCGAAAGATAGATAGATTTGCAAGCTCGATGATCTACTTATAGGTCCTTAATTTCTTATTCCCGAAGGTAGATTTGAACTCATTGAAAAGTACTAGAAGTGAAGATCAATAGGTTGCGATTGTGACATTACAAACCTAGAAAGGAGTAGAGATGGTGTCGATTCTCCTGTGTCTTAGAAGTGAAGATCAATAGGTCGCGATTGTGACATTACAAACCTAGAAAGGCGTAGAGATGGTCTCGATTCTCATGTGTCTTTGAAGTGAAGATTAATATGTCGCGATTTTGACATTACAAACCTAGAAAGGAGTAGAGATAGTCTCGATTCTCGTGTCTTAAAAGTGAAGATCAATAGGTCACGATTTTGACGTTACAAACCTAGAAAGGAGTAGAGATGGTCTTGATTCTCGTGTGTCTTAGAAGTGAAGATCAATAGGTCGCAATTGTGACATTACAAACCTAGAATGGAGTTGAGATGGTCTCGATCATCGTGTGTCTTAGAAGTGAAGATCAATAGGTCACAATTGTGACATTACAAACCTAGAAAAAGGAGTAGAGATGGTCTCGATTCTCGTGTCTTAGAAGTGAAGATCAATAGGTCGCGATTTTGACATTACAAACCTAGAAAGGATTAGAGATGGTCTCGATTCTTGTGTCTTATTCAAGTTGCAGATCTCCTTCATTAGAGATTGGAGGAGCTCCGTTATACCTACATGTACTTTATACATTAAGTGCAGAGGTGGATTCATGATTTGAACATTATAGTGATGGATTATCGTAAAATTATACTTGCAGTTTTATTAAAACAAATTAGATTTAATATGCTCAAACAAATAAGATAATAATTTTACATTATTTATTTTAATAACCGTGGATTGCACGGGTACGAATACTAGTTAAAGTAACAATATAAGCTTAATATGACTTATGAGTAATTAATGATTAATCATTTTTAAAATTTGTGAATATTCACCAACAATGATATTAAAATGCACATTTTCAGTAAATGAGGATAAAATTTGCATAATCAAACATTATAAAAACTAAAATTAGAATACAAAAATATCGAAAATGCCCTCATAGAAGCATAAAACACATTTTTCGAATGCGATTTATAGGTTTTTTTTAATATAAGACTAAACTGATTCAGCTAGATTTTATAAAGGGACTAAGATTTTTTTTTTCTTATGTATTAAAGATAATGTAAGCAACTTAGGGTCGGTCGATAAATTGATCGATTTTCTCTTATGCTTCAGTTTTCTGTATTTATATTTAGTACTTTTTTCGTTTCTATTTATTTGTCTTATAATAGATTGCAATATTTTTTTTTAATCATCCAAGTAGGAAGAAATTGAATAAGAAGTACTACATACAATAATAGATCAATTCATTCAAAAAGATTCGTTCGAATCAAATTATGATAAATGAAGTTACAACAATAACAAAATAGCAGGATGAATAATGCAAAAGAAGCAACAAGTAGTAGTAAAATTAGAAGAAAAAGATACTTTGTGAATACTAACTAAAACTAATAAATAAGGACAAGATGAGTCGAGGAGACTAGAAACATGTTTTTCCCACGTAAAAGTACGACAACACTTAGTTATCTATTACATTTCTAAGTTCTAAATACGCTAATCTTCGATTTATATATCTTTGTATCTAAGATTTTGTCCTTGGTAAGTTGAAGATGTGTCATGTATTGTCTAATTACCTCCCCCATTCTTCTTCGACCTACATATACCTCTCTAAAGACCTGGTATAGTCAACCTCTCACACATTCTTAATCGTACATCCATGTACGTCCTCTTAACATGCCCTAATTATCTCAATCTTGCTTCACTCATCTTGTTCGACACAGGGACCATTTCCACCTAATTATCTTGTATAACTTCGTTCTTATTCCTATCTTTTTTGGTATATTCATACATCCATTTGAGTATCCTCATCTTCGCTGCTAAAATTTGTTAAAGCAAAAGTTCGTTACATAAATTGATTGTTAATCAAATCTGATTATATATCTAAGTTGTTCGGACTCTGCAAAAATGTTGTCGCATCCGTAGCGGATCCTTGAAAAATACATTATTTTTAAAAAATTCAACATGCACTCGTCGATATTTTTAAAAAGTCCGAACAACATAGTCGTATATTACATTATTACTGTTTTAAAAGCATGCATCCTATTTTCTTTCTGAACTAACCTTAGCTGTGCTTGTTTGTCATGAAAAAACTTAGATTCAAATGCTTAAAATATAATACAAGAAAAAGTACACACAAGAAAGTGGACTAATTTGGTATCTTGTGAAAAGTCACATGAACATGTTCTTTTATATAATATATAGTCTTAAAAATTAGAAAAAAATGATTTGAATCAAAGAGATCTACTTAATATTAGTCAAATCAGGTCTCACATGTTTTGTTGCTTCCATGAAGTCATTTACATTTTCCCCCTATATTCATGGAGAGAAGGCCCAAAATAGTCCATCATTTTTGCGTTAAGACTCAAAGTCATCCTTGAGTTTTTACATTGAGCACTAACAGTCTTTCATGTTTATATTGATGCACTTTTGGTCCTCCTCTAAACTTTTGTCTATTTTTTTACATTAATTTTGTTCATAATTTTATGTAAGGAATGTCCCATCATCTTTTTATATATTTAGTATAAATAATAATTCTATGTGAGAGACTGTAAGAAGAAGAACACCTTGTTCTATTCAGTATAAATATTACTGTAACTAAACTAATAACATTTTAACATATGACATTGTAAGAAAAGAAAAATTTGTACTATTGTACGTGAAATCGTCGTGATGAACCTCTCGACTTTACTTGTAATACGATTTCTACTAAACAAAATAAGGTGTTTTTCTTCTCACAATCTCTTACATGGAGTTATTATTTCTACTAAATATATAAAATGACGATTAAACATTTCATACATAAATTATGAATAAAATCAATGTTAAAAAATAAGCAAAATTTTGAAGGAGGACCAAAAGTGTACCAATATTGCAAACATGAGGGACTATTAATGCTCTATGTGAAAACTCAAGGATGACTTTGAGTCTTAACCCAAAGATGAGAGACTATTTTGGGCCTTTTCTCATATTCATGTGGTGGTCTTAAGGTTTTGTTCCGATATAAATTTATATTTTTGTATCATATATCTCATAAGTTACGTCTGGACATGATTTCAGTTTTTAACGAACTTATGCCCCTCTAGGCATAAGTTCAATTGTAAAGAGTAGTTTATTTAAAAGGCAAATTATGCAATTGTTATTTTTTAAAGACAAAATCGAAAAGTGATCAATGCACGTTATTTCTACAAACTTCTAACATTTACTTTTAGATAATCGTGGTAACAGGTTTATTGTATCTCGAAGATCGTTGTATGCTATTTCTAGAGTTAGATGATAATATATCTGTTAAGATAACGATTCACACGCTTCAACCCTTTTTGATTTTTTAGTATATTCTTCTTTTTTTTCTCCGTTAATTTTCTAATGGTGTTTTATTTTTTCAAAGTTGTGAGACTTTTCACTTTTCAGTGTGAATCTTAAAAACTATGTACTATATCCTTTAACTATTACAATCATTTTTTTCTTATATTTTATCCATTTACACATGTTTTGTCAGATTAATCACAAGCCATAACTTAACTATATATCAAGAATGGATTCCTCTTTCTTTTTTATAAGAACCAAATATACTTCTCCATTTTTCATTTGAAATTAAAGTTCTCCACACTATGGAAAATCGTCATAGAACATTATTTCTTCTTACTTTATTTTTATTTTTGTCTCATTTATTCATCATGGTTTATTCTAGGTCTTTTTCATTTGAAGACACATTAATTCTTGAAGAAATAAAATCCCAATATTCAAGAAGATTAATGGTTTCTTTCAATTCAATCTCTACAAATATTGGCAATGTGAATGAGAAAAAAGCTTTGGAAAATGATTTAAGAAGAAAACCTAGAAGTTCTTCAAATCCAATTCAAAATAAAATACATCATTGATATTTTTATTTTATTTTAATCTTTCTTTTTTGTTCTTGGTTTCCTTTATTTTTTCCATTCTTAACAATTTTGGATACAATGGAAAAAAGAGAATTTAACATTTTTTTCTCTTTCTGAATTTTTTTTTTACTTTTGTAAATTAGTCTTTTCATATATTTTATTTTCTATGACGCTCATGGAGAAGGACTTGCAGACTTCTAGTTTAGCTGGTACGTGCTTTTGAAGAAGGATAGATCATATATGCACATGACATTTTACGAGAATTACATTTCAGAATGGAAGAAAAAGGTGAAAGATTTTACAAGGCATAACAGGAGTTCATACAGTATGCACATTTTTGGACAAGTTCTATGATGTCGTAATCCAATGAACAAATTCATAAGATTTGTTGGGCCATAGCAAACAATACGTATCATAGACTTGACGGTAACTTTTTCAATCACAAGTTAATATGCTTGTGTCATGTGTGAGTGTTATATTCATCTATTCTTATTAGTTTTATGAAAATTTAAAATTGTGAATCAATTGATTAAGGTAGGAATGACATTTTTTATTAATGTATAACACTGATGAATATGCAAATATATACTTATATTGTTAATGGAGTTCCTTTCCTTATTATTATTATTTTTTTCTAATTTTGATGAAGTGAAAAGATATATTGTTGTATTTTTTACTCTATAGGATGAGTGTTATCTCTTGTATTCAAGTTAGTCAAAAATATAGAAACAGAAAAAAGATGAAATTGACAAAATAATTTTTAATCCGAGTCCACAGAAATCACTGTGTTTCCTTAAGAAATTTAATCCCCTCACTGTACCCGAGGTTGTAGATTAATTCCTCCCAAGATAAAACGGATTAACCTGTTAAAGAAGTAGCGGTACCTCAAACTTCAATAACTTCAACGAACGCAAGAACAGTTTCAAGAGCACACACAGACTCAGTCGATCGACAATTTTATTTATGTAAGAAAATGTATGCAGAGAGGAAAAATTTTCAGTGTTTGAAAAACGAAAAAGATCTCTTATTTATAGCCATTTGCAGCAAAAAATGCGTCTGTTCAGAAAATCTGTTCAGACCTGTTTTTTCCAAAACATTGTGTCCTTTGGGAAAAATAACGACTTTTCGGAAGGATTACCGTTTGGGAAAAGTAACGACTTTTTGGAAGGATTACCGTTACACTTGAATTTCAAATAAATTGATTGCGCCAAATTAATTCTTGTTATTTAATTAACATTCTGAATTAATTTATAAAAGAAAGGAAATGATTTAATAAGATTGATTAAATAAATTTTGTCCAAAAATATTATCAATCAATCATTTGCCAAATCCAAATCCAAATCCAAATCCGAGGCCGAGCGAGCAACAACGACGGCGCGAGGGGCACCTTCTTCTTAACCCTTTAAGAAGTAAAGGAAGTGTTTCCTAATATAAGGACAACAATTTCCTTTCTTCTACCGATATGGTAAAAATGACCTTTCATTTGCACTTTTGCAATGATGACACTGATGACTTTTCATTTTCCCTCCAAAATTGGTTCCCCCACTTTCATTGGTTCTTCCATTTTCCATTTTCTCTTTTTTATTTCCCATTCACACCTTGCTAAAACCCAACAATGAGATCCTCTAGTACAATTTTGCTGAAAAAGTAAAATATTATTATAAAAAACAATTAATATACTGTAATAATAAGTATTAAAAAGGTGCGGTGAGATAGACGGAATCAAAATTCTCTTATTCTTAATCAAATATCTTAGTTTTGAGTTTTGTGCATGAAAAAACTCCTAATAAGGAGTGTTTGTCCCTTAAATGAGCCTATGCAATGTGTTAGTGTAATTAGTATAATCGCATCACAAACTTGCATAGTATGATTTCGGTCTCCCTTTTGTGAGTTCTATGCAACTCGAATTTGAATAAGTCGAATTAGTGAGTTTTTTCTTTCTCCTTTTAGGAGCTTCCACCTTTTAACTCTCTTGGTGACGTGACTTAAACTCACAATCTTAGGGTTAGAAGTGAAGGGTGTTAACTATCCGAACAACTCCCCCTTATCTCGAATTAGTGAATTCTAAACATCGAATAATTATTATATCAAGGGTTAGCTTGGCATAACAAAGGTTATTTACAACGGCGTCATTCATCTCAATATTAAGACTTATTAAGCATATGTTTCCCGTTTCGCATTAGTTTCATATGATATGCTTTGATATATATTACGTCGAGGGTTAGCTTCAGGTCAGTCGTGGTTTTGAATACAGTGTGTCGTGACACCAAAAGAGGGAAAAAAACAAGAAAGGAATAAAAGGAGTAGGCACATGAGCATGAGACAAATTAAAAAAAAATAGCACTGAAAATGCACATGTTATCTCTTTCAAAGTCTCAATTATAATTAGAATCAAAATAAAATATTAGGTGTTTATAAAGAATTACTATATAATTTATTAGTTTAAATTCAAAACTTTTAATTAATTAAAGCATATAATTATTGGTGGTATCCCTACACCAATATTATATCCCCAAACTTTAAAATTTATGTGCTAAAGAATCCGATTTTTCAATTTATACTCATATCAAATACCTCCCATTTATGAAAATCAGCATGTATTAACACACAAAAAAAACACCTATAAATATGAAATTTATGTTTTAAGACTTTGAAACGTCAAAAAAAAAATATCAACATATACATTTAATACACACGAAAAGAACGTCTATTATTATGAATTCGTGTTTTATGACCCCGAAAGTCTAAACAGCATAGGACATACTTCCTAACATGTCAAACAAAAAGTATGAATGCTAGTATGTCAATAATGGTGACGGATTCAAGATTTTTATTGAGACGATAAAATTATGCACCCAAGTACAAAGTCAACTATAACCACTCGATGCGAGTAAGTATCTACGGTGTTGCACATACACTATCATTGCTCACACACAACAGCCAAGTGACAATTCAGTTAAAATATAAAATTTAGAATCATAAAAAGCACCAACACCCTCTGAGGCATCCGCCAAGATTTGAAATTTATAGGTTCTGACGATCCCTCGCTTGTCACTAGGTTCAAAGCTATTGAGTTCTATCGAATCCCTACCATATATGTTCTCTATCCGCCCCTGGCCACCCTCCACTGTGAACTCATACCCCCCCCCCCCCTCCCACACACACACAAAATCAACCCCAACTCCATCTTTCTCATTTTTCATTTGGAGACCAGCTAGAAAACACCAAATTATGATACTGTACCGCGTGTAGAAGATTGGATGTCGTTCATAGGGAATCACATTATGTCGTAAATTCTTCCCGTGCAACGCTAGCATCTTGAGGACTACAAAGAGTTGATGAATTCTGCAATAAAAATAACCATCTGGGAATCATAGGCAGGACTTTCCAACTCAAAGTGGCCAATACCTTCAATTAGATGAGTCTCGACACGTCCTGCTGCAGATTTAAGCTTATTGTTCAGTTGTTTAACGGTGGTGAATCCGTCTTGTGTCCCCATGATGAAGAGCTTTGGTTTAGGCGATTTTAATACGTTTTTGTGATGTCGCCCAAAGAGGACTGATGCTAATAAACCAAAAGGGTAACCAATACTTACATAGCCCACTATCTGTTCAACCTGATCTACAGCAGAGCCTGCTATTGGTGCACCTGTTATAAATGTATATCGATAATGAGATAACAACAACAACAACAACATATCCAGTATGGTCCCACAACGTGGGGTCTGGGGCAGTAGAGTGAACGCAAACCTAATCCCTACCTCAAGTATGAAAAGCAACTACAGTAGCAAGAAGCCATGTTGAAAACAATTAAGAAGAGAACAAGTAGCAACAACAAATAATACGATAATTGTTAACCAGTCCATGTTGGTTGTATTTATCAACACGGCAAGTTCCAGAAAAGAATCAACTGCATATGTTACTACAGAATCTTTGGAACATCTTCTCTCATTGATTTAGAAGTAGCTTGTGTTGTGAAGAAGCAAAAGTACTAGTAATCTGCTCAAACGGCATTTGACATGGTATATTGGAGAATATGATAGAGAGACGTGATTTTATTGCTTACCAAAGCAATGCAACGAGCACTTAGATGAGTCACACAACTCATTGAGAAGGTGTAAGAGGGAATAAACTAACGACAACGGGGATATATATCGGAGAATTTATAAACAGAGCTGAATGAATTATCATTTTAAACGCTCAACTGGATTTTCTAGAAGTGAAAATGATAGGTAGCCTCTAAGTTCTAACTCTTTAACCTATTTATTACTCCATCTCTTCAAGTTCTCTTCCTATTTCTAGCACTTAAACTAAAGAATTGATCAGGTTTAACCAGGAAAAATGGTCTTACTTCTCCTACATTCTTCTTTCCCTCTTCCATTACTTAAAAGACAACTACAATCTCATGCTATATATCCTTACATTGTCATACATCACGACAGGCATAAAAAGACCATAAAGGACAAAAGTTTTTGTTCTAGACATGTTTAAACTTAGGCGGCAACTAACCTTGATTTTACTATTCAGAGAAGGCAATGGAGACAGTTCAAAGTAAGGAGATCAGCGAGACAGGCAAATATGAGAGGATGGGAAAGCAGTGATCCTCAGAAACTTCCCTTCTTCAGAAAGAAAAAGGAAAAGACATGCATCATCACAGAGCAAAAAACAGTTTTATCTAATTATTGCCATTGTGTGCATTTTTTGTGGCAAAGCTTTCTATAAATAATTCATGGTCATTAATGATTGCCAACAGAAGAAAGTTATGAGTCAACTCCGCCAGGGACGTGATTTTAAACTCCTAACGTTCTTGAGAATCGCCCACCTAGTGGGATTTTACTGGGTTTGTTGTTGTTGTTTGTTGTTGTTGTTGTTTGTTGTTGTTGTTGTAACGTTCTTAAGAATCGCTTGCTGCTGCATACGGATACCACATAAATATTAAAAGGCAAACTAGTTTGAAGCTCACTGTTTTATGGTAGCATTTCCTTTTTTTTAATACAACATGATTAAATGTGTACTACTTTAGCACCTCCTCGATCTTCATGAACAAGAAAGAGAGAATGAAGCATCTAACACCTATGCCATTAAAAGTAGCAGCAAAAGAAAATAACAAGCATGGAACTTGAGTAGCAACAAATCACGTGTGCGTACAGGATGGATGTTAACGACACCAAGTATTTGCAAAATAGATCTCTCGCCCTCACAACAATAGCAACATACCCAGTGTAATCCTACAAGAGGGGTTTGGGGAGGGTAGAGTATACGCAGACCTTACCCCTACCTTGGGAGGTAGAGAGACCGTTTTCAATAGACACTCAGCTCAAGGAAGAGAATGTCAAAGAAGATCAAAAAAGAAATAACGGGAATGAAGAAATCGTGGAAAAATACTATAGAAGACAAACCATTCTAAAAAACAGAACAGTCAACTTAACCTAATAGTGTAATAAGAGCATATACTAACATAAAGTCCTTGAGAAAAATCTAAACTTCAGAAGTGCAAGAAACTTCTAAAAGATATTCCTCTCAATAGACCTCGACAACCGCAAGTTACCGGCTAAAAAAGAGGCCTTGACAACCACCTAATATTGAATATGGATGAACCAAAACCACAAACCACGCGTTCTCTTTGCTTCCTTATTCTCCTACTGAAACCATGCAGCAGTTTCCTATCAACTGCAACTCAAGAACTAGTTTATTTGATAGGAATCAACTTACATATCCTTGAAATCCAACAAACTCAACACATCTAGCTGTCTACTACACTAAACTAGAGCATTTAGCTAACAATTAAAGCTAACAGAAAACAGTGTGTTATTCTCTTAAAATTAACTGAACTGATGACACAAAGCACTCTTTATTTGGAAAACACAAGAATGATACAAAAAAAATTGGAAAATCCTTCTAAATTGTGGCAATACTATGTCAGGGTCATTGAATCAAACATCAAACATGTTCATCAGACAGGCTTAATATAGAGACAACCCCATCATTCCAAAGAACCAAAAACCATCTTATAGACACTAAAAATCTATGTTGCTCGAACTCTTCAAAAATGTCATCGGGTGTGTGTCAGATTCTCCAAAAGTAGTGTATTTTTGGAGAATCCAACACGAGTGAGGCATCGAAAGTGAAGAGTCCAACTCAGCTAAAAATACAAAAATATCTACACTATCAGTGTAATTTAACCGTTAAATTACACTGATAGTGTAGATATTTTTGTATTTTTTGCAGTCCTTGTTTGGAATAACACAACGATACAACAACAACAACATACTCAATGTAATCCCACAAAGTACTAAGTGAAACCTTACCCCAACCCTGGA
Organism: Solanum commersonii; assembly: GCA_029007595.1. Classification (NCBI taxonomy): domain Eukaryota; kingdom Viridiplantae; phylum Streptophyta; class Magnoliopsida; order Solanales; family Solanaceae; genus Solanum; species Solanum commersonii. Next base: position 303,623 of record JAJTWQ010000255.1, read on the forward strand.
GGAAGAAAAAGCTATTTCCAAAAGACCCTCAGCTAGATGAAAAACAAATCAAAGCAGTTCGGAAAAGGAAATAACATAAATGAAGAAGTCATGGCACAACATTATAGAAACCATAACTACAATAAAACAAAACAAAAAATATGATAATCAAAGTATAAGAAACAGCAAACAAGAGGCTACACGAGTAATACTACGACTACTAGCATGGAAGTATAAGCAAGACCACGCTCTACTACCTCCTAACCTACTACCCTGACTTCTAAATAGTGGAATACTATACAAGCTCCATTGAATCAAACATCAATTTAGAGACAGCCCCATAATCTTGAAACCCCCAAAAAACACATCTGCACACTAAAAAGGAAACAAATTTAAAATTTTATATACCTGCAGAAGAACCCACCAACAAAATCTTGTTGACAGATAGATTTTCACAACCCCATTTACAAACAGCCACCACATCCTTAATTTCTTTAAACCCGGTAATAGAAGGTTTCCCAGTTGATCTTCCAACACCTCTCATATCAAAGGTCAAAACTTTATACCCTTTTCTTGATAACCCACTTGCTATTCCTCTCAATAGACTCTGACAACCACCTAATATTGAATATGGATGAACTAAAACCACAACCCATGAGCTATTTTTGCTTATTTCTTCACCTAATGCTTCTTCTTCCTCATCTTCATATGGGTTTGGTTTGAAAATTGTGGTATGGAGCTTAACCCCATCACTGGTTTCCACTGTACAAGAATCTATAGTAGGAGTTCTTGACATTTTTGATGATTTGGGGAAGAATAGGACAGGTCAATTGCCTGTTTAGGTTTTTTGGGGGTCAAAATGACAAATTGGAAAAGTTAAGGGTCAATCTTTGCTACTTTTATAAGTTACTTTTTAACTTGGTTTAATCTGATATGTGTGCCCTTTCATAGAGAAATTTTAGAAATAGCAAACATAATAGTCATGATAATGTTCTATATTTATAGTTTTGATAATTGTGCTTCATAGTTATAGTCTTGTTTGCTATGGAGGCTGCAGTTTGTATATATATGCTCGTTTGTATATTTCGTTTGTGAATATACAAATAGGGTAAGTATAGACAAATTTTATATTTATACATTTAGAAATTTTTCAGAACTCCGTTTGTATATTTCGCTTGTCAATATACAAACATGATAATTTAATATGATTTTTTCATAAATCATATACAAAATAGTTTGGGTAAGCATATACGAAATTCAAGATTTATACGATCAGGAACTGAATTATACAAATTCTGGAATTATACAAATCAGACAAATTATATAAATCAGAAGAATAGCAAAAATTGGGGAAACCGTAGCCGCGAATTACAATTTTCTTAAACTATAGTTATAATACTTAAACTTACATAAAGTAGAACAATTAGACACATATGTCTTACGTGGCATAATATATATAGTATGTCATATAGGACCATAATACGCCACGTAGAATACACATTTATCCTACATGGCATCTTACATGATAATTTTGTAACACTCATACTAAAAATGAAGCAAAGATGGCAAAGAATTTTAGGAATATTAGGTTTAAATTAGAAAAATTGTGGTTATTATATAATTAAGTGAGTTCAATGTACAAATGATTTAAACTAAAAGTTATTCAGGTGCTTGAATTAGAAGTCAACTACGAGTTTCGTCAAATTTCTGTATACAACAGTTTTAGTTCGAACTCTAAGCTAAGAATAAACTACTCTCTAATCTTTTTTAAACTCAAGTAACTGAAAATCATTAAAACTGATTATTAACAAAAAGAAAATTAGAATCATAAATGAATTCCCCCAACAAAACCATGTTTTTTTCCCATGTTCTTTTTGTTTTTATGAAAATCTATAAAAGAAAAAATGGCTATAAATATGGGGAAAAAAAATAAGAAGTTAAGAGAAGGTTCATTCACATATAGTTGTCTTATACCACTAATTAATTAATTGGTTGTTTTATAATATAGGAAGTCTTGGCGTAACTAGTTAAATTATAGTCGTGATCATGAGGTCATAGATTCAGATTGTAGAAAAATAATTTCTTGAAAAAATATACATGATAAGACTGTCTGTAATAGACTTTTGTGGCTAAATTCTTCTATAATTTTCGCCCCTAGCAAAATTAAGTGCACCAAATTAAATGTGAATTCACTTTCAAAATTTAAACTTGATGAATTTAATTTTTAAAGTTTTTAATATTATACTTGTTTCATATGCTTTTAAAATCATAAATTCAAACTTGGTATTAATTAATATTTAATATATTTTCACATATGTATTTATGCTTTAAATTAAAATACTTAAAAATGTGTTTGACCATAAATATTAAATATTTTTTTAAAAAATGAGCAAATCTTTCAAACTTGATTAATTTACATAAAATAAACAATCAAATTTGATCCAAAAATATAATTTCATATAATGAATAGATGGCAAAAAAAACAAAAAATATATTTATTTCTTTTTGCCACATTTACATTAGCTGACTTTATTTCATTCTAATCCATAAATGAACAAAATTTTATTCACAAAATCTAATAACTATTCCTTAAAAGCTAAGTATGACCATTTAAAAAAGAAGAAAAAATTGAATCATTATTTACCAGGTGATTTAATTTCTCTAATAAAAAACTCAAAAAAATACTTTAGAAAATGGAGAAACTTCAAATCCAAGATGATCTTTTGCTTGCATGTTCAGTGAGAAGGCATGGATTAGACAAGTGGGAAATGGTCGCTGCTGAATTCTCCAAAGCCATTTTTCATTTTCGTCAATGTGTTCTTAATATATCGCCTGTAGAATGTCAGATCAAGTACGCAAGTCTCAAAAAGCGTTTTAAGAATTTGTACCAGATGAATTTTAATGAAGAAAATGACGATGAAAGTGCATTCGTAAAGTTGATGGCAGATTTACTTATAGAGACTTATAAAAATGTTTTGAGAAAGGAATTGAAACTATTTGATCCTTCGATTGAGTAAGATCTATCTTTTTATTTTTAAAAATAGCAACAACCAAAAAAAAACCCTCTCTTTTTCCTTTTTGATTTAGTTTTTGTTTATGATGTTTGGAGAATTGTGGCTTTTCATGATAAATTTTTTGTGTGATCCTCAATTGTATGATGGATTTTTTTAAAAATAAATTGATTAATAGGGGACATAAATATAAGGTATATATCTTCTCTAGATCTTAGGAGTTATAGAGCACAAATAAAATATCATTAATTGGTACAATCTACCACTAAAAAGTTATTTTTTCTTTCTTGTTGAGTGTAGAATTAATTATGGATTTTTTGAAGTCAAACTTCATTGCTAATTCATAATTTTTTTTCTTATAAAAAAAACTAAATAATTGTTAGCTTAAAAAATTGGCCCCAAATAATATAATCATGCATTAGTTTTGGCTTCTTTTATTGTCCAAGTTTATATATTCTCCTCTTTTTTTTTACAAGTTTAACAACAAGAAGACAATTTGATATTGATATATATATCTTTATTTATTCTCTGTTTATATAGGAAAATACTTCACAATCTCTACAGATTAGAAGCAGAAAAAAGAATTGCTGATGAGGAAAAAGGCGATGATACGTCTAATGACAAAATGGATAATATCGATCAAGATTTTATAGGTGTTCTTGATGTGCTCAGATCTCACAAATATTGCTGTCTTTTTGAATCTCGACTTTCCTGTCAGGTAAATCCATTGTTAACCTATATATCATTAAATTTTATGTTTCTAGTAGAGCAATAAATTCTTAGTGTTATAGCAACAAAAGTTATATCGTCAAAATTTCTTTGTGTTTGATTTACAAAAGATGGATACATATATATTTCTTTCACAAAAGTGAATCTTCTTTTAAAAAGGAATGTTTTTTTCCTTCTATTTTATGTGACATTCTTTCTGCTTTAATTTTTTTTTAAACTTAGAAATGATCTCCGCATCTTTTTACCCCTAAGGACATGCATGTATTAATTAATTTGACTTGACGTGAAGAAAATAATTCTGAAACTTATAATCTTAAATGCATCACAATATTTGTGTAACTATAGAACTTTTCGCTAATTATCAAATGAAAAGTTTAAAGCTTGATTATTATAGACCTATGTCATTTTTTAAACAAATCGACTGTAAAATATGTTACATAAACTGAATGAAAGGAATATCTAACATATTCAAGACCAAAAGTCTTTGTTATTCTTTCTTAAATTCATTGTAAAATATGAAATTATCAAATGTACAATATTAAGATCATAAAACTTAGGTTATTAGTTCATTATTAGTGCTAATTATTTGTTGTTGTTTTTTTCCAGGAAAATGATCCAGATTTTCGTTATATCAAACAAATTAAGCAGCATATGGATTTACAAATTATTCAAAACAAGCTAGAACAAGGTGTTTATTCAAACATGAAATTTGCCAGCTTTTTTAGAGATCTCTTGTTGATGTTCAACAATGCTATCGTTTATTATCCAAAAGACACTCTTCAATATTCCACCGCATTTGAGCTCAGAGCCATTGTGAGAGAGATGGGTAAAAAACTCTTATTTCATCGTAAAATTGTGATAGCATTACCTGCAGTGCGTTAAAAATTGGAGAAAAAGATGTGTAACAAAGCTCAAGGAGATGGTAAGAAATATGTCAAGAGGAATGCCAGTCTTTTTGTCTTTTTTATTTTAAATTATGTGTGTTTTGAACAAAAAAAAATATTGTTGCATGATTGAATTTGCATAATTCAGTTGATGATCTATGAAAAATTGTTTGGTGTGTGAGCTCATGAGCTAATATTCTTTTTTTTTCTTTAATTAGCTCAACATAAAGCGTTTTTTTTTTTTCGAAAAAAAATAATTATCAACTTCTTTTGTTTTTCGAAAAAAATAAAAATAATATAGTCATGAAATAACAAAAAATGAAATAAAAAATACCATACTTTTTGACGATTACATGTAGCTCAAATCTTTAGTAATTAGGCAGAATTAAGCTTGACTACGCCTCTCTTTAATAAGTAGTTAACTTTTAGTTAATATAATATAATTAAATCGGTGGGAAAAAATAGTAGTATTTTTATACAGAAAAAAATTAGGGAATTTTTTAATATTCCAGTCAATTTCTTTTTAGTCATGAGCTGATTTAATGGGAAATGGGTAAAAACCTATATTTCTAATAGTGATTAAAAGTAATGAAATAACAAAAGTTACATCTACTGTTTGAAATTGAGTAAAATAACCCAAAATCCCAGGAGCTAATCCAAAATCACCTACTCGATTGACAGGCATAGCTTTTATAGTTGCTTTATCTGTCTGAAGTCGTGTAAACCAGAAATGAATTAACAAATATGAAGCAAGACCTACACCCTCCCATCTTAGGCTGGATAAAAATTATTAGGATTGAGAATATAGTAATTGTTTTGTGCTGATGTATATGCTTTTTATTATTAAAATAAAACATATTTTGTTGAATAATTAACATAAAAAAATAACTTCAATTAAGGGATAAAAAAAGAAGAAGCTTTCAAAACTTTCCAACCTACTAAAGGAAAAAAAAAAGTTTAGAACTCATAATTTTATTTTTATTATTTTTCTTTTTAGCATCATATTCCCCCTGTTCTCTCACGGGGGAGCTTAAACTATTAATTCAAAAAAAAAAAAAAAACTTCCAAAGCTTAAATAAGTAATTCAGAAAAAGAAGCTTCCAAAGCTTCTATTAGTGATTAACTACGTGATTAGGAATAATTAGTAATTTAAAAGGAAAGATAAAATAAAAAGTAAACGTCATCTCCATTAACTATATAATTTGGAGTGATTAATCTATAAAATCATTATACTCCAGTAATCAACTTGTTCATCTTCTTAATCATTAGGGTAAGTTTTTCTTTTAGATAGATCGATCTATAGCTCTATTCATATTATTGTTTCTTCAATTTATCAATCACTAAAATAATGGCTCAAACTAAGGGAAGACCGTTGGGCCATATATTTATCCCAAGAATATAGAACTCATGAAATATTTAGTAGGTTTTACGAGAAATGAACCACTTTCAGACCAGAATCAATTTATGCAGGTGGTTAATCTTTATGCGGAATAAACCATGGCAGATTTTTGAAGGCGCTAAGAGCTACACACGTTACTTCATAACGTCCCAAAAGAAAAAGAATCTGAAATGGAAAAGAGTTGCACGAACTGTGGGGAAGGGTACGTGGAAGCCACAAGGAAATGGAAAAGAGGTGTTTGACAAAAAAGGTAGACTTATGGGGTACGTGAAAAGCTTGAAGTACACCTATGACGAAAGTGATAACAAGAATGCTAATGGTGAGTGGCTAGTGACTGAATACTCTTTGTATGATGGTTATTTGGGTGCAAAAGAAATTAAGAATAAGGGTCATGTAATATGTAAGATAAAGAAGAAGCGTAAATCCACTAGCGATGAGAATATGAATGACGTAGAAGAACTTATTGATTCATCTTTGCAATTAGAAGACTACATTATTGTAGAGGGAGACGATGTTGGAGATGAAGTACTTTCAATTATGGACAAGGAAGACGATGATGATCTTAATGTAGAATGCTTAGAGGGACATCCATAAGCTGATATTAATCTTGAAAATATAAACTTTGTTGTAGAATTTATCAATTAGTATACTCTCAATTTTTCTTGTAAGCTAATATATATGGTATCTTTATTTTCCATTTGTTTTGTCTATGCAATCAAGTACATGCAAATTTTTTGACTGATTCTTGTCTTCCTAACGTCTAATAAATCAAATTCTACTTTCTTAAATCGTTGATGGAAAATAAAAATATATACTTGACGATAAATAAGTTACGTACTATAACACATAATAATATAAAGTTTTATCACACGAATAAAAATAAAGAATAGTTTGATACACTAAATTCTCATTACACGTAGCATAAGGATAAACTAGTTACGTACTATAACACATAAACTATAGAATACATGTCCTAATAACTTATACTAAAAATAAAGCAAAGATGGCAAAGAATTTTAGGAATATAAGGTTTAAATTAGAAAAATTATGGTTATTATATAATTAAGTGAGTTTAATGTACAAATGATTTAAACTAATAAGTTACTTGGGTGCCTCAACTAGAAGTCACCTATGATTTCTGTCAAATTTCTGTATACAACAGTTTTAGTTCAAACTCTAAGTTAAGAATAAACTACTTTTTAATTTTTTTAAAAAAATTGATTAAATCAAGTAACTGAAAATCATTAAAATTGACTATTAACAAAAAAGAAAATTAGAATCATAAATGAATTCCCCCCAAAAAACCATGTGTTTTTCCCATGTTCTTTTTGTTTTTATGAAAATAGTTAGTGAGATATCCTATAAAAGAAAAAATGGCTATAATTATGGAAAAAATAAAAGTTAAAAGAAAGTTCATTCACATATAGTTGTCTTATACCACTAATTAATTAATTGGTTGTCTTGTAATCTGGGAAGTCTTTGCATAACTAGTAAAATTATAGTCGTGATTATGAGATCAAGGATTCAGAAAAATAATTTCTTGAAAAAGTTACATGAGAAGATTGTGTATATAGATTCTTGTGTCCAAATGTTTTTATGATTTCGCGCCTAGCGAAAATTAAGTGCACCATATTATATCTGAATTCACTTTCAAAATTTAAACTTGATGAATTTAACTTTTAAAAGGTTTTTAATATTGTACTTGTTGCATATGCTTTCAAAATTATATATTCAAACTTGGTATTAATTAATATTTAATAAATTTTCATCTATGTATTTATGCTTCAAATTGAAAGTACTTAATAGGCGTTTGACCATAAATATTAAATATTTTTCTAAAATGAGCAAATCTTTCAAACTTGATTAATTTACCTAAAATAAATAATCAAATATGATCCAAAAAAGTAATTTCATATATAATGAATAGATGGCAAAAAAAATTATTTCTTTTTGACACATTTACATTAGCTGGCTTTATTTCATTCTAAGACATAAATGATCAAAATTATATTCACAAAATCTAATAACTATTCCTTAAAAGAAAATTGACCATTTTAAAAAGAAGAAAAAATTGAATTATTATTTACCAAGTGATTAATTTCTCTAAAAAAAACTCAAAAAAAATCTTCAAAAAATGGAGAAACTTCAAGTCCAAGATGATCTTTTGCTTTCATGTTCAGTGAGAATGCATGGATTAGACAAGTGGGAAATGGTGGCCGCTGAATTCTCCAAAGCCATATTTCATTTTCGTCGATGTGTTCTTAGCATATCGCCAGTAGAATGCCAGATCAAGTACGAAAGTCTAAAAGAGCGTTTTAAGAATTTCTACCAGATGAATTTTAATGAAGAAGTTGACGATGAAAGTGCACTCGTAAAGTTGATAGCGGATATACTTACAGAGACTTATATAAATGCTTTGAGAGAGGAATTCAAACTATTTGATGCTTCGAATGAGTAAGATCTATCTTTTTATTTTTAAAAATAGCAAAAAGAAGAAAAAAAAACCCTCTTTTTTCCTTTTTGATTTTATTGTTGTTTATGATGCTTGGAGAATTGTGGCTTTTCATGATTAAATTTTTGTATGATGGATTTTAAAAAATAAATAAATTGATTAATAAGGGACACAAAAATATAAGGTATATATCTTCTCTAGATCTTAGGAGTTATAGGGCACAAATAAAATATGGTACAATCTACCACTAATTTTTATTTTTATTTTTGTTGAGTGTAGAATTAATTATGGACTTTTTTAAGACAAATTTCATTGTTAATTCATAATTTTTTTCTTATAAAAAAAAAACTAAATAATTGTTAGCTTAAAAAATTGGTCCCATATAATATAATTAAGCATTATTTTTTACTTCTTTAATTGTTCAAATTTATGTTTGTAGATCTATTTTTTAGGTTCACTAAGAAAAGCTAAAAAGGAAAAATCAAATTTTGGTAAGTTAAATTGTTTAAATAAATCTTTAAGAGTAAAGACTTCATATCTTTGATTGCATATTTTCAAACTATACTCTTTGTTGTGTTTATGATCTTTATTTCTCAAACAGTCTGTACAATTATTTGTTGTCTCTCTTCAAATACATATATTATTCTCTTCGATGATTTATAACAAGTATTTCTAATTTTCAATTATAAGCCTAAGAGGGTAAAATTAATTATATATAATCATTCTTTTATAAGTTTAACAAGAAGAAGACGATTTGATGACTGATATATATCTTATTTATTTTATGTTTATATAGAAAAAAACTTCAAATGTTTTACAAATTAGAAGCAGAAGAGAGAATTGCTGATAAGGAAGAAGGAGATGATACATCTAATGACAAAATGGATAATATCGATCAAGATTTTACAGGAGTTCTTGACATACTGAGATCTCACGAATATTGTTGTCTTTTTGAATCTCGACTTTCCAGTCAGGTATATTAATTGCTAATCTATCATTAAATTTTATATATCTAGTTGTGAAAAATTCTTAATGTTCAACGACTAAAGTTATATCGTCTCTATTTCTTTTAGTGTTTGATTTACAAAAGATGGATACATATGTATTTCTTTCACAAAAGTAAATCTTCTTTTTTTTCTTCTATTTATGTAACGTTCTTTCCTCTTTAATTTATATTGAAAAAAGTTTTTTTTTTTTTAAAGAAAACTTAGAAATGATTGAATTTTGAACTCCACATCTTTTTACCCCTAAGGACATGTTTAATTAAAGTCACATATTAATTAATTAGACTTGATGTGAAGGAAAGAATTTTGGAACTTATAATCTTAAATGGCGTCATAATATTAGTGCTAATTATTTATTGTCTTTTTTTCAGGAAAGTGATCCAGATCTTGGTTATATCAAACAAATTAAGCAGCATATGAATTTACAAATTATTCAAAACAAGCTAGAGCAAGGTGTTTATTCAAACATGAAATTTGTCAGCTTCTTTAGAGATCTCTTGTTGATGTTCAACAATGCTATCGTTTACTATCCAAAAGACACTCTTCAATATTTCATAGTTTATTATCGGCATAGATTGAAACTGCTTTTTTTTTTGTCCAAGTTATGTGTGTTTTGAACTTAAAAAAATGTGGCATGATTGAATTTGCATAATTCTTTTTATTTTTTGCCTAAGTTATGTGTGAGATAATGTTCATTTTTTTTCCCTCTAATTAGTTCAATATAAAGAGTTCTTTTTAAAAAAAAATAAAATTACAATCAACTTCTTTTGTTTTTGTGACCTAGGAAAAAATAAATAAATATCAAATTATTTGATTTTCTCATATATATCGTAGTCCAATTTTATTTTATTTTTTAAAAAAAAGTTTTAGTTATTTGAAGATAAATAAGTTACGTTATAGAGTACATGACCTAATGATATAAAATTTTATCACACGAACAAAAATAAAGAAACAGTCTGATGTACTAATTAAACTCCCATTACACGTAGGATAAGGATAATCACCTTCTTTTATTTTTTGGCATAAGAAAAGTTAAACAACGAATTTACTCAAATTTCCCATGTATATATCGTACTCCAATTTTTTTTATTTTGATAAAAGCTATATATAACATGAAGATAAATCAGTTACGTGCTATAACAAATACATACATTATATAATACATGTCCTAATAATATAATTTTTTATCACACTAACAAAAATAAAGAACAGTCAGGAGCACTAAAGTCCCATTACACGTAGGATAAGGATAAATAAATTGCATACTGTAACGCATACACTATATCATACATGTTCTAATAATATAAAATTTTATTACATTAGTTCGATGTACTAAACTCATATTCCGTAGGATAAGGATTTTTAATAAAAAAGAAGTCTGTAACTTCCGTAACAAGGAATAATGAAACGATAAGTTAATTTATTTATTTTCCTCTTTTATAAAAGAAGACAAAAAAAATATTCTTGATTATCGTTATTTTTACACAAAGTGGAAAAAAATAAAAGAAAAAAGTATGGCAAAAATTGAGTTTGATGATTTAATTGATGAACCAAAATCTCAAACAAGAAGTGTTCGTTGCAAATATTCTGCAATTCAAAATAGTATTTCTGGTAATTTTTTCGTATTTTTTTGTTGTTGTTTGTGTTATTTTTCTCGATATTTTGTAAAAAAGATGAATTGAAGCTGTATGCAGCTTAGCGTGTGTGACTTATACGTTATGAGTTTGAGTCGTGGAAACTGTTGTTAATGATTATGTTAAAATAAGCTAATTAGGTCTCTTTTTATATTAATATTATTATTTTGTAAATAAGATTTATTTTGTTTTTGATGTGTTATACAGAGGGAAAAGATGATATTGGAAGTGTTAATTCTGAAAAGTTTAAGAAAATTATGAAAGAAATTGAAAGCTCTCATAATGAAGGTATTTTTTCTTTCTTTTTTTCCTTTTTTTGTGATATATATATCTAAACATAAAACGAGTTATTTAACTTGATCTCAGCTCACAAATTTAGTTGTGAACAAGTACACACATGCGTCTTGCATGACATATTGATGTTATTCTCTCACTTCTGGTATACAATCGATTTTGGCCGTTTTGTAATTAAAACTATTTTACCAACATGGATTGTGATGCAGTGGTGGGACCTTTTCTCCTTTAACCAGAAGTCACAAGTACACACGCATCTTACATGACATACTAATGTTGTTGTCTCACTTCTGGTATACAAAAGATTTTGGCTGTTTTATAAAACTGTTTTACCAACATGAGTTGTGGTGCAGTGGTGGGACCTCTTCACCCTTTACCAACTCGGTTATTTTTAAATAAATCTTGTTTTCCAAATCTTGTGGGGATTGGCACCCCCGAATGGGCGCGATCCGGATTTAGTCGGGACTCCAATGTAGGCTCCGGACACCGAGTGGGAAACCAAAAAAAAAGAAGCTTAAAACTGTTTACCTGATGAAAAAAAGAAGAAGTTATTCCCTTTTTGTTTCAATTTGTTTGCCTTACTTTCCTGTCTGTTTGAAACGTGTTTAAGAATACAAAATTAAAGAACATTTTGATAAATATCTTTAGTTTAAGGTCATAAGATTAAAAAGTCGTATTTTTACTTTCTTATACTCTGTGTGAAGTCAAAACCAGACAAACGAAACGGAGGGTGTATTAACTTATTCATTGTTGTGTTTGATTGTTAGTTAAAAAGCCAAGAGAACAAGTTGCAGATGCAGAGACATTGTTAGATCTTGCTAAAACTTTGGTGTCTTCTGTTAGATCACATTCTACTGATGGAATTACACTGAATATGTTCATCTCCTCGTTGCTCGGAGTCTTTGGGACGCGAAGTCCCAAAAAACTCTCTCGGAGTGCAACTACGTTACGTTGGAAGAAAATTGGGCGTTCTGTTTCGCCAATTTTTAGCAATGGCATCAGAGGTTTTCACACCATGTAAGTTTTTGTTTTGGCAACTTTTCTTTTGCTTCACTTGTGATCTTGCATTTTTATGTTTTGTTGCTTTGTTCTTGAAGGATTGGACCTATGGATCGTGAAGTTAAGCAACGTAAGTATACACGTAAACCACGTTCAAAGTTGTACTTGCGTGCTCAACCAAAGGAGGTATGTTGTTTCTCATGTTTTTGTTGTTGTAAAGTGTGTTTTGTAGTACTCATGTATGAGTGCATTTAGTAAATTCCCTTACTTGGTGTCCATTTTTGGATTTGTTATCATCTAGATGGTTTCATTGTTCTGTTTACCTACCTAAACTATCACCTTTTCACGAATTTCATACCTCAACTATCACCTCTTTTATACTAAAACACATCTCGATGTTGAGTTGGCCTACATGTGCCTGTTGTCAATTGATGTATGAGTGCATTTAGCAAACTCCCTTACTTGGTGTCCAATTTGGATTCTAGTTATTGTCTTGATGGTTTCATTGTTTTGTTTACCTATCTAAACTATCACTTTTTCGCGAGTTTCATACCTTAACTATCACCTTTTTTGTACTAAAACACATCTCGATGTTGAGTTGGCCTGTATGTGCCTGTTGTCAATTGATGTATGAGTGCATTTAGCAAATTCCCTTACTTGGTGTCCAATTATGATACTTAACTATCGTCTTGATGATTTCATTGTTCTGTTTACCTATCTAAACTATCACCTTTTCGCGAGTTTCATACCTCAACCATCACTTTTTTTGTACTAAAACACATCTCGATGCTGAGTTGGCCTATATGTGCCTATTGTCAATTGATGTATGAGTGCATTTAGCAAATTCCCTTACTTAGCGTCCAATTTGGATTCTAACTATCGTTGTTTTGTTTACCTATCTAAACTGTCACAGCTTAGTATGACGTAATTTACGTGTTCTGCCTCTATCGCAGCTTGATGTTAACGCGGAGGAGATAACAGACACGGACAAGAACATATCAACCATGTTTCAGATCTTAAGGAAGAAGAAGAGAGTTAAGCTTGAGAATATCATACTGAACAGAACATCCTTCGCGCAAAGCATAGAGAATTTATTTGCGTTATCTTTTCTAGTGAAAGATGGACGAGTTGTCATAGACGTGGATGAAAATGGCGCTCACTTTCTCAGTAAGATACCTCTCCGAATCTGAATCTTTTGTTGACTGTGTTCGAGTTGTGGAGGCAACCTCTTGCAGAAATGCAGGGAAAGGTTGCGTACAATAGACTCTTGTAGTCCGACCCTTCCCTGAACTCCACGCCTAGCGTTGTTTTTTTTTTTTTTGTCCCCTTTCTTATGTTCTGCTCTTTTCAGCTCCAAGGAATGGTCCTGCTGCCAATTTAGTTAAGTCTGGTGAAGTAAAATACAGCCACTTTGTCTTCAGATTGGATTTTGCTGATTGGGAGGTAAGGAATCTCTACATCTGTGTCGTGTTTCTCTTTTACACGTACCTTAAGAACTCATATTTTCAAGTTTCAATCAAATCTATGTCCAAACGGTAGCCTAGTTTAACAGGATCCTAGTGTGTTTTATGACATACATTCGCGATATTCTGGATTTGATTTCTTTGTTAAACGAGCACTCGATGAACTTACCATATGGCATTGTTCATACAGTTGATGAAGAAAGCAGTAGCAGAAGGAGAAGAGTTGATGCCAAACAGGGAAATAAAGGCGAGTCCAGTCTTTACTGAAGTTAATAAACCAGACAAGGACATGTCGACGAATCCAGTCTATACTGAAGCTTATAAACTAGCTCCAGTTGATGGTTCTAGACTCAGATTACGTATCACTCGAGTCAAAATATTGTCAAGGAACCATGGTGAGGTTTTATGCGAAGGTTCAGATGTCGATAACTCACCTGAAATTGGCAATGGGAGGAGCCTGAAGAGGAAGTTGCTATGAACATATAGTTTTAGTTGTCCTTTAAACTGTCTATATATAGGCCATTTTGGTGTAAATAAGAAATTGTATACATTCTAACTGTCTTAGGATCAATTTTTTGTTGGTCAGGTTAGTAGATAGTCGAGCATTGTCTATTTGTCTTTGTTAGTAGTGTTATTATAGTTTTCTTTGTTTCAATTATCGTAGTATTTATTGTTGTTACTATTCTCTTCTTTCATTGTTTACAAAACATGACTTTTTCACTCCTATACGTGTTTTTCATACCGGATTTTGATATGCTATCTATCTATAATTTTGAAAATGGCACGCTCATCTCACTTTACGTTCATTTTCGCGATGAAAAAGCATAGCCAACATAATAAGTAGGCAAAGGAGCTAGATGCCTACTCGCTCCACGCCCTTAGATTAGTACTCATGAATGAACTGAGAAAGCCAACAACAGAAAGACTCGATTCTAACTTCATAGAGCCAGTGCTAGTGTTGCCACCTCACTCTTGTCCAAGGCACTAAAGGGGCTTTTCAAACAAACAGCTAGAAGTACTTGCTTCACACCTCGAGTTATTACTCATAGATGAACTGAGAAAGCTAACAAAAAAAACTCGACTCTTAACTTCATAAGAACCGGTGTTGTTGTTATCTATGCAATAGGGCCATCCACCATTCTCGTCTCAGCCTCCAACGGGCTGCTAAGGGGTTTTCAAACAAAACAGCTAGAAGTACTTGCTTCACACCTCGAGTTATAACACAGATCATCTCAGCCTCAAACGGGCTGCTAGGGGTTTTCAAACAAAACAGCTAGAAGTACTTGTTTTACACCTCGAGATATAACACAGAGATGAATTGAGAAAGCCAACAAAAAACCTCGACACATAACTTCATTCAGCCCATGGTGTTGTTGTCTGTGCATAGGGCCATCCCCCATTCTCGTCTCAGCCTCCAACGGGCTGCTAAGGGGTTTTCGCTCTTTAAATAGACGACAGTGTTTTGCTGACGCCTTGTCAAACTTATCAATACAAGAGAAGTAGAGTTAAGGTTTCTATTTCAGCAAATATGGGTAGGGACACTATAGTGAAAGATGATTATAACTGGAAACTCATTACTTCTATTTACTCTAAAAAAGTGTCAATCATACAGCAGTAGATAATTTCACGAAAGCCGATGGCCGAGAAATCTTGGCTCTGACCATAAGAATGTTGTGGAAAAAAAAACACAAATACAAACTCGTCTAACACGCGATATTTTCTATTCCGTGCTCTTAGGAATGTTGAGGTCTTTAAATATAGGACTGTCGACTCCCACGCCCATTGCATTCAAACCATTGTCAACATATATAACAGCACCAGTAATTGCTGAAGCGAGTGGTGATGCTAGGAATGCAGCTGTATTCCCTACTTCATCTATGACAAGTTTTTTCCCCGAAAGGTATATTAACAACAGACAAGTAGGATAAGGTAAGAGACGGTAAAGAAGACATTTTTAGTGAGAAATAACTTGTGTGGATGATCTTTACCTGCTGATAATTCTTTCTGGAGAGGCGCGTTGGCTATGGAGTAGTCAATCATCATATCTATGAAACCAATTGCTTTTGCAGCTCGACTTCGTAAAGGGCCTGGACAGTGATATGTTTCTCTTGTCAATAAAAGATTATGCACGAAAAGATGAGTTGGAACTATATACTGTAGTATGATTCCTTCGATTCTTGGTGGGATTCCGAGATTATTGTATAGTCCCTCTGTTTTTACTTTCCTTCTTAGTCTGTTCCAAATACAATACCTCTTTCTATATTTGGTAACTCTCAAATTTAAACATTCTACAAGGCATGTTAAGACCATAAGATTTCAAGGGGTATTTTGGTACATTACACACATCTTTAGTTTAAGACCACAAGACTTAAAATTCTTCTTAAACTCTGTTGGTTAAGGTGTTTTCATGTAGAAACTAGAATCCGGACATCTCAACATACGAAACACAATCAAGTTTTAATTGTATTAAGACCTCACACACAATGGTGACAAACGTCAACAAGAAAACGTTCCGTTTGACTAGATAAACAACTATTGACAGGAAGATAGGTGTATGAGATGATAATGAATGGGGTTTATACTGTTATACAACGGAAAATAATCATCATATATGTAACCATCCCTACATAATAAAATACCTTAATACGATTGATAGTTAACAGTAGTAACTATGGATAATCTAACAGACAATGAACAGACAACATACCGGCAGATATTGTGTTCACCCTAACTTTCTGTTTTCTTCCAGCCTCGAAAGCAAGTACCTACATCATTAGAATGAACCCTTTCAATGAGTAGATGCAATAAAATGAGGGCTATTAGAGATTCAAGGGGCGAAAACCGTTAGGCTTTTCGTCTGATTTTCTTTTTTCGACTGGTAGAGAATATAGAACAACTCACTCTGGTGTCACTCTCAAGTGCTGCTTTGGCAGAGCTCATTCCCCCTCCATATCTGTACATGACACATTTCAACCGATGATTCCTCATAGGGGGGACACATTTAAAATTTGAAGTCTTAATGAACAACAAAACAAGAAAAGGGAAAGAATAATGTGTACCCAGGAATGATCCTCTCAGACGCAATGTAGGTCAGAGAAATCGAAGAACCACCTGTTATAAAACCATTATTGATTTCAAGGGGAACATTTTGGGAAATTACATAATTGTAAAAATCGGCAAACAAGGGGCAATAAGATGGGAAACTAAATACATGCCTGAGTTCATAATTGGAAGGAAATGCTTTAGCAAAGATACGTAGGAATAACTTGATGCTGATATTGCTGCAAGGTATCCTTTCCTTGATGTCTCCAAAAGATGTTTAGTCACCTAATGGTTGAATGATTTCATGATAAAGGATCACCGATAAAGAAGCACTGTTCTACAATTTCGAAAGATGATACCTCTGGCCCATTAGCAAGTGAATGGACAAGAATGTCGATGCTGCCAAAATCCTCCTTCACAGATTCTGCAACTTCCTATAACAAGAGAAATCAGGTGTGAAGAAAATGCAACACTGATACAAACAACGGAGGTCGAAAAATTAATATCAGGAAGAGAAGACGTCCTGATACAAGCCTAATATGATAGCCACCACAAACAAAAGAATAACTGCAGCAGAGTTGAGCAAAGTGGATAACTGAAATTTGTTTTTGCATGTATAGTACTCCCTCCGATTCAATTTGTTTGTCTAGTTTTGACTTGACACGGAGTTAGAGAAAATAAAGAAGACTTTTGAATCTTGTGGTCTTAAGCTAAACATATGTAGAATATACCAAATGCTCTTTAATCATGTGGTCTTAAACATGACATGTAGAAAGTTAGAATTAAAGAGTTGTCAAAAAACGAAAGAGACATTCTTTTTTAAATGGACCAAAAAGGAATGTAGGACAAACATATTGAAATGGAGGGAGTAATAACTAATAACCATGGCGCTGCAGAAGCTGGGAGGGGCAGCACAACCATTAGTAGAAGTTCGGTGTATACTTGAGAAAAAAGCAATAGGAAGACGAACTTGGAACACTTAAATTGAGGTAAATTGATATTATTGGCCGTCTATCACTCTATCAGTTCACTCGACAGTCATGCACAACATGTTGTGCATATCTCCATCATGAATGTCTATAGATTCTTAAAAACGGTGGGAAAAAAAAGAACGCCTACAGTTTCAAGCACAAGCAGAGTTTGAAGATCACAACCACAAGGAAAATGTGATAGATACTGCTGATACATGGGACTTTTAGGAAATGTTGATTCAATTGCTTTCAGTATGCAGAATCAAACACTGAAAAGGTACCTCGAGAACAATCACGATGCATGTTTTACTTATTTTACTTTCTGGCAGTTACTCATTTTGTTCAGCATGCACAAAGAAATGTGAATGGGGAGAACTACATACCGAAACTGTCCACTTAGAAGAACCAGCATAACGCTTATTTGTTTTTATCTGCATGGCGAGAAAAAAATAGTATTAGGAAAATGCAAATGAAACACAATAAAAATTTCACACAACCATAGGATTGGAAATTACATCTTCAGGTACATCCTCAAGACTATCAAAAACAGCATCGAGGGGGTATACTTTTGTAATCTCCATCAATGAGCCATCTGGCAAACTAACAAAGATGTATTTAGTGAGAGGTTAGTCATAAAGCCTTTTTTGCAGCGGTACAAAAGAAACACAAGTTTAGACTCTAACACGCGTGATTCATCAAACTTCCCACGTCGGAGACTTGTTTCAAAAATGTTTAAGGCCTGTAAAGAAAAGTAAAAACATCAAAAGGTTTGAAGATATACAGAGAGTTCAAGCTGAGATACCACAACGAGCTGTAAATTCCACTTACTGGCACCCAGGTTCCAACTAGAATTTCGGCACCTGCAGCAGCCAGGGACTTAGCAATAGCCCACCCATATCCATTATCATCAGCTATACCAGCTATAAAAGCCCTTTTACCTGCAAACAGCATTTACAGTTGTCTCAAAAGGCAGAGGGCTACACGAACAGAAATACCAAATTAAAACATATTAACAAATAGATGAAAGAAAGTTATTTATCATAAACATATATGTCATGAATGATATTGCAAATCTCTGTCGGTTACATTACACACTCCATCTATCGTCCGAGTTCCAGCAGCACAATAATGTGCTATCACAGTGTTTGCTGTCAAAAACTCCACTTTGGCAGATAATGTTTCTAATGCGAGTCAAGATGACAAACATCCTCTCTAATGTTACTTTCAGTTCACAAACACACAAGTAGTTTATCATGCATTATAGTAAATCGTAACTCAAAGAAGATAGGAATTTTAAAAGGATATTATGCACTGTAAATGTTTCCAACTTTGTTTCTCTATTTGCGATTACATATTCGCTTTCCTTGACTCGTGCAGCCAATGAGGGGAAATCAACAAGTTTAAAATGGGGAGGAAGAAGATCTGTTGACAACATCCACCGTCTCTTCTGCTCATTGCTCAGATCTTCTTAAGTGCACAAGAGAAAAGCTTAAGAAAACTAAAAATTCAGAAGAACCTAACCTCTCAAATCAATTGGCAACACAGAGGCAGGCTTGCTATCATCAGCTTCTGATTTTGCCTTGGTGACAACTTTCTGCAACTTTTGAGTCGTAGATGTGAAACTACGCCAAAAATGTTGAATGGATGAAACATGACAACTACTGGCAAGTCTGTTACAGGACAGTTTTCGATTTTCACCGCCAAACTTTGTTGAGCAGAAACTGGAAATTCTTTTAGTAGAGAGTACGGATGGCCTAGCTATTGTTATTTGAAAGCTTGAAGCTGCAGATGCTGCCATTTCTATAGAAAAAAATTCAGAGAAACTGTAACCTGAGAATGATTTCAAATTAAAACAGGAACATTCAGAAATCCAAAAACCTTGTTTCAATAAGTACATTCGGGAATATACAAATGGTATGCAGGTTTTCAAAGATACTGATCGAAAAAAGATGAACAACATGAAAGCAGATTGCACTTTTCCTCAAAGATCAAAACTTTATACATAACACACAATTTAGGCTGATGTTTATTGCAAATGTAGCAAGAAATAAGCATAATCTCAAGAAACCAATACCTGGAAAAAAGATGAGCAGTAAAAAAGCTG
Source organism: Solanum commersonii (assembly GCA_029007595.1). NCBI lineage: Eukaryota > Viridiplantae > Streptophyta > Magnoliopsida > Solanales > Solanaceae > Solanum > Solanum commersonii. The sequence continues at coordinate 323,588 of JAJTWQ010000255.1, forward strand.
AAACTTTTGAATCACACTTGTATTATTAAAAAGAAAAAACAAGTGTCTCATCCATAGCAAACTCATAACAACTACACAATTAAACCCTCAAACTCAAAGATGAGAACTTTAAACATATCAGACAATTTAGGCTAAGTTTATTGCAAATATAGCCAAAATAAAGCATAATTTCAAGAAACTAACACCCAGAAAAAGAAAAACCTCAAACTCAGAGATCACAACTTTAAACATAACACATAATTTAGGCTGATGTTAATAGCAAATGTAGCCAAAAATAAGCATGATTTCAAGAAAAAAAATACTAACAAAAAGATAAACAGCAAAAAGAAAGTGTCTCATCCAAAACAAACCTATAGAGTTAAACCCTCAAACTCAAAGATGATAACTTTACACATAACACACAATTTAGGCCAAGTGTTTATTGCAATGTAGCCAAAAATAAGTATAATTTCAAGAATCCAACACTCACAAAAACAAAAACCACAAGCTCAAAGATCAAAACTTTAAACATAACACACAATTTAGGCCAATATTTCTTGCAAATGTAGCCAAAAATAAGCATAATTTCAAGAATCCAACACCCATAAAAAGAAAAACCTCAAACTCAAAGATCAAAACTTCAAACATAACACACAATTTAAGCTAATGTTTTATAGCAAAATGTAGCCAAAACTAAACACAATTTCAAGAAAACAAACCCCCCACAAAAAACACAAAACAGTAAAAACTGAAACTTGAATCACATTTGAATTACAGTATTAAAAAGAAAAGAGAAAGCTATGAATACCTTGAAGTGACAAAGTAGAATTTTGGGTACAAAGGGGTTTTGGGTTTTTTTGGTTTTTGCTATCCTTTTAAAAAAAACAAAATTGGTGTCAGCATTAACAGTAGTAGTAATTGCTGGTAGTTGTCTGTTGGGAGTCTTTAAAGAGGGAAATGAAGAACTGTTATTGGGCCTAATATTTATGGGCCTACAGAATGTTATTGGGCCTTAAAGAGGGAAATGAAGATCTGGTGGGCCTGGTACTTTTGGGCCTAAAGATGTTATTGGGCTTAGCTCCTTTTTTGGGCCCAATTGTATAGACACCCAAGTTTGGAGTCACCATTTAAGTCATACATGTAATATATTTAGGAACAACTTCAGACATGCAATGTTGAAAGTTTCAAATGGTTGAAGTTCAGCCAACATCGCTTGAAGTTTAATCATATGTGGTTTGAATTCAATCATTTTTTCCGGGATTTATGGGCGATAAGAAACTTCTACTGCATGTCTGAAGTTATTCAGAAGTGTGTAGACATGCTAGGATTTATGGGCCTACAAAATGTTATTGGGCTTTAGCTCATTATTGGGCCTTTTGTTGATGAAATTGTTGAGAGTAGGTACTTAGGAATCGTTTGGTAGGATGGATGAGGGATACTCAATCTCACGATTAAATTTAGGATGAGTTTATACCATGAATAGTTGGAATAAAATTGCGAGATATGTTATTCTAAGATTGTACTGTTGTTTTTATCCCACATTGAGGGTGTGATGCGTTAACAGTCCTGGGATAACATGTTCATCAACCAAACAAACTCTTTATGGTTCTATTTTCTCATTGGGCTTTAAAGAGGGACATGAAAAGTTGATGAAATTGTTGGGCCTAGTACTTTTGGGCCTATAGAATGACATTGGGCTTATTTCATTGTTGTTTTTGGGACGATATGTACAGATACCTAATTTTGGGACTACTATTTATGTCATAACTGAAGTGTGGCGGAAGTTTCATATGGTTGAAATTTAGGTACATATGTCTAAAGTTCAGCCAAATTTGCGTGAATTTCAAGTATATGTAGTTGAATTGAATTCAATTACTTTTGCCTCAACTGTGACGATAAGAAACTTTCACTGCATGTCTGAAGTGCGTAGACGTGCCAAATTCACGCCAAGAAGTAGTTCATGTGTAAAAACTCATAGAGTTCAAATCTTGAAGTGTCTCTATCAAAAATATCATTACAAGATAAAACACTCTGTATCAAAATTGACTATTACAAAGCTCGAACTCGAGACTTCTAAAAAGCCACTAGGTGACATTAACAATGTCATCTCTCCTTTCATCAAAAACCCTCAAAATATGCATAGTTGTAACCTACTTTTAGTAGTCATTTTGTTTATAAGCTATAGTACAATTATAATATTATGTGGATGGTATAATATTCATAACAATTCTTGAGCATAACTTCTTTAATTTCACTATTTTCTTAGTGGCAAATGATCATAAGGAGTTAAATAGTGTAAAGAAGAAAATGGAGGGAATAATATAATGTCACTAAGACTTTGATCATGACATGTTTCTTGGCACCATTCATTTACACTCATTTTCCACATGAAAACCAATAGATGCTATTTTCATGTTATTATTGTTTGAACAAAGTTTTATAATATTAGAAGTTAATAAAATACATAAAACTACATAAATAGATATTCAAATTTGATCTAAGCCGACAAGTAAGTACTCTAACTTTTCGGGTGTATAGTCTTTATTTTATGTCTCTTTATATTATTTACAAGTCATATTGAATTGACAAATTTATCTTATTCACAAGTTATGTTGATCGGAGAAGGAGGATTATGAAGAAGGAGAAGCGATCGTGGAAATGAAAATCATGCTAGTTAAGTAATTTTTGTATGACTTTAAAAATGTGGACATAATTAAATAGTCGAATAAAATTTTGAATATATTAGATCAAGTAAGGTTTGAAGCCGACATAATTTGTTGCAGAGGAGAGTGGTGCACATTCTATTTAGAGGAAAACTGGAGTTACACCCCAGTTATATATACACTCCCTTCATTCTACGAACCGAAAATATCAAAAAAAAAATAAAAAATTAGCGAATCATAGAGCTAAGCCGCCCTTAAAAAAAAAATATGACTAAATGATTTATTTATTTATTGTCAATAAAGATTGTCCTCATGATAGGTAAAATATCTATGCGTATTTTGTATATACACAACTACTATAATTGTATTCATAATTATTTAATTTTGTCACTTGACATTTGGCAAGACCCTTAATTATAATGAATGGACTCACCATAAGGACTTTCACTTGGTAATTTATAAAGCAATTTGTTTGTCTCAAAATAACAAAATAGATTTGGTATTATATATATAGATGTAATAATCATTTATGTAATATGAAAAGAAATGGAAACATGTTGGTGCAATAAGAAACACTAGATATGCCATATGGTTGTTTATTCAAGATTGACAATTACTAGTATAATTTCTTCTTTTTTTTTTATAAATAATGTTTGTATCATTTTGAGGCTTGATTCATCTGAATTCACATCGAAAACCTATTTTTGGGGGCTAAACCGTTTTGTCTATCTAACGCGACTGTATATCAAGAAGTTTACTTTGAAATAATGATAAAAAATAATTAGTGGTCTTAAAAGTAACTTAGTTACTTGCCTATTACTCTCTTAATTATGTGTCATAAATCATAATTGAAATTAAAGATTTTTACTAAATATCCGACCATGACCTAATTCTACAAAGATGGTTTAATTGACTTTAGTAATTATCCAATCAATGAATGCCATCGATTTTTTTAAATTTTATTTTTGGTTTGATAAGATAACACATACTCTATTAGAAAAGATGTTACAAGCTAGTACATGAATATTTGTAATACATTTTCCCAAAGAATTTCTTTTTTCTTTCTTTTCCATAGATTACGATGATTGGAACGATAAAAAAATATTTATTTTTGTTTGAAAGTAATTCTAACATACTTGACATATGACTTTCTAGGAAACAAAGATTGGATTAATACATAGATAGCCTCGAATTTATCAGTAAATTTCGTTTAGCTAGATATTGGAACTATAGTTTGTTTCAATTGAGCACATAAACATCCGATAAAGTGTTCCTATTAAACACACTTGCTTCAAATTTTGAGGGGAAAAATCTGCATGTATTGTTCTTAAGTGCACATTACATAAATAAGTAACCACTTAAAATATGTCATTTTCTTAGTAAGATGTAAAAGCTCAGACTTATTCCCAATTGAGATTGATGTGTTTAATCAAGAGAGAAACATATTTATTACTGTTAACTTAACTATATAAAATTAAAACACTTGAGAATACGCGTAAAAAAGTTTGAATTGAAAATGTTTACTTAGGAACAATTTATCATGTATGTGAGTGTTTAATTGACATAAATCATAGGGTTTTTTTTTATGTATGTAAATAAAGTTTACTAACAAATTTAAGCAGTTGTGTATGTGACTTTTCTATAGAACTTGTATATGAGTAAAACATATCGCATATGAGCTATACGACACGTGTCTTCATATGCATCACTAAAAAACACATGAATTAGTTATGAAATTCATTGTTAATTTATCGTTAATAACCTATATAGCTAACATAATTTTATGATAATTTATTAATTATCTATTGTTAATATAAATAACGGCGATTTATTTTTTGTTTAGCGACATGAATTGTTCTTCGTTAATTCATTTTTTTTAATAGTGATGATATAAATTATATACATTCTCACCTCAACATTATCCATCATTACCCTTGATAAATTAATATATTTTGATGTAAACACTTGATGTAATATGTTTATTTTCTTTGGATAGGTAATTAGAGTGTTTATTAGGTAAATTCATTCTTATAAGATAAATTGCATTAGGCGAGTCAAATGGACGACGAGCTCGATTGAGAAGATGTGAATATAGGAAATCAATCTCTCACATCTCTCATGAGATGTCAACTAAAATATCAATTCAGACACGATCGAGTTAGATTTTTTAAAACTCATAAAATTACCTAAAATTTAACCAAACATTATTTTTTTTTTTAGAATTTTTTTTTTTTTTTTTTTTTTGCTTTTAGTCAAGAAGTGGAAGACAGTTTTCCCCATAAATAGTGCATAGTAATTTTGTTTGGTAATATATATGAGTGGGGAACGACTTATCAACTTTATCTTAATTTTGAAAATGACTATTTTAAAAAAAAAGTGATTTGATAAGTCATTAAACTTCAACAGTATAATATATGGACTTGTCCTTATCACTTTTTTAAAAATTATTATTTCTCTAGATTTTATATTTTTCTAATATAATTAATTAGTTGAATATAAAATTATAAAAAGTTGACTTATTATAGGTGGTTTAGTTTATCTTGGGCGGTTTAATATGCTCTATTAATTAGCCTCTAAATTAGGCAATTATTTTTTCCTTTTTATTTATTTATTATATTTTAATCTTTTGGTAGTCAAATAGGATTAGGTTTAATTTACATGTAATATTGAAGGAATTTAATTAAATTATATACGCTGATAATTTTAAATAATATTTTTACACTATCTACTAGTAAGTAGTAATATTATGTCTAATTTCAAATAAATCGGGATCGAATCATCACTTATTCACTTATAATGTCATTATGTATCCATAAGGAGATAAGCTAGGCTTGAGACTGATAATATGAGAGGGCTTATAGAAGAAATTTTTTTACCATTACTTAAGAAAACAAAAAATTCCAACAAATATTTCCATTCACAAAAATTCTAGTAAAAAGAAAATTGTGATAGATTTTCGAGTTGAAATTTCCTTGAGTTTTTTTTAGTAGTATAGTCAGAAAATTTCATTTTTAGTGGTAAACTAGGTTGTTATATATATATATAGTAAAAGTTAAACTAAATTATATTGAACATGTAAGATCAAGATATTAGCATGTACTTACCTTTTTTATTTGAATATTTTCATTTTGCTCAAATACTTTTTTATTAATTTGTTTGACTTATTGTCACTGTTAATCAGAAAAAAACAGACAAATCTAAATTAACTAATTAATTAATCTACCAAGTATATTTGCGTAGAATTAGAATTAATAGTTATTAGAGTTTAATTAGGAGTTTGTTGCTCAACAGAATTCTATAATTCAACTCCAAATCTTTATAAAAACCTAAACTTAACTAATTATAATTCACTAATCACTTCTTTAATCCTCTTCTTTCATTCATAATCTTCAAAATTAATTTAGGAGTAATTCTTGTTCTTGTCTTATTATTATTTTTTTGTTTTAGAGATTTCTTGATCCATTGATATTATTTTAGAAGAAGAAAAAAATTATACAAAGTTTTTATAATTTGGAGAAGATTAAGAGTGAAAATTTCAAGTTTTTTTTATTCTTAATTTTTTTTCACCATAAATGACAAAAAAATTTACTAGCAATTATATTATTGTTCTCATTGATACAAGTTCTTCACCTTCACCAGAATCATATACTATCACAAAGTTTTCGGTTAATTTCTCAGCTACTAAGTTCCGCAAAAGGTAATTCGAATTTCTTATTAATATAATGTTGCATTTATCTGTATATATAACTTAAATTATTTACGTTTTAATTTGTCACATCGAAAGATGTTATGTGTATATCGTTTATACTAATTTTACTACCATAAGGAACTTTCTTTGCTTATTCTTGATTGATAATAACAATTAACACCTATATAAAGTGGAAAAAGATGACATTGTCCATTAACCCTTAATGTTCTTCCTAAGTAGGGTAATGAGGCAAATTCAGAATTTAAATTTTATTAATATGAGTTTTAGTTCTTTTGAGTTAGTGAATTTTATATCTTTTTGAAATAAAGTGGAACACTTATCCATTTTTTTTATGTAAAGAAATGAAATTAATAGTAATTAATAATTTATATATTGCATCATAATTTTGCCAAAGTTATTCCTTTTATTTTTATTTTTATTTTTCAACTTGCAATTTTAATGCATCATGCTGAATCTTTCATTGTTATGAAAGGACTGTTAGAAACTGTAGATTTTTTATACTGTTAGTGAGTCATGAATTTAAAGAAATTAAATACCATGAAAAGACATAACATAGGAGGGTTGAAGTCCCTCCACTCTAATTCTGAGATCTCGTGTTCGAGTGAAATGAAAAAAATCATAATGGGGTGTCGCATCTAGAAATGAATCTTCTTGTAAGACGTGAATCCTTATTTAGTCACTCCAATATAAATATCGAACACCGAATTGAATTATTTTTAAAAAAAAGTCATTTTCAACCTATGTCATCAAATCAAAATCCACTTTTAAAGTTTCCATTGAAACTGGAGAAGTTTTGTTGGACTATTTTTTATTTAATTTATTCTTTATGAAAAATATGATATATATATATATATATATAAAACAAATTATCGCTTTGCATGGACGTCCTGTCAGAATTTGGCTCATTAAGGAGTTTTTCGATGATAAAACTATTAGAAATATTATCGACTAGTCAAATTCAAACAAATTCACAAACATTAATACATACTAAAATTAAGAAACCAAACCTAGCTATTATGATGCTTTTGTTGTGTTTTTTTTTTTGTAGTATTTCTCATATGTTAAAGTTTAAGTTATATACACGATCAGTAAAATAATTTCTTTTGCATTTAAATTTTGCAGAGAATGTCCCAAATGGCTACAATGGACACAACTCAAGTCATGCCAAAGGTTAGCTTATTATTCGATAATTGACGTTTTGTGCATTGACAATATATAAATTTTTCTTAACGTTAATAAGTCAAAACCACCTATAATTACGTGTAACAACTTAGAAATTATGTAATTAACTTGCTATAACGAATCAAAATACACTGATAATATATAAAAAAAAAAGATTGTTTTTTTTTTTAATTACTTGTTCATATTTTTTTATATTTTTTTTTTGTACAGATAAATGAAAAGAACCATTCAGATGGAGTAAGCAAAGACATCAAGCAGGGAGTTGTGAACAAACTTAAAGTCTTTAGAAGCAAAAAAACTGGTGGATGGTATTCAGCATTTCTTTGTTTAGGTATTTAATTTTACCATTCCATTTCAGTTTAGGTGATACTATTTTTCGTATTATTTCTATTAAAAATAAAGCGACATTTTTTATATTTAGAAACATCTAACTAGAATAAATTTATTGTTTTATTCTAATGAGTAGCTTTTATAACCACACAATTATTTTGTGTTGTGTCAGACTATGTCATAACGTATGTAGTATATTTGATAAACTAGCTTCTGCATGTGCCATATGTGTATCTCATGCATTGTACATGTATTCCATGTCAATTAGTAAAAATATTTTAAAATCACATATATATTGTTATTAAATATGTATATGAAATGATTTTTTTTTTGATTTTTTTTTTTTTTGATGCAGTAAACCAAGGACTTGTAACACTATCATTTTTTGGTGTTGGAGTGAATTTGGTGTTGTTTTTAACAAGAGTTTTGGGACAAGATAATGCTACTGCTGCTAATAATGTTAGCAAATGGACTGGAACTGTTTATTTGTGTTCACTTTTGGGAGCTTTTATAAGTGATTCTTATTGGGGAAGGTTCATCACATGTGCCATTTTTCAACTTATTCTCATCCTGGTAATTATTACTATATTATACTTCTCGTTTTTTTAGTCTGTTTCGAAAAGAATGACATATGCATCTTTATATATCATGGCATATGGTTATAATCAAGGGGGAGCTAAGGAGGTGTAAGAGGTTCATTTGAATTTTCATAAGACTATGGACCATAGTCGGAAAATTATACCATATATATAAGATCAAAGTTATGTAGATATAGTATATGTTAGAATAATCCTATGACTTTTTCATGTGTTTATTTCTTTATATTTTGAATCTTCTCAGTAAAAGTTGTGACTTCACCACTGATTATATTTACAATCGCAACTTGTAAGCATACTTTTGGTATGCGGTAAAAGACTTTCTTTCTTTCTTAAATTATATGTTTAGCCAAAAAATGTCATATAATATGAAACGAGGATAATTACTTGACCTTTAGTTAATGTGAAATTTAGTTTTTTTTTTCTCTTTGAGTAGAGGATATCAATAGTATACTAGTTTTGACTATTGTAATGAGTTTAGCTTCTTACATTGACCGTATAAAAGAATTTCTATGTTATCAAATTTCTCAGTAAAATATAAGGGAAATATTGAAATCGTCCTTTCCAATAGTATATATGGATCGATGTTGTCAGTAAAGTATAACTACAAGTAGTCGTTCATAGCAAGTAGAACATGTTACATTACACCAATAGTATAATGGTTTTTTACGTTGTCAGTGTATATAAGTTAACTCTCTTCTTTTTTTTTTGTGAATTTAACTAGGGACTTGTGATCATATCATTGACATCTTGGCTATTCTTGATTAAACCAAATGGATGTGGAGATGGTCTACAAAATTGTGTACCCCCATCACCTATTGGCACTTCATTATTTTACTTAGCCATATACTTAGTGGCTTTGGGCTATGGTGGTCATCAACCCACAATTGCAACTTTTGGATCAGACCAATTTGATGAAGCAAATCCTAAAGGAAAAATCTCAAAGGCTGCCTATTTTGGCTATTTTTACTTTGCATTAAATGCTGGATCTTTAATTTCCAATACAATTTTGGTATATTATGAAGATGGTGGTAAATGGACACTTGGTTTTTGGGCCTCTACTGCTGCTGGGCTTTTGGGCCTATTTGTTTTCTTGTTGGGCACTCCTGGATATAGATATGTTAAGTCATTTGGGAACCCGTTGCCACGTGTCGGTCAGGTATTCGTTGCCGTGTTCCGTAAATGGAGAGTGCCTAATGTTGATGAGACAGAGTTATATGAATTGAATGGGTTGGAATCATCCATTAAAGGGACAAGGAAGATACTTCATAGTAATGATTTCAAGTAAGTAGTTTTCGATTCATATTATATGTCTTTTAAGTGTCTCGGTTAATTAATACTCTACTTAGTTACATATATTTATATATACAACGTCATTGAAACAAATTCCCTAGTGGGCCTAGCTTGAGATATTTCAATCCAAATTATGTATACATACAATCAAACCTCACTTATTATGAACTTACTAAATCTAGATTCTTGATTCATATTTATTCTGAACCTATTGACACTTGATTATTCTTGATTCACTTATTTAATGAACTTATTTTCTCCAAATTCTTGATTCGCCTATGATATGACGAACAAACTGAATCTATATTCTTGATTTGTCTATGGTATAATGAACCTGTTGAATAAAGATTCTTGATCTTTATATAATGAATCTGTTGACTCTAGATTCTTGATTAACTTATATAATGAACCTACTAATTCCTGATTCTTAATTCGCTTATATAATTATGAATCTATTGACTTTAGATTCTTGATCCGTTATATAATGAACGCATTGACAATAGATCTTTTATCACCTATGTAATGAACCTACTTACTCTAGATTCTTGATTCACCTATGTAATGAACAAATAGACTTTCGATTCTTGATTCACCTATATAGTGAACCTTCTGACTCTAAATTCTTGATTCGACTATGATATGAAGTTTTGTTTTTTTAATTTCTAATCACATTATTTAAAAAATGGCCAGGAACTAGACAAGGCAGCAATAGTGACAGATGAAGATAGGCAAAGGCCAGTGATTAACCCATGGAGGCTATGCACAATAACACAAGTTGAAGAAGCAAAGTGCATAATAAGAATGTTTCCAATTTGGCTATGCACCATAATGTACTCTGTCATCTTTACACAAATGGCCTCTTTATTTGTTGAGCAAGGTGAAGTCATGGATGCTACCATTGGGAATTTTCACCTACCTGCAGCTAGCATGTCAGCATTCGACATATGTAGCGTGCTAACGTGCACGTTTCTCTACAGGTAAGGGTGTCAAATGAGTGAGTTGAACTGAATTAATGACATTATAAGTAAATGAGTGTATTGAACTAAATAACGACTCATATTGAAAAATAGTCATTGTCATAGAGTTTCAAATTCCACATATGAAAAACTATGTGAGAATGTCCTGAAGTTTCACTTGTGAAATTTAAAACTCCAAGACAATGGTTGAAAAGTGGCTATTTGTGAAATTTATCCTTAAAAGGGACAATGGTTGAAAAGTGGCTATTTGTGAAATTTATCCTTAAAAGGGGCTATTTAGACATCATTTTTTCATGAACTAATTTTACGATCCCTATATGTAGGTTCATGGTGGTTCCATTAGCCGGAAAGATAAGTGGGAATCCGAGAGGATTGTCAGAGCTCCAGAGGATGGGAGTTGGACTAATCATCGGTATGTTATCAATGGTTGCAGCCGGTGTAACAGAAATTTTCAGGCTAAGAAGAGTAATCCCCGGAAATGAAACAAGTTCACTAAGTATTTTTTGGCAAATTCCACAATACATACTTGTTGGTGCCTCAGAGGTATTTATGTATGTTGGACAACTTGAATTTTTCAATGGACAAGCACCTGATGGGATAAAAAGCCTAGGAAGTTCACTTTGTATGGCATCAATGTCACTTGGAAATTATGTTAGTAGTATGCTTGTCAACATGGTTATGCATTTCACAGCAAAAGGGACTAGACATGGTTGGATACCTGAAAATTTAAATAATGGCCACATTGATAGATTTTACTTCTTGCTATTTGGTTTGGCATTGGTTGATATGGTTGCATTTGTGTTTTTTGCTAAGTGGTACAAAGGGATTAACATTGAAGATAGCAATCATGGAGAAAAAGAGATTGATCAAGTTCTTGAAAAAGTTTGAATATTTCAAGAGTGGCTATTTTTTTAAAGAATTTAGAGTAATGTGGTTTATTTTAGTGAAAAATAAAACTTAAAGCATGACCCTTAAATGTGATGATTTTAAAGGGCATGATTGCTTCTAGTTTTCTCTATATAATGATTATTTATGTTAGGGTTTCCCAATGAAGTTATTTGTTTAAGAAAATTGTAATTTCTCATGTATATATATGTTAATAAAATATTGAGCTTTTTGAATTACTAGAAGTTCATTTTTTTATTTATCATGTCTTGTTCTAACTTCGATTTGTTCATTCTGAAATTATAGAGAAAATTTTTGTTTCCAACTTCTTTGACATTCTAGCATTGAGCGCGTGTTTTTGTAAATAATTTATTATCTAGACTTTGTCATTATGTACCTTCTTTGTGAAGATGAATCTCTTCTCCCGAAATTACAAGGTCCTTTTTTTTTCAAGTTCCTTGAAGAGAGCTTTATCGTGTTTATAGGTATTCTCTACTTACCCATATATTTCAGTTAGATTACATATATCTCTTGCTTAATGTCATTTTGAGCTTCTCATTGTCCTTACAGTATCTAGCTAAGCATATTTTACCTTTTATCAATTGAAATTTGCACTTCTGATTCTCAATTTATAAATTTTCACAAACTTAATCAATTAAAATTCGTTTTGGCATTTGACTAGTGTTATGTAAAATTTGTATTGTTTCTTCAAATTTGTGGATAAATAATTTTAAAATAGTCTAAAATATAACATATTCCTTTTATAAAGGTGTAATACATACTTTTTAATAAATCAAAAGATTAAAAAGGTTACTTTGACATATCATTAATAACCATCCATCATAATAAATAATAATTTTTTTAATGAAAATTCTACCTTGATTATTACTTGTCACGAAGTGTTGATTGAAGATTTAATAGTACTTGCCTATTTGTTTTAACTGTGAGGCACTTCCCTACCGAGAGTGTAACATAAAACTTCAAAAATAATTCATTTCCATTATGATTAATTTCGTGTAAGTAAATTTTTAATAATTAGCGCCAAAATTATTGCATTCAAATTTTATCTTTAGAGCTTATATGAAAAAATTAAACTAGACCATTCATATATGATGTTTATGTCATATACTGATGTTATAAGTTATTTAAATAATGAAAAATTGATAATATTTAATAGTAGGAATAAAATATGTATAAATAAGCAATAGTTTCTTCGTCTCCTTTTATTTGTCTAGTTTTAAAAATTAAGAGATAAATTATTAATTTAAACATATTTTAATTTTATTATTAAGTATGGATCATTTTAAATTTATTTCTCAAAATAAAGATACACTCAACTCTTGAAATAAAGATACCCTCATCGCGCTATAGCGCCTGGCACCTGCACATGTTCGCTATAGGTGACACTTCTCGCTATAGCGGACTATGCGAATTTCACAAACTCAGAAATTTCTGAAAATTTCATTTTTCACGATATACTTTTTTTTCCTGACGTCCCAAAGTATTCCTTTCACGCCAAGATCAATTTTTGGAGTTTTACTCACCCAAATTTGATACCGTAAAGCCTTATGGGTTCCTTATGTCTCAGCTACAAGAAAATATCAACCAAGCCTAAACATTACACCACACCATTCTTGAATGGCCCTAGATCTCACCTAACTCGGATTCTGTCTGAGGCTGGCCTAGCCTATAATTAAATAACAACCAAGCCTAAACATTACACCACACCATTCTCGAATGACTCTAGACCTCACCTAGCTCGAATTTTGTCTGAGGCTGACCTAGCCTATAATTAAATGTCAACCAAGCCTGAACATTACACCACACCATTCTCGAATGGTCCTAGACCTCACCGAGCCCCGATTCTATCTGAGGCTGATCTAGTCTAAAAATTTTAAATGAATATTTTTTGTCCCAAATTCCTTCAGACCTATTCATAACCGATCGGGACGGATCATTACAATTACTTTTAAACTTTTTAATATAAATGGTGTGTGGAGATGATAAAACCAAAAGACAAAATACTTTTTTGTGGACAAAAGCAAGTGGGTCGAAGTGTAATAATTGAATATATGTAGGGTTTTTTTTAATGGATAAAAGCACGTGGGTCAAAGTGTAATAGTTGAATATGTAGGGTTACAACTTACAAGTACCAAATAAATAAGAATCATATGTTATACTGATATTAGTAAAGTATTATTAGCTTGATATGTCCATTTATTAGTAATTTATTATTATTATTGAGCTGCAAGTGTTTGATTGCATAATGTGTGGTCTAACGTGCATAATGTGACCTATTATGTTTATTATCATGTCAAGTCATAAAATTCTGTTTTGGAATTTTATGCAATTTAAATTTTCCAAAATGCAATTCAAGAGACTTTAATTTTAATTTATCTTTGATTCTTCCTAATATTGTAGAAATGATGAATAATGTTAACAAGTATCTAGATTAGGGGTAGAGTTATAAGATGGAAATAAGTACGAGGGCTCTTTGGCACATCATTAATGATCATCCATCATAATCGAGGGGTTGTAACGACATCTTTCAGTTGTTATGGGGAAGCAAATGGTGAAAGAATTGGGCTATAAATTTTTTTGGGTAATGGCTTAAAATTTTTAGGCTAGGTTGGTTTCAAACGGAATCTGAGTGAGGGGAGGTCTAGAGCAATCAGGGAACGAATGGGGTGGTATGTCTAAACTTGGATTGTGTTTTTTGGTAGCTAAGACATTAAGAAATCCATAGGGCCTTTCGTAATCGAATTAGGGTGAGTAAAACTCCTGATATCAAACTTGACGTATAGAGGTTAGTTTAGAAAGTCAAGATTCGAAGGTGAGTTGCAAAATTGGAGCTTGGGGAAGGACTTAGAATCTTTGTCTTCGTACAGGCCGCTATAGCGGGTGTCACGCCACCATAGAGGGATGAATTAATCCCGCTATAACGGGTGGGCCGCTATGGCAACGCCGCTATAGCGGGGTTAGTCAAGACTTTGTGTAGAAAAGTCTCAAAATTAAAACCTGTTATTTTCTACAACGTTGTTCTTGGAATTGAGAAGAACGATTTAGGAAAGTTTCTTTCAGTTTTTCCATCAATCTCTTCGGTGTAAATTAATTACTTCTCCAACTTGTATTTTAAATATTAAAGCCTTAGAATTTAGAGTGTTACTCTTAGGGAAGGGTTTTACTTGAATTAATCGTGAAAAGGACCATAGTTTTTTTTGGTCAAGTCCGTCAGCTAAATAATTACAAGTTTTCTCAATCAACATTTCAAATCATGTCAAGTCATTATTCTTTAATTTGTCATTCGACGTCTGATACCTACTTAGATTTTAATTGATTTAAAATCGTGCAAAAACTTTTCAAAATAGCACTTCTTGAAAATTTCTCTTACTTTCAAATAGTAAAAATTGTTTACAACTAATATATGATGATGACATATGAAAATTATTTTGTGCGAAGCAGAATTATCAGTCACACACTAATAAAGGGGTTTTAATTTTAATGGGGGAAAAGTTCAAATATGTCATTGAAATATTAGAAAAGACTCATTTATGTCATTCGTTAAATGTTTAGCTTATCTATGCCATTTTCGATTGAGAAAATGTGCATCCATGTCAATATTTGTTAACGGAAATGGCATAGATGAGTCAAACTTT
This sequence comes from Solanum commersonii, assembly GCA_029007595.1. NCBI lineage: Eukaryota > Viridiplantae > Streptophyta > Magnoliopsida > Solanales > Solanaceae > Solanum > Solanum commersonii. The sequence continues at coordinate 338,858 of JAJTWQ010000255.1, forward strand.
TAACAGATGACATAGATGAGCTTTCTCAAAGTTCAGCGGCATATTTGAGCTTTTTTTTTCTTTTAAATAATAAATTAATTAATGACGCAGTCGAATCATAATTGACCACGTGTGAAAATGGTTTTGTAAAATCGGAACTATTTTCCGTTAACAAATAATGATATGGATGAGTCTTTTCTCAAACGAAAATGACATATATTAGCCAAACTTTCAATGAATGACATGAATAAATCTTTTCTCAAAATTCGATGACATATTTGAGCATTATTATTATTTGAAATAATGAATGATATGTTAACAACTATTTACACGCGGGGCAAAATTAATTAGGGGTACTTTGACACGTCATTAATGATCTTACATCATAATAAAGGGACGGCGCTAGAAGACGGAAAATAATGTTATATTCCCTTAGTTCCTATTTATATGTCATCGTTTTTTATTTCACATGTATTAAGATATTAAGTAAGTTTATCGGTCTATCCTCATTTAATTTTTTTTAAGTTAACTTTTAATGAATGAATATGAAATTATTTATTTATATTATTTAATTTGATCAATGAACATGAATTATTCATTTAGTTTTTCTATGTTAGTCAAATATATATTTTCAAGGCTAATAACTTATAAGGGTAAAATAGGAAGAATACTGTAATTTATGCTTTGATTTTATGAAATGATAATTATTATAGATCAACTATTTATAGTAAGCATGACATATAAAAAAGAATGAAGAAAGTAATAGATGATGAAATTCTTAGTAAAAATTCTACCTTGATTATTGCTTGTCATAAAGTGTTGGTTGAAGATTTAATAGTTCTTGCCTATTTATTCAAATTATACATGATTTAGTTTTCGAAAAATTTCTTCCCAAGTACTAACAAGTTTTCTTATGTGATGAGACAGATGGAATTTGTCTACCCTTAATTATAAGTTTCGAGTTTGTCTTAATGATAAAGAAATTTCATGTAGCTAAGCTACACACTTCCTTTTTGAATAAAGGAAAAAAACTTAAATATGTCAATTTTGAGAAAAGTCTTATCTTTGTCATTCGTAAAAAAATTGGCTCATCTATGTCATTTCCGTTTGAGAATAGGCTCATTTATGTCATAGCTTATTAACTGAAATGACATAGATGAACCAAACTTTTGACGGATGACATAGATGAGCCTTTTTCTCAAAGTTCGATGGCATATTTGAACCTTATTTATTTTAAAAAATAATTTAATTAATGATGTGTCCTAACTCCTAATCATAAATGACCACATGTAAAATATGGTTTTCCAAAATGGAAAATATTTTTAGTTTACAAATAATGGCATAAATGAGTCTTTTCTCAAACGGAAATGGCATGGATGAGCCAAACTTTTAACAGATGACATAGATAAAAATTTTCTTAAAGTTCGATAACATATTTAAGTTTTTTCCCTTCAATGAAGTATACTTTTCGATACAATAGTATTATAATTATGAAAATTATAGTAATAAATTAAGATCTAATATTCCCTTTGTAATGGGCTGGGCTTTGAGGGTCAATTGACCATCAAAGCCCAATATGAGAAATCCACCAAAGAAGCCCAATCTGTTTGGGCCATATTCAACAATATTTCCCTTTTCTCTTGCTAAGAAATGATGGGGCCGAAGTGTACAAATACTCGATTATAAAAGAACAACTTTAACCTATAGGAAACAAAAAATCATATTTGTATGCTATAGCTATAGTTTGCATAATTGCGCTCCATAGCAAACATAAATATGTATATTTCGCTATACATATACAAAAGAAAGTAGTTGTATAATTTCGCTATACATATACAAAAGAAAGCAGTTGTATAATCTGCTTTGGTACACATACATAAAAGATCAATTGTATAATCTGTGTTTGTATAAAGCGAGAAAGAGAGAAAGACAAAAGAAAACTAGGTAGGGAAATATCGTATTTGTATAATCATAAGTGTATAGGACAAAAATATATGCATTTATATTTGTATATACAATTTTCTCTCACTTTATACAAACACAAACACAATGTACACATTTGTGTTTGTATAAAGTGAGAGAAGTAAGTGAGCGAGCGAGATCTGGGAGAGTGGCGAGCGAGATCTAGGAGAGGGGAACAAAAATATATGTATATATACAATTTTCTCTCTCTTTATACAAACACAAACGCATTTTATACATTTGTGTTTTTGTATAAAGTGAGAGAGGTGAGTGAGCGAGCGAGATCTGGGAGAGTGGCGAGCGAGATCTGGGAGAGGGGAGAGAAGGGAACGAAAATATATGTATATATACAATTTTCTCTCGCTTTATACAAACACAAACGCATTTTATACATTTGCATTTGTATAAAAAGCGAGAGAGGCGAGGGAGAGAACGAGAGTGGCGGCGAGATTCACCAGGAGAGAGGCAAAATAGCAACAGTTTGTTATGGGGTACAATTAAATCAAACTATATTTATAGCATTTAATTTGAATTAATAGTTTGCTATTATATACAATTTTCCCATTATAAAATTATTAATTTTTTAGGAGAGAAAAAATTGAAAAATGATGCGTTAAATTCAAAGAAAAATCTCTCAATTTATATGTAATAAAAGGTTAATGTGAAAAGATGTTGGTTCAAAATGAAAAAAATAAAATAAAAAAATCCAGAGTTGTGAATTTTTCCGACTTCTTTTAAGAAAACACCACTTCATTTTTCATTAACATCACACGAAATCTAGTTGAATACAATATGCGTAAACTAATATATGAGTATTATGCTAAGTGATTTAGAAAAAAATATCTTCTTTATTTTTTGAGTGAGATAATATATCCTTTTTGATCTCAAATATAATGGTCAAGATGAATTGACAATTTTTTGTATGATAAATTATTGTATTACATATTTTTTAAAATGTCATAAATTTTATGTATTTTGAAAATAGGTCATAAATGACCTTCAATTATGATATGTTTTATTTTACATAAAAGAATGGTGTTGGATTGAAACGCTTACAAGTGTATAAGAGTGACTAACATGGGTTGTGGTGTGGTGATAGAATATTACATTCTTAATCAGACGTCTTAAATTTGAGTTTTGGATATGAAAAAAATTCTATTGAGAGCGCCATTCTTGAATAAGTCCTATAATATGCGATTCAAATTTAATCAAAATTTCAATACACATTTCGAACGAGAAATAAAATAAAAAGTGAAAAAAATGTGCATAATAATGAATGATACCGTAAACTAGAGGAACATTTTGTCATTTACTAGGCAATTAATTTTGTTCATCAAATCCAAATTAAAGTCAACCTTTGAAATGTGGACCAAATATGTGGAAAATAGCAAAAAAAATTGTACACATGTCCTAAATGTAAAAAGAAGAGAAACTATTTATAGGGACGTGTTAAATATCCAGAAAAATGTGGCCAGAAACATATAAAGACTATACTAATCTTTTAGTTTAAAATTAAGGAAAAATGTATTAAAGGAAGAATTTGATTTATTCAAAAAAAAAAAAAAAACCTTTGCAATTCCCAGTAGAATTCTAGACTATTCCCGTAACTTTGTTCTCTTAAAATAAATAGGGAAAATATTGAATAAGTTATAAAGCGGCAAAAACTACATGGGTTTTGAATAAAATATACAAAATGTTATAAAGCGGCAAAAATAGTAATATACTCCCTCCGTTCCATTTTATATATCACATTTTTACTTTGTATTTGCATTGAAAAATAATGTAATTTTATCCTTCTATCCTTATTTAATTTTTTTGGAACTCAAGTTTTCAATCAATAAATATGAATTAATTTATTTTGATTAATTAATTTAACCAATAAACATGAATCATTTACTTCACTTTTCTAAGTTGGCCAAATGTATGTTTTCAATGCTAAGTACTCCCTCCGTCCACTATTGTTTGTCAGGATAAGATTGTGCACAATCCTTAAGAAAAATTTAATATAAGATGCAATTTGACTAATATAACCCTACTATCAATCATTATTAAAATGGTTTGTACTTTTTGAAAATCGTAAAAGCAACTTTTTTCACATTAAAGTAGTCTTGTAACTTTAAAATGGCTACTTTTTGAAACTAGTAGTTATGTAATTATTAAGGGCAGAATTGGAAAAAAGTGACTAATTAATTCTTGATTGTTTAAATTGACAATTAATTTTGGACAACTATTTTTAGTATACCTGACAAACAATAGTGGACGGAGGGAGTAACTCATAAGGATAAAAAGGGAACAATATGCTAATTTATGCATTGATTTTATGAAATGACAAGTATTATGGACCAACTATTTATAGAAAGGGATACATATAAAATGGAACGGAGGAAGTAAAAAATTAGGGACTATGAAAATTATTTTTCTTTTTACTTCATACTCTTATTCCTGATCTTATTATTTGATTTCATTGTATAAATTGAGAGCACTTGCAAAAAGAACAAAGGCGTCCGATCACTTTTTATCCTCTATATTACGCTGATTTGATAAATTATGAATCATTACTTATATTTGTTACTAAAATGACCTCCAATTAATTATTATGTTCAAATAAAATTAAATTATATAATGAAATAATTTTTAGATGTAATTTATAAAATATTGGGATAACGACAACAAAAAGCACATTAGACCTGGTAAATGTTGATAGTCATAGAAATCATGTGTATAGTTCATATATGTCGAACTGAAGAGAGTCAGACATTAATAGTATTTATCGTACAAGTCTTATCCCCTATGTTACGTCAATTTGATAAATTGTGAATCAATACTTATGTTTGTTACTAATATGACCTCCAATTAAGTAATTTTTTAATTATTATGTTTAAATAAAATTAAACTATATATTTAAATAATTTTTTTAAATGTAATTTGTAAAATATTGTGATAACGACAACTCAAAATACATTAGACCTGATAAATGTAGATAATTATAGAAACAATGCATAAAGTTCATATGTGTCGAACCAAAGAGAGTCAGACATTAATAGTATTAAGGGATAAGGGTCTGAAAAATTACCCCAACTTTGGTCAAATTTGCTGTTGCGATACTAAACTTTCATGAGGACCTATTACCTCCCTAGACTATTTAATACCGTATTTTAAACATATATATTTGCCCACGTAGACATAAAAAATAATGCAAAATTAGAAATAGTAATGTGTTCACGTGGGCACATATATACCTTTAAAATACACTATTAAATAGTTCAGGGGGTAAAAAATATGGTATTAAATAGTCTAGGGAGGTAATAGGTCCTTATGAAAGTTTAATATCGCAACAGAAAATCCGACCAAAGTTGGGTTATTTTTCAGACCCTTATCCCTAGTATTAATCATACAAGTAATTTCTCCTATATTACGTCGATTTGATAAGTTGTGAATCACTACTTATATTTGTTACTAAAATGACCTCCAATTAAGTAATTTTATAAATGTTTGAATAAAAATAAACTATATAATTTAATCATTTTTAAATATAATTTATAAAATATTGAGATAACAACAACTCAAAACACATTAGACTTGGTAAATATAGAAAGTGATAGAAATTATGCATATAGTTCATATGTGTCGAATTAAAGAGAGTCAGACATATACTATTAATTATATAAGTTTTATCTCCTATATTATGTCGATTTGATAAATTATGAATCATTACTTATGCTTGTTACTAAACTGACCTCCAACTATGTAATTTGCTTAATTATTATGTTTAAATAAAATTAAGCTATATAAATAAATAATTTTTAAATGTAATTTGTACAATATTGGAATAACGACAACTCAAAACATATTAGACCTGGTAAATGACAATAGTTATAGAAATCATGCGTATAGCTCATACATGTCGAACCAAAGAGAGTCAGACAATTGATCCTACAAGTCTCATCTCCTATATTACGTCGATTTGATAAATTGTGAATCATTACTTATAAATGACCTCCAATTAAGTATTTTTTAAAATTATTATTGTTTAAATGAAATTAAAAAATATATTTAAATAATTTTTAAATGAAATTTGTAAAATATTGAGATAACGACAACTCAAAAGATATTAGACCCGGTAAATATCGATAGTTATAGAAATCATGTGTATAGTTCATATATGTCGAATCAAAGAGAGTCAAACATTAATAATATTAATCATACAAATTTTGTCCCCTATATTACGTCGATTTGATAATTATGAATCATTATTATAGTTGTTACTAAAATGACCTACAAATTCCAATTAACTATTTTTTTAACTATTATATTTTGAATAAAAAAAATTAATGTTAAGTAAATTTAGTTAACACTAATCTTTTGGCCATAATCTGCTGTAATATTAGTTAGGTAATTTTTTTTATTATAATACAACCTACAAGAATATAATGTGGAATATTCATAAGATTTTAGTGATTCTTTGCTGAACTTATAAAAGATATATAACACAAACAAGAAATAGAAATAATATATATATGTTGGTGAAAATATAATTATAGTTTGAAAAATTATAATTTTTTCAGATCGAAGAGATTCAAATTCAATGTAACAGAATTTTTATTAGTTTAACAATATGATTCTTAATTTATTTCCTCTTGAATATATTTACTCGATAACATCATCATAAAACTCAAACATTTATTTTAATTATAAATAAGTTATTCAGTCCAATACAACTGTAACATCTCACAAATTGGAATAGCTAGGAAGAAGCTAAGAACTGGAAATAGTCGTTTTTGGAACGAATGAAAAATTTGGAAAATTGTTCAAGTTAGAAAAAGTGAGTTTTTGGTAAACTTCAAACGACCATAACTCCTAGCTCAGGATGAGTTAGGTGTAGTTCCAGATATGGTTGGAAAGCTCTTAGAATGATCTTTCCAACGCAGCCGATTTTGTGCAATTCCGAGTTCGTATGAGTAAACTATCCCCTTTGGAAGTTGGGTTGTTCGAATAAGGAAAATCCTATGCGGATTTTAGAAGGGTAGTTTGGTCTTTTCCTTACCCAACTTAATTAAGTCATTTTTAAGAGTTCAATTGGGTAAAGTCAAATTTTAGTCAGTTTTAGAAAAGTGAATTTCACGCTAGGGCTTGGAGAAAAGAGAAAGGAAAAGGGGAAGCAAGAACGTTCAAGATTCGTCAAATTAGCTTGTGAATTTCGTCGGAGGTGATCCCTACAAGGTATGTGAGATCACATAGCATTGGGTTAATTTGCTCACTCGCCAAGCATGATTTAATTCAGCAAGTTTGAGTTCTTGAAAGCTTAAAAATTGGGTTGTTGAATGGCTGTTGAAGTTTCATTAGATTCTTATTTCGTTGAATTCATTGAGGAGTTGTTTGATCCTAATCTGTGATTTTAGGTTCGATTTTTTAGTAGAATCTGATGCACTTTGAACATTTAATCGATTCTAAGTGTTGGGTAAAATAACCCACGGAGTTTAGAGGGTTTAGGGCTGAAAAACAAAGAAGAAATTTCGTCGGTCGAAATTTGGCACTACCTCCGCGTCGTGGAGCTACCTCCCAAATTTGGGAAAATTTGTTTCGCGTCACGGAGCTGTCACGGAGTGTTCTGCCTCAAAAGTAATTTTCGAAACTAAATTTTAAAAGCTTCTCCGCGTCACGAACCTACCCTTAGATATTGATTTTCGGTCTTTTCTCATGTTTAGTTATCTAAATCCATTCCTAAACATCATGAGATCTTTCCAATCACAAATCACAATTCTTGAATCCATAATTCAATTCAAGGACTAGTTAAGAGTCAAGTCAAGAGCAATTAAGATCAAAGTCAAGAGAAGTCAAGAGTCAAGGTAAGATAAGTTCTTAAAGTTTTCAAAAATTCTTTCAAAAATGTTTTAACTTTGTTTTAAGACTTAAAGTTCAAGTTAAGTAAGGAGTAAAGTTTGAAGTCCATTTCTTCAAAAGTATATGGGGACTATGTATTCTCAAAGAGATTTTAAAATATTTTCACATTTAAAAAAGAACGGAAACTGAGATTTCCAAAGAGCCTTCGGGCTAGTTTTCAGAAAAGAATAATCGCTTTCTAAATAAAGCAAGAGAGGAAACTGAGATTTCCAAGATAGCTTTTGAGTTAAGTTTTTTGAGCACTAATCTCAAATCACAGAAAGAAGTATGTTTTTTTAAAACATAAAGAGCTAGTATATTTTGGGAGTAGTATTGAGCACCGATATGGGGGAGAGTTCAGATAACTCACAACCCCCATAAACCATGTAGCCATCATGGGTAGAAAAATGTCATACTTTTTAGATGAATCATTTTCGCATAGACTAGTGGATCCACTTAGTAGTTCAGGTCCTATACCTGTGGCAAGGTATAGGATGCGCTGGCAGCGTGAGGCAGATCGTTGTATCATTACATTAGCTCTTATGTGATGGTTGTCGGTTAGAGAAACTCCCACAACAGTACTTGTATTTTTATAAACATCAGTTTATTTGTATTTTACATGCATCTCAGAGTTATTTGTATCTCTGCATACACAGAGAGTTGACATCATATTTTAAATAATTTTTCTTTATATTGCACTTGTTTTAAACTGTCGTATATTGAAATGAGTTCAGTTATGTTGAGTTGAGTTGAGCCAGGTAAGTTCTACAGATCCTTTTCAAGCCTATGTTGTTTTAGCATTTCAACTCGCATACTCGTACATTCAATATACTGATGCCAGTTGGCCTGCATCATCTTATGATGCAAATTCAGGTAACTAGGATCATCATCCGGCGCACCGTTGATCCAGTTGAGCACATCAGAGTCAGTGGTGAGCCTCCTTGTATTCCGGAGGACTCCTTTTTTGCTTTTAGTTCTTTGCAATATTTCATTTGTTAGGATGATCGGGGGTCCTGTCTCGACATCCATATCAGTCGTTTTAGAGGCTTCATAGACAGTCAGATGTTAGTTCTTTAGTCTTTTCATTGTCATTATTCCATGTTGAGACTTGAGTTTGCCTAAATGGCCAGATGAATTAATGTTCTTTTATAACATTCTAGTTTATTATATAAACTTATTTCTATTGGGTTTAAGTCTTCCGCTGAGTAAGTAAGCTAAGTTAGGGGTTTGCTTGGGCCAACAATGGTTCTCGAGTACCAGTTTCGCCCAAGGTGTAGGCTCGGGGTGTGACAACAACCAACAAGATTATAATGTGGAATATAACGTGAATTTTTTCTTATTCTAATACAATCAACAAGAATACAATATAATTCAAAAATATATTTTCTTACTATTGATGTTACAATTTTTATTGTTTTTTGTGAAACATAATTTGTAAACATTTTTTTTTTATATAGATTGCATGAGATACTTAATGATTTTTTTTTTAAATTTGTTGTTTTTTTCATAATTGACTATGGAATCATCATTCATTAATTATTTTCAATATATTGGAAACATAATGGAAGGATATAGAGATCCCAAGAATGTATTCAATTTTCAAGCTAAAAGGGTAAAATTATCCAAAATGAAACTAGTTTATAGTGTGAACATGTCATTTTACTATTCTGACCAAATTATGGCTAAAAGGATTTTTCCTTATTTATATATAGATAACGAAAAATCATTTTGGTCAGAAAATTTGGCCAACATGGTAAAGTAGCATATTTCATACTATGTTATTTTATCTTTTTGAACATGTTTATCATTTTAACTTTAATACCTTTTAATTAAACAATGGAAAAAAGATCAGTTTTTTTTTTAAATAAAAAAAATATTGTAGACTTTTTAAATTTCTGACCAAATTCTCGTCAAATTTTCTAACCATTTAGCATTCAATTTTTTCTTTAGAGGCTTGTATGGAAAAATTAAGAATGCACCATTCATATATGGTGTTTAAATTTTATATACTAATAATACAAATATTTTATATTATTAATATAATTTAAAGAGTAACATATGTTCATATAAGTTTATTAATGATACAGTGTGATGATCATATTTTTCTTTTTTAAAATCCCAAGATAATATGCGGTTGATATAGCCTTTGTCATCATTTATGTCTTTCGGATGAGCGCTTTGTGATGAACATTTTAAATACCGAGTAAACCCTCCGCTATATAGGCTTTATTTTTATTTTGAATATTTAATGATAAGGATATAATAAGCATACTCTCTCTGATTATTTTTATTTGTCAACTATATTCAAAAATAAATATCTTTTTTTACTTATCTAATTTAGAAATTCAAAGAAATAATTTATCAACTTATATCTATTATATCCTTTATTAAGTATTCATTATTTTCAATTTATATTCTCAATAAGTGAGATAACTTATAATAATTAAAGATGAGATAATAAGATTATAATTTTATATTAACAACTCTATTTTATATTTGTAAGCAAAAGATGCATTCAATTTTTTATATATTGCTATTTCTTAAATCTTTCAATCAGAAATAGCATCTTTCGAAGTTAGGTATGATAGCAGGCGAACTAAGGATTTAAAAATTTTTTTTATGTCAAATTACATACGAACAAATAAATATGGACGGTAAGAATATTTTATAAATATGCCCTCCCTTATATCAGCATAATATAATTTTATTTTCCATTTTCACATGTAAGTAAAGGACAAATATCTACTAAAACAAAAAATAAAAAAAATCAATTATTTTAAAAAATAATAAATTGTGTGTGGAGGCGATAATACCAAAGAGAAAATATTTGTTGTGGACAAAAACATTCTAAATAATATTCAAACTATTTTCTAGTGCTTCACAAATTACTAGACACTCAAGTGAAACACTTCTTTTGCCACTTTGTCATTTTCACGACATCAAGATTTGGTCTTTTCTTTAGTCACATGCAAACTTCAAATCATACACTACCTACTTTTGTCTACATTAACATTACAATTTGTTTCTTTGGTATTTGGCGGTCATTTGGTAGCTGGATAAAAAAAATTATTAATATATTTTTATGTAAGTTATATAATGTTTGATAGATAAATAAGAAATAAGTTATTTGTATATATAATTAATATGAAATTTGGTTGGTATTTTTTTTGTCAGATTGTTTCATATTAGTTGATCACTTTTCGTTTTGTATTGTGTTTAAGAAATTATAAATAATAAGATAATTTTACCAATTTATTCCCTTAAAAAATTTCTTGGAAACTTTACAACAAATGTGAATACTTTCAATAAGAATTAATTGCAAGGTAATATAGAAAAAAAAATGATGCTTTATTCTTTAAATAAGGTGGACAACTAATATGAGACAATTATTTTTAGTATAATGATCAACTAATATGGGACGGAGGCCGCAATAATTTAAAATTTTGCATAATTAATACATGTATAAGTTATGAGGGGATCTATGCATTATTTTATGTAGAATAAAATGTGGAATAACTAATACCTGCATACAATAATACTCCTACATAAATTCACTCATAACTAATCTCTACAAATCATTAGCACATGCATAGCTATAATCAGCTACCAAACAACCCCTTAACTGTTACAAGTTATTTTTTACTCCATCCGTTCACTTTTACTTCTCACTTATTCCTAAAATAGATTTTCATTTTTACTTGTCACTTTTGACATATCAAGAAGAGACAATTATTTTTTCCATGTTTTACCCTTAACCTTAAATAATATTCTCCAAATCATTTTCCAAGAGCTAATACTAAACATCAATTAATAGGGATAGTATGGTAAACTAACTATATCAACAATTGTTTTCTTAATGGGCGTGCCAAGTAAAAATGAACAATGGAGTATTACATTACATTATCAGAAATAAGTCAATTTTTGATGAATGTTCCGTTAGTAAATAACTTGTTGGAGATATTTACGACAAACTTTTTATTGAAATGTATTTTTTTGATGGATTTTCGATGAGTCCAATAGATTTCTCTCTTTCGGAGTTGTAGTAAGATCTTGCTTTTCGGATCGTCATTAGTCTCCATCTATTATTTAAAGTCTTTAACTTTCTTTTCAAAAACTTACAATGTATTCCAGATTCTAGAAATGTATTAGATGTTCTTTATACTTATGCTACCAGGTTTGAGATATAATTCTTTGTTACTCCTTTCTTTCTATCGTTTGTGGCATGACTTCCCTTCGAGAGTCCTGTATGTGTGATTCTTTCGGCTTACACACCATTTTGAAATTCTCAAAATGTGTGTCATGCCTCATGACCTCGACTTTTGAATCATGATAGTAAGAGAGACGCATACGTATCACTTTCAACGAATCCCATCCTTCCCAACCTAACTTACAATATCCATTTCAATACTCCCTCCATCCAACAATAGTTGTCCACTATACTGAAAATAGTTGTCCAACTATACTTGTCCAATTTAGAAAATCAAGAGATGATTTACCTTTTGTGTCTATTTCATCCTTGTTATTAAATATTATTTATCATCTAACACATTTTTCAAAAACATTAAATTTAATAAAGTCAAAGGATAATATGGTAATATTATCCCTATTATTTACTGTTTCTTAAGGGATGTGCTAAGTCAATAGTGTATAACTATTATTGGACAAAAAAAATAACAAATAAAGTAATAACAACTAAAAATATCATTAATAAGATCAATTTAATAAAATTCATCTCTAATTAAAATCTTATTAAATGATATGTCCGGTTAATAGAAGCCAATTAAAACATATCATACAATTTTATTATTTTTTCTATACCATCCTTGAGACTAGTTTGGTACGAGAGATAACATATAACTAATCTCAAAACTAGTTTGGCATAAGAGATAACATATAACTAATCTCAAAATTAATTTTAATAGAGCAACTTTCATATATAGCAAACATAAAAATCATATTTGTATGCTATAGTTATAGTTTGCAGAATTACGCTCCATAGCAAACTTTATGTTTGCTATGACTATTAATATGTATATTTCGCTATACATATATAAAAGAAAGCAATTGTATAATCTATTTCGGTATACATATACAAAAGAATCAATTGTATAATATGTGTTTGTATAAAGCTAGAAAGAGAGAAAGACAAAAGAAAATCGGGCAGGAAAAGATCGTATTTGTATAATCATAAATGTATAAGACGAAAATATATGCATTTATATTTGTATATATAATTTTCTCTCGCTTTATACAAGAACAAACGCAATGTATATATTTGTGTTTGTATAAAGTGAGAGAGGCGAGCGAGATCTGGGAGAGTGGTGAGCGAGATTTGGGAGAGGGGAGAGAGGGGAACGAAAATATATGTATATATAAAATTTTCTCTCGCTTTATACAAATACAAACACATTTTATACATTTGTGTTTGTATAAAAGCGAGAAACGCGAGGGAGGCTGCCTAGCGAGAACGAGAGTGGCGAGCGAGATTCACCAAGGAGAGAGATGAAATAGCAACAGTTTGCTATGGGGTACAATTAAATCAAACTATGGTTATAACATTTAATTTGAATTAATAATTTTCTATTATATACAATTTTACTATTTTAAAATAAATTTATTTCATAATTAAATTTAATTTATTTTATAATTTATTTTGAGATAATTAATTTTGAAATACATGTTGTCACATTATTTTTGGGGAGGGGGTGAGGGGAAGATATTTTTATTCTTTTAATTTGAAAACCAAGATTTATGAATGACGTGTTGAACAACCAATAAAATAATGACACGTAAACTTCTTAAGAGCTTGTTACGTTTAAAGCATGCATGTGATTTGTATAAATAATTTTTTTTAAAAACAAGTGCGGTAGCCTCCTTATATAACACCAAACATTATATTTTTTTTCTATCAAAAAATCTATTTTCTTTCACAATAATAAAGAAAATAAAATTAAAATATTCTCTCTCTTTTTTTTTTCATTGAGAGAGAGAGGGTGTGTGTGGGGTGAAGGAGGAAGAGGGTGCTTTTGCTTTTCTCGAGGTATTTTTTTTTAAAATTTTGATTTATGGTGCTTGATTTGATATGGGTTTTATTTATTTATTGATTTTATATGTGTTTATGGTGGAAAAATCACTTTTTTTTTCAAGATTTGTTTATCTGAATTTAGAAATTATTGATTTGATAAGGCTAGAGGGTGTTTGATTTGATGTGGGTTCTTTCTGGGGTGAGAATTTTTTTTTTGGAAAATTCATTTTTTTTTACAAAATTCGCAGCCGCCAGCCTTTGGATAGTGTTTAAGGTGGAAAAATCAGATTTTTTTTACTCAAAGAATGATTGATTTGAAGTGGGTTTCTTATGGATGTGTTTTTTTGATTGATTTTTGTATGTTTATGGTGGAAAAATCAGTTATGTTTTTGCTTCAAGAATGTTTATTTATTGATTTATTATTATGAAATCAAGCTAGATTCAAAATGGGGTTCTTATGGGATGAATTTTTTTGATTGATTTTTGTGTGTTTAATGGGGGAAAGAATAGATTTTTAGGTCGAAGGATTGGTATTTATTTACATGCATTAATGTTAGTGTGTTTTATTAGATTTTTTTATAAATTGATTTTGGTGGAATGATAAGTTGCATTCACAGGGCTGAGCTAGCAAGAATGAATCCGACGGAAAATTACACTTTTAATACATGGTTAAAAAACTTCTTTATGTGTTTTACCTTTTATATTTCAAACTTTTTTAGTGAAAATTCTAGTTCCGTTCCGTGTTGGATTGTTGTTTATATCGCCCAGATCTGTAATTGGTTGCAAAAAAAGAGGATGGCATCTTTAAATTTTGATTTATTGTCCTTTTGTTTGATTCTTTGCATGCATGAGCCACTTGTGGTTTTCATTTTTGGGTGTTTGGTATTTTTGTCAGATTGAGAAAGTACAATTTTTTTCTCTGATTTTGGGTATTTTTTTCTCAATTTGAAAAGTTTTAGGGGTAGAACGATAAAAGTTGAATTCTTTTGTGGCTGCTGGTATAGTCCAAATCTACATTATTTTATAATGAAATAAAAGTAAAAAGTGATGTGTTTGCTTAGATAAAGAAAGAATTTCATTTTCTTTAAATAATTTAGTTTGGATTTGATTTGCTTTTTTTAAATCTTGTTGGTTGTTGTGATTTTGACACATTTAAAAAAAATCTAAAATGGAAAAAAAGTGATTATAATAGTTCACACGGAAACATATTCCGTGTTGGTAGGGTTCGAAAAAGGGGTATGATGTAGACAACTTACTCTAACGTAAGCATTAGTAGTTGTTTCCATGGCTCGAACTCGTGATAAATAGTTCACATGGAAAAACAACTTAATTGTTGGTCATATTTGATTAATTTCAATGTACCCCTTTTTATGAAATTATTTGTTATACGTACAGCCACTTTGAGTTTTTCCACAAGTTCTTTGTTTCTTATTTACCTTAGGATGGGGACATATGAATTGTTAAAGTACATAGAAATTATTAGTGTGTTACTCCTTTGAGTGGTCAAAATTTACTACAGTGGTCCTGTAGTTTGAATGGTTCCTTCAATAGGGTCGGATTAGCTTTTGTATATCTCGACTATTTTATGATTTCCTTTTACCAACACAGACCGGGTAATTTCGCCCCACGGCCCACCAAGCCTTGGCTATATAGGAAAAAAAACTCCTCTAGCACCAACACATAACGGGTAATTCTTTTCACCAAAACTTAGGTGTATGGGATGAAATCACGTACCCCCACCGTCCCAATTTATGTGATACTCTTACCTTATTTTTATATTTAGTAATAATTCAACTTTAAAGGGTTCATTGGTGACTTATTTTAAACAAGTTTCAAATATGTTTATTTCTAATACTTCATGCTCAGTCAAACAACCATCAACGGAAGGAGTAGCAATTTAACTTAAAAAGGGCTATTTTATCCTTAATGGGATGATTTCTATCTACACAAATAGTTAGTACTTATTTTAGATCAGAAGTTTTGAAAAGTCTTCTGTTCTTTCTTAAACTCCGGTGAGAGCAAGTATTTTCTCTTAGCTAGGATTTGTGATGTATAATTTATCTTCTTTCTTTAAAAAGAAGGAATTTTGGGCTATGTTATTTTTGCACTTTGTGAAATCTTGTTTGAATAATTCTTTTCTACTTACCACCACAAAAGATCTCTTCTTCTATGTAAATGTCCAAGTGGACCCCTGTAAGATTTTATTACTGTAGTGGTGGTGGAAATTTAATTTAATTTTGCTGTCTAATTGGTTGTTTGGTGAATGGTGATATTATTCAAACTAGGTTACCTTATATAATGAATCAATTAATAAATGAGGGTCTAATGGTCATAGCATATAGCTAATTGAAGTAACCTTCATTGTTGTTGAGTTGAATTATATCTTTTTTGATTAGTTGCATAAATGTTGTACTTTGTTGAATTTGAAGGGTCTAGAAATAGTACAATTAACGTGTCGAAATGAAACTTACATATATACAAACACTAGGCGATTTCTTTTCAGCTGTCCTATACTATTCTAAGTCAACTCTAATATTAATTATTGTAACTTGATCAAGATGTTAATTGTGTAAAATATGTTATTTGACTAATTACATGTCTACAGCTAGGTGATAAAAGCATTATTTTTTGGCAATAATTGATCAGTGAGAAGATTTTATTTTGTAGGGGCCTAATAGTTTGGTGAATTGTCTATTGAGTTATTTATTTATGCATTTGAGAAATGTTTTTGTGAAGGAACTCTTATTATGTAATAGACTTCATGTTCAATTATTTAGCTGTGAAAACTGGCCTAATATACTTTAGGCGTTAGGTACAATCTACTTCCTTCTGTCCTAGCCTATGTTGCTGATGGGAGGTGACAAGTATTTCGTGGAATTAGTCAAGGAGCGTGAAAATTGACTTGAACACCACGGTTATAGAATAAGAATCATAGGTTGTACCGACAAACAATGGCAGGGAGTTGTTGGGGGAGAAACAGTGAAAACAACAACTAATGTTGAAGGAATATATTGCAAGTTTTGGACTTGAGTTATCATGATAGTGACTTGATATGTTCATTTATTAGTATTATTATTAGCTGTAATGAGCTGAAAGTGATTGTTGCTTGCATACTGTGTGGTCCAATGTGCATGATGTGGCCTATCATGTTTCTTGCATTTCTGGCCTCAATTTTTTTGTTTTGGAATTTTATGTGAACCGCGTCGCTATGGTCCTCATGTTTCTGTCAGTAGATTGAATTGTTGATTTGGTATAATTTCCCTGCCAATGATGGTTTGATCTCTAAATCAAGACCTTACATGAAAGGTAGATTAGGGGGACCACACCTGGTTCGGTCAGTGATATTCCAGGCTAGATTAGAAAATAGTAACTCAATTCTTTGATGCATTCATTTGTTTAGGAATCGAGCCTAACGTACACAGTTTGCAGGTTTGGGATTGAAGAGGCAGCGTAGCGAAAATGGGAGCTGGTGGTCGTATGTCTGCTCCAAATGGCGAGACTGAAGTAAAGAAGAATCCTCTTCAAAAGGTACCAACCTCAAAGCCCCCTTTCACGGTTGGTGATATCAAGAAGGCTATCCCACCTCACTGCTTTCAAAGGTCTCTCATCCGCTCATTCTCCTATGTTGTGTATGACCTCATACTTGTCTCCATCATGTACTATGTTGCAAACACTTACTTCCACCTCCTTCCATCCCCATATTGCTACATTGCGTGGCCTATTTACTGGATTTGCCAGGGTTGTGTTTGCACTGGAATTTGGGTTAATGCCCACGAATGTGGCCATCACGCTTTCAGTGATTACCAATGGGTTGATGACACCGTTGGACTTATCCTTCACTCTGCTCTGTTGGTGCCGTACTTCTCTTGGAAATATAGTCATCGTCGCCACCACTCCAACACTGGCTCCCTCGAGCGTGATGAGGTCTTTGTGCCCAAGCCAAAATCCCAGCTCGGATGGTATTCCAAGTACTTGAACAATCCACCAGGCAGGGTCCTCTCACTTACAATCACCCTCACTCTTGGCTGGCCATTGTACTTGGCCTTCAATGTATCTGGCAGACCATACGACCGATTTGCATGTCACTATGACCCTTATGGCCCAATCTACAACAACCGCGAGAGGCTACAGATCTTCATTTCTGATGCTGGAGTTCTCGGAGTTTGTTATCTGCTATACCGTATTGCCTTAGTGAAAGGTCTAGCTTGGCTAGTGTGCGTCTATGGTGTACCCCTCCTCGTCGTGAACGGCTTCCTTGTCCTGATCACCTACTTGCAGCACACTCACCCATCATTGCCTCACTACGATTCAACCGAGTGGGATTGGCTTAGGGGAGCTTTGGCAACCTGTGACAGAGACTATGGGGTTCTAAACAAGGTCTTCCACAACATCACCGACACTCACGTGGTGCACCATCTGTTCTCAACCATGCCACACTACAACGCGATGGAGGCAACCAAAGCAGTCAAGCCACTACTCGGAGACTACTACCAATTCGATGGAACCCCAATTTTCAAGGCAATGTGGAGGGAAGCTAAAGAGTGTCTCTACGTCGAGAAAGACGAATCATCTCAAGGCAAAGGTGTCTTCTGGTACAAAAACAAGCTTTGAAACACTAGAACAGAAACTCATCTTGCTTTGAATTGGTCTTTTGGTAATGTCTGGTCTGTGTCTTGAGTAAGTATTTTGGATTTAAGTTAATTTAGCTAATGTGTTGTCTTTGTTAGTAAGGGGAGGTTTATGTTTGATGAAATTTTTGATAAATAAAAGGGAAAATTTTTAGAAAAATATAAAGAGGATTAAAGTGCGTTCTCCACCTCCTCTTAGTTTGTAATGAACTACCAGTTTTAATATAAGTGGTTGTGTTTGTGTCTACAATTGGATCAGAAGCATTTGTTCCTTTTTCCTTTTTCAAAGCAGTCTGATACACAAAATATTTTGCGTTCACGTTGAGGAAGGATTGCATTCATTAGTGATTGTTTTTACAACTCAAACCTATAACATATAAGTTACGTGGAAACAAAGTATTTTACGTTCACATAGGGTATGAGGCAGGATTTCAAAGTATTTTATTTGGATATAATTTTATCGTTGCTCTAAGTCCATATGAATTATATATGATTCAATTTGTCTAAAGTTTGCTAAGTGTAAGATGAGTTGGATTAATTTTGGAGTTAATTTGTTGGAGGATCAAGTTATAGAAATTACTTGGATACATTTTTTTGTGCCAACAAAATTCCTATTATGCCCATATTTTCTAAAATAAATGACTCGAGTTAGAGCTCCATCGATTGGTCACTTATTAATACATCACTATTTATTTAATTTTTTGTATCAGAAAAATTATGAAACTTTGGAAGTCATGACAAATGGACTTGCTTTGAGTTCGTTTCTTATTTGATTTGACTTTTCTTTTTTTTTGATGATTGCTCCTATAACTGGGACTTGAAGTTTCTATTAGCGCCGATGTGAGATATGTAAAATCAACCCATTGACAATGAAAGTTTCAATTTTTTTGCCTAGTGCAAGTTCAACAATATTATGAGTACCACTATTTTCCTTTGCAAAATCTACTCTTCATAGTTTTTATTTTATCCACTATTCTACTTTGTAAAATTATATTATTTTAAAAAAATTCGACACATAGCATTTGAAAATACGACATAGCATTTAAAAAACACGACACGTGCATTTGAAACAATACACGACATGTTTTCTGTATTGAAAAAGCAAACTCACTCTCATTCTAGGAATAAGATGAAGATATTTTGCGTGGTAATAAAGTTAGAAGTTTTCAATGATGATAGTTCCTTAAATAGCATTTGAAACAAAACGGACGCAAGATACTTTCTCTATAGAACTCGGTAAAATAACCACATAACTTTGGGAGGAATGAACCCTCACAAAGTGGGGTCGTAGTATTGACTAAATCACTTTTCTTGAAGAGCTTGTTTAGTACTTCATTCGTCTCAAAATATTTGTCGCCCTTACTAAAATATATGTCATTTTAAAACTTTAAGATAAAATTAATTATTTTTTCTCCATTTTACCCTTAGTAATAGTTGTTCCCATAATCACCTCAATTATGGCTCATAAATGTGTAGAGTTTTTTTTCACCCCTGCCCTGGAAGCTCACCTTTTTTGTCCCTTGGTGATTCGAATTCATAACCTTAAGATTGGAATAGAAATGTGCTTACCATCCGAGCAACTCGATATTATCGTAAGACATAAATAAGGCTAAAACAATCAGATATCCTTCCTCGTTAATGTTTTCTTAAAGGACGTGTAATGATAAACATGATAATTATTTTGAGACGGAGGGAATACTAATGACTATGGAGAACGAGGACATTTTGGTCTTTGTATTAAAGTAGGGGTATTTATGTCTTTGCACAAAATATAAATTTCTAGAAATTAATCCTCTTCAAATGTCTGATGGGCCTTTGGGCTTGGGCTCAGAGTTGATTGGGTTTACTCTTTTGGGCTTTTATTTCATGCTTTGGGTTTTATACAAACTAAATAGATTACACAACTTTGGGATTATTTTGTCACAACCAAAAACGAGTCATGAATGACACCCACAATTAACCTTCTAGGTGGACGAACCAATGAATTCAACCCTAACGTATACTAATCATCCAACTTACGAAATACAACCACAATGCGGAAGCTCAAAATTTACTAATGTGAGAAACAAAATCCACTAGAGTCTATTGTATATTATACTCAAAACTTGAAAGTCATCACATCAAGGACATATAAAATTCAAATACTAAGTCTACGAGTATCAAAGACACCAAAATAAATAAATAAAGTAGTATGCGTCCGAAAACTAAGGACATCATTACATGACTGAGAGAATCCAACACGAGCTCGAATGAATAGCTCATTTAAAGCCATAACTATAGTGTATCTAGTTTGCAAATTTAGCTACTTCGGAACCTACTTCATGTATACACGATAAAGCTACAAAAAATCATGTTTGATGTTTTGTATCAAAGTTTCGGTATTCTTATTAGAATACATTTTTGCCTATTATGAAATTTTACTTTTATAAGACCCGACTTTTTTTTATATCGTAATGTTTGTTTAAAGTCTAACTCTCCAAAACACTATCCTTATTGTACATGTTTGGAGTTTGAACTTATATATATTATTTTGATGTACCTTAAGTGAAATAGCCTTTATTCAACTCATATTACATATTTCATTTTTTGCATCTAAGAAAATAATTATTTAACATTATTTCACTTATATCTAGAAAAGAAACATTATTATTTCATTCTAATATTACAAATTAAACTCACAAATTATGGAGTTTGATGTGACATTGTTGAATAAAAATATGATAACTATAGATCCAAATCATGTGGGGAATATATGTTACTAATTAAATATTAATGAATGATGATTCTAAAAAAAATGTTAAATTACCTTTTTTTTTTTTTTTTAATATAGTAAGACACGTGAATGTCATAAAGTTATTGAGTCATGTGATAAAGTATCTTATTCTTCCATTCAAACTAACCTTTTACCCCTTTTTGTCCCTTCAGCTCTATGTTTGATGTTCGATATTAATAGTGGAGCTTGATAAAATTTAAATTCATATTAGGAAGTTTTATATTGGAGAAAAGTGTTTCCTAAAAGAGATGACAATGTACCGTTAACAATGAAGGATTACTTACCACTCAATCACAATTTTTGTTGGTCACTTTTTACCTATTTATTTAATTTGTCTTGACATGTTTCAATTTCGTTTTTGTATTTAATTTTAGAATTTTTTGAAATATTCTTTTTAGTTTGTTATTTGGTGTTCAATACTGTATTGAAACTTGATTAATTCAGATTCACATATTGCATGACTTAGTTTCTAAATATATTTTTTTCATCTGAATTTAAATTTTGGACATTTAAATTCAGAATTTAAATTTTGAACATTTAAATTGACTTTTCTTTCTTTTGATGATTGCTCCTGTAACTAGGACTTGAAACTTCTATTAGCGCTGATATGAGATATGTGAAATCAACCCATTGACAAATGGAAGTTCATTGTTATAAAGTTTCAAAAAAAATTCCTAGTGCAAGTTCAACAATATTATAAGTACCACTATTTTCTAGTTTTTATTTTATCCACTATTTTACTTAGTAAAATTACATTATTTTGAAAAAATTCAATACGTAGCATTTAAAAAACATGACACGTGCATTTGAAACAATACACGACATGTTATCTGTATTGAAAAGCAAACTCACTCTCATTTTAGAAATAACATGAAGATATTTTGTGTAGTAATACAGTTAGAAGTTTTCAAGGATGATAGTTCCTTAAATAGTATTTGAAACAAAAAAGACAGCAAGATACTTTCTCTATAGAACTCGACAAAATAACCACGTAACTTTAGGAGGAATGCACTCCTCACAAAGTGGGGTCGTAGTACTGACTAAATCGCTTTTTTAAATTTGAAATGCATCTTGAAGAGCTTGTTTAGTATTTCATTCGTCGCAAAATGCTAATCATTTTTACTAAAATATATGTCATTTTAAAATTTTCAAATAAAATTAATTATTTTTTTCTCCATTTTACCCTTAGTAATAGTTGTTCTTGAAGACCATTATCACCTCAATTATGGCACATAAAGGTGTAGAGTTTTTTTACCCTTTCCCCAAGAAACTCACCTTTTTGGTCCCTTGATGACTCGAACTTACAACCTTAAGATTGGAACAGAAATGTGCTTATCATCCGAGCAACTCAATATTATCATAAGACATAAATAAGGCAAAAACAATCAGATATCCCTCCTAGTTAATGTTTTCTTAAAGGACGTGTAATGATAAACACGATAATTATTTTGAGACAGAGGGAATACTAATGACTATGTAGAACAAGGACATTCTGGTCTTTGTATTAAAGTAGGGATATTTATATCTTTGCACAAAATATAAATTTCTAGAAATTAATTCTCATCAAATGTCTGATGGGCCTTTGGGCTTTTGGGCTTCTATTTCATGATTTGGGTTTTATGCAAACTAAATAGATTAGACAATTTTGGATTATATTGCACGATCCAAAACGAGTCATGAATGATACCCACATTTAACCTCCTAGGTGGACGAATCAATGAATTCAACCCTAACTTATATTAATTATCCAACTTACGAAATACAAACATAATGCAGAAGCTCAAAATTTACTAATGTGAGAAACAAAATCCCCTAGAGTCTATTACATATTATACTCAAAACTTGAAAGTCATCACATCAAGGACATCTAAAACCCAAATACTAAGTCTACGAGTATCAAAGACACCAAAATAAAAAAATAAAGTAGTTTGCTTACGAAAACTAAGGTCATCATTACTTGACCGAGACAATCCAACACGAGCTCGAATGAATAGTTCATTTAAAGCCATAACTATAGTGTATCTAGTTTGCAAATTTAGCTACTTCAGAACCCACTTCAGATATACACGATAAAGTTACAAAAAATCGTGTTTCATGTTTGGTATCAAAGTTTCGATATTCTTATCAGAATACACTTTTGCCTATTATGAAATTTTACTTTTATAAGATCCGATTTTTTTTTTACATCGTAATGTTTGTTTAGAGTCTAACTCTCCAAAACACTATCCTTATTGTACATGTTTGGAGTTTGAACTTATAAATATTATTTTGATGTACCTAAAGTGAAATAGCCTTTATTCAACTCATATTACATATTTCATTTTTTGCATCTAAGAAAATAATTATTTAACATTATTTCACTTATATCTAGAAAAGAAACATTATTATTTCATTCTATTATTAAAAATTAAACTCAACAAATTATGGAGTTTGATGTGACATTGTTGAATAAAAATATGATAATTATAGATCCAAATCATGTGGGGAATATATGTTACTAATTAAATATTAATGAATGATGATTCTAAAAATATATTAAATTACCTTTATTTCTTTTTAATATAGTAAGACACGTGAATGTCATAAAGTTATTGAGTCATGTGATAAAGTTTCTTATTCTTCCAATCGAACTCACTTTTTACCCCTTTTCTCCCTTTAGCTCTATGTTTGGTGATGGTCGATATTTATAGTGGAGCTTAATAAAATTTAAATTCATATTAGGAAGTTTTTATATTGGAGGTAAAGTGTTTCTTAATAGAGATGACTTTGTACTGTTAAAGATGAATGAGTACTTACCACTCTATCATAATCTTTGTTGCTCACTTTTTACCTATTTGTTTAATTTGTCTTGACATGTTTCAATTTCGTTTTTCGTATTTAATTTTAGAATTTTTTGAAATATTCTTTTTAGTTTGTTATTTGGTGTTCGATACTATATTGAAACTTGATTAATTCAGATTCACATATTGCATGACTTAGTTTCTAAACATATATTTTTCATCTGAATTTAAATTATGGACATTTAGTTGAGGATGAAGTTCATTCCACCAGGTTATTGAGATATTTATTCAAAAAAATTAACCTAACTTGATTACTAATTTGATCGATTTATATTCCAGTCAAGCAAAGAATGATGTGTTTGTAATTGTTTGCAAAACTTTATAGCTCAGCAGTTTAATTATCTGATTTTTTTATCTTGTTGATTAGAGTTCAAATCTCCACCTTATAAACTCATTCTCTCATTTTCTCTTTCCTTACGTTCGATATATAATAATAATAATTTAAAAAAAAATTCAAATCTCAAATCTCAAATATAAAATGCATATCCTAGTTTGGCACCAATCAATTAAAGGTTTCTCTTAGAGACTTTTCATAATTTTTTTGTTAATTATAACCAAGAAAAGTTAATACACAATTAAATATTGTGAAGAGTTTAATAATCTTTTATTGAAAAAGAAAGCGTCAAAAATTAAGAAAATAAGTTGAAGCGAATTTATCATACCACTATCCAAGAATTCCAATATTTGAATCGAGGTTTCGAATGAAATTAAATGTGAAATCTTATCAAGTAATTTGTAGGGAAAATAGTTTGAAAAATATTCCAATTTTGGTCGAAATTGTTGTTACGATATGTTAAATGTTTGGCTCATTTATGTCATCCGTTAAATGTTTGGTTCATCTATGTCATTTCAGTTTGAGAAAAGACGCATTCATATCATTATTTGTTAATGAAAATGGCCTAGATGAGCCAAACTTTTAACAGATGACATAGATGAGCTTTCTCAAAGTTCAATGGCATATCTGAGTTTTTTTTTCTTTTAAATAATAATAATTTAATTAATGACGCGGTTGAATCATAATTGACCACGTGTGAAAAATGATTTTGCAAAATCAAACTATTTTCCGTTAACAAATAATGGCATGGATGAGCCTTTTCTTGAACGAAAATGACATAGATGAACCAAACTTTTAACGGATGGCATAGATGAGCCTTTTCTCAAAGTTCGATGACATATTTGAGTCTTTTCCATTTTAATATATCTTTGGTTCTTCCTATTATTATTCGAAATAATGAACGATGTGTCAACAGTTATTAAATAGTGTAGGGGGTAAAAGGTCCTTTCCAAAGTTTGCTATCGTAACAACAATTTCGGTCAAAGTTCGGATATATTTCAAACCCTTTTTCCTAATTTTTATGATATTATTAAGGATCTTATCAATAACCTACAATAGCTTGTCAAATTAAATTTTAACAAAGAGATGATTAAACACGACATAGTGCGATTTTAACTCATCAAAATTATGACCTTAGATATGAAGACCGCAGCGCGATTTCAACTCATCAAAGTTATGACCTTAGATATGAAGACCGCATCGCGATTTCAACTCATCAAAGTTATGACCTTAGATATAAAGATTATGGAGTAAGATAAAAGCTTAGTAAGTACTAATATTAGTTTTTCGACAAAACATTGAGTATATTGTAATATTAGTTTTATACATATATTTTCTTTTCAATTATCACATTTTTATGTTGCAATTACTATTTCTTTTCTTTATAGGCTCTATGCGAACGACCTTCTTTATTAATTGACAAATTTATTGTCGTATTTTTTTTCTTTATATGCTTTGCACTACCTTTCTTATTGATCGACACGTTTTACTTTTTGTCACGATCCAGACCGTCGTGATTGACATCCAAACTAATTGACCAGTGGGAGAACCACTACTACAACTCAAACTAGGCAACTAAATAAAAAATAAGGCATTTAAGTTACGAAAACAAGTTAAATGCTAAGGAAATAAATAGGGAGTTCTCATAAACTCCAATAAAAGTCTAACAAGAACTAACAATGCGGAAGAAATAACCTAGAACTTGAAAGTCAATGTACCAAAACATCTAACAATGAACCAAGTCTAAACAAGAAGGGATGCAACCCCAATCAAATGAACTAATCCACTAACTAGAACAAATGTCTACGTCCGAAAATGGTGGACATAGACGAAAAAGAACCCATGGCGGCCAGGAAGAATTTGGCTCACCCTTGAATTCGAACGATCACTGGTCTTCTAAGTGAGATCTGTCAATAGCCGCCGGAAGATGCCCTGTACTCAACAAAAATAAGAGCAAGTGCAGTATTAGTACACAACCATAGTGTACTGGTAGGATCACGCGGCTACCCCACTAAGTGCAACATAAACAAGTCAAGACAACATTATAATCACATGCATATATATCAACATATACAATATTATCAACATTTACGAACAACGAACAACTTCACATTTTATATCAAATCATTGATCCTCTCATGGAACCCAAACTCAAACAGTTAGCATACCGGAACATAGTACCAGATCCCAATGTTATGTCGAAACATGGCAACTGATCCCATATTTATGCCGGAACGTGAAAACTGATCCAAGTTAGTTATGTCGAAACGTGGCAACCGATCCCATTCACACACCATAATCACAAGTATATCCTCAAGATCATATATTTAAGTCATGATTTCATGGCAATCATCATTCATCTATCTTATTTACAACAAGTGTGATCAACATTGCAACATTCATACATATACAAGTATCATAATGAAGCAAGAACAAACATACATCACACAATCATAGAATCACAACCATCACCTACCTCGAAACAAGCTTGAAACCCTAAGAAACTTGATATTTCCCTTTTCGGATTTGTTCCGCTTGTTCTTGGTCTACAAACAATCAATATAATACGAGAATCAATAAACAATCACTAATTACTCGAATTACTGACAATTTTATGAACCCTAGTTCAAACACATGGTCCCAATTATCCAAATTAGGGTTGTTTCCACCATAGAATCTACAACAAAACCCTCCCCCATCAATATTCACCCATTCTATTACGTTCTACGGATCTAAAAATGGATTTGGGGAGTGAAAAACTTATCTTAAGCCTCAAGAATGGTGAAAAAACGAGTAGGAGTTGCCTAAGGTTTGTTCCGTAGCTCTAAAAGTCGAAAAGTGCATAATAAGGTCGTTTAGGGGTTTATTAACGACCTTAAGTCGCGTCGAGCCCACCACAGCGGCCCTCACCCCGCTGTAGCAGCCCCGCCAGAGCGGTAAAATCCAGCGCCAAAGCAGTTGGAACAAAACAGAGAGCTAATTTGAGGATTCCAAAATCCCCATTTCACAACACACCTTGAACCAACGACGCTCAGAAAATACCCTTAGCGCTAAGATCGATTCCGGGAATTCTAATCACCCGAATTCAATTGCGTAAAGTCGTACGAATTCCTTAACGAGTTATCTAACTACTCATGCAATCAAAATCATAAATGATTCACCCGATTGTTACCAGATTTTCCTACACCTCAAAGACTTCAATTTTGTCCAAATCTGGACTAGGTTGGAAAAATCCAAATACTACGAAAAAGTTTTCCGGGCCTAAATTTTCCCCCATTGGCTTTTCTATAACGACGGGAACAGATCGTTACACTTTTATATTTTTTTTCGCATAGACTTTGATTTGACACATTCTGTTATTGTATTTTTTTTTCTTTATATATTTTGCACTACTTTTCTTATTGATTGACACATTTCACTTTTATATTCTCTTTTCACATATACTTTGATTTATTGTATTTTTATTTATATATATATATATATATATATATATATATATATATATATAAATTTATTTTACTATTTCTAAATTTCACTTATAAAATTACACTTATTATATCATTGTAATAATACCTTCTTTTTTCTTCATATTTCAAGAGTCCAAGTGTTTGTGTACCACGTGAATGGTGAACTTTTAATTATAATAATATTTATTGTACCTAGTGAAAATGTGGAATAACATGCATTATTATCCTTTTTTCCGAACAAATTTAAATTATTATCACGTGGAATATCAATTATTTATTTTCACCACCTACTACCATTATTGCTTCTTCCCCCACCTACCAACCAAACCTTTTATATATTATATATAAAGATTTTTTTGAAATACGAGAAAATTGTTTATATTTGTTATATCGATTTAAAATTGTGTTAATTTGTAAGTCTAAAATTTTGATAATTTGAAAAATATTTTTTGCTTAAATTCATTTTCGTAAAGAATTTGGCCTCTTTTTTTTCAGCTGACCTATTAAGTAAGTCGGTTAGAAATCGAAACAGAATACGAAAGATATTATACTTCTAAATGTAAAATTGTATGAAAGGATATTTTATTTCAATATCTATAATTTGTATTTTTATTGATGCAAACTTAATGAAAGATCCAATGAAAAAAAAATTCATATATAGAAAAATAACTACTAGTTGAAAATATATTGTTATAGAAATTTTAGTATTGATTATCAGAGTTATGGTTATTATATATATATATATATATATATATATATATATATATATATATATAACTTTTATTATGTAAAACGATGATAGATATGAAATAAATTTAAAAGAAAAAGTAGATTTAGATATCGGTCCTAATTTATTTGGGGTTATGGCAAAATTATTGTTATTGTTAATTTATTCTATATTTTAAATTTTAACTTGAAAATAATAATTAAAGTTTAAAAAACAGACTTAGAAGTATTTTAAGTTTTCATTCATAAAATTTCATTATTTTTCATGTTCATTCCATGGCAATAATCCGTAACAATAGATTAAATTGACTTTAAATATTTGAAAATAATGTGTCATTTACTACTACTTTTTTGTTAGATTTACGTAATTCTTTGGCTAATTTTTTTTTCATTGAAATTTGTAAAATTCAATTAATTAAAAAAATGTTTTTTTTAAAACATAACTTGTTCTAACGTTGTTTGTCTGGATAATTTTTAATTGTTACAACAAAATGTTTCTAATATAATATATATATATATATATATATATATATATATATATATATATATATATTATATTGAATAACATGAAAAATCAATTCTTAAAAAAGGTAACTATTATAGTGAAATTGTTGTGGATAATAGTTCTTTTTTATATATATAGGATCAATTATAACAAGTCACACACTCATACTTCGGAAATACAGAAACAAATAAATTCCACGATTGAACCACCAAAAGAAAATAGAACGGACTATAAATCGGAGCTCTAAATGATTCATTTTGGACTCAAAAGAACGGACTTTGCGGTCCTTATAGATCTAATTCATTGAAATCCCATCCAATAAAACAGAAGAATTATAAATCTTCAAAATAATTGATAGAAATACCGCAAATAAGGCCATTGCAACACCCATCAAAGGAGTAGTTCCCCACCCAGGAGCTACTTTACCATATTCCGAATTCAATGGTTTTAATAAATCTCCTACTACAGTTCGTCTTGGACCAGATCTAGAATTGTTCTCAACAGTTTGTGTAGCCATAAATCCTATTGTATTCATTGAGATCTGTTGACTTTGTATACCATTCCGTTGCAAATAAACGATCCTATCATAGATCCATTGGGGTCTTGAAATTATATAAATATGATAAGAATGGAAATATATATATGCAATAATTTTAAAAATAATATGTACTTTATTGAAAAAATATCAGACATGATCCATTAGGAATGGACTTAATTAGTCATTTTTCGAAGAAATAATATTTTATGCAAGTGGATCTATATGACATTGAATTATCTCCACTAACACTAAAAAATTATTTTTGTATATATATATAGATGATTGATATCTCTTCCTAGTACAAACACTTAATTAGTGAAAAATGGTAATTATGAAGATGCTCATGATGTTAGTGGTGGCTGCAATTTTATTTTGCTGCCACCACCAAGTGACCATGGCGAAAGAAGTCGCCTTGGTCGATGAGGGAAGTGAGTCACTAGGCTCATCCCCATTTGATTTTCTATGTCAACATTTGTCGTGGCCGTATCCTTGGCCACAACCATGCCCTCCTCCAAGGCCAAGGCCACGACCACGACCTAGACCTAGACCACGACCATGCTCATCACCACCTCCACCACCGAGCTCACCGCCACCTCCACCACCAAGATCACCACCACCTCCACCACCAAGATCACCACCACCTCCCGCCCCGGCAACGACTTGCTCGGCTAGTGACCAACAACAAGTGAAGACATGCATGTTCGACACAACTTCAATCGATGCATGTTGTCCGATATTCAGGAAAATACTTGGAACTAGTTGTCCTTGCTATAAGTATGCTGAGAATTTGGACAATCAAATCTTGATCACTCTCGAAGCTTATTGTGATGTCAGTACCCCCTGCAAGGGTGTGCAAGTAAGTCATCGTCAATCATTTTTATCTATCGTTTAAGATTTTGATCCACTATTTTTATTTATGAACACATTCCTAATGTTGTATTATTTTAATTAATTTCAGGTGATTAAGCTATCCAAGAATGAGTCAAGATGAAGTTTTTGATGCTTAATTGTTTCAGATCTTGTTTTAGTTTCTCTTTATGTTGAAAAGTCTCAAGCTATTTAATTATGTATGTTATAGTAATACTTTGAATTTCGAAGGGTACACTTGTAATTGCGCATGAGCAATTTTAGTAGTACAAATAAAGGTTCTTTTTTGGTTGACTTGAGTGACTATAGATTTTAATATTGAAAATTGAATTATTAAAAATAAGTTAATAAATAATTTATATTTTGCGATTTAACTCAAAATATTAGTTTTTCTTTCTAAAGAAATTAAAAGTCACTTTTTTTTTTGTAGTTATTTTACCAAAAAGGTCATTCATATCGAAAAGTGATATATTCAATTACTTTTTAATGATGTAAGCATATCTGATTTTTAAGTAAAACATTAAATCAAACCTATTTTAATTAAAATTGAACAAACACCCTATCATTAAAATACGTTAATATGTTGAGCAAATTTTTTTAATCTATCAACAAATAATAAATTTTCAGCAATATGAACATGTCACGTCTTGATTTCGTGACCTAATTTTGGATCATAAAGAGTCAGAAATGAAATTTTTGATTAAAATGAACTTTTTATTCTTTAATTTAAAAATCAAGTGTCAAATAATATCATTAAATGGATTTGGATGTATCATTTTTTCGATCTGAGTGGCCTTTTGAGTAAAATAATAAAAGATAAGTTAAATAGAATAATAACTTTTTATTCTTTAATTTAAAAATCAAGTGTTCATATTTTTTATTTTTTATTTTTAAAAATAATAACTTTTAAAGTTAAATATCACCAAATAAGCAACTTTTTCTGATACAAAAGAAAAAAACGAAAAAACAAATTTCATTCACCTATTTTCAATAATTTAATTAACAATTAAAACAATGAACTCTTGAATTGGATACGAAAATAATATGTTCAAACACAGTTAGTAAAAATAGTTCATGAGAATTGAGTTCTTTGAAATATGTTGCATTAGTCATGGGGATTTGTGCCATCGAATCGATGTTTATTTTAAAATTCAATTAATTTAAATTTACACCTAAAAGTTAGACTAAAATTCTATAAATAAATATGCCTAATCGTTTGCACGTGATAAGCCAGCACAATGTCCCTATCAAATAAATCACAGATTGAAAATGAGACTATACAATAGAATTTCATGATCAAATGATCATAATAATAATGAAAAAAAAAATAATGAGTTTAACAATGTAAAAAGAATTTTTTTAAATGTAGAATATCAAGATTTAAATTTAATCTGTTTGACATTATAAATTTAATAGTGAAGATCATATGTTGATTCGATACATTCACTTATAATTAAATAGCAAAAAAATTCAAACCAGTTTTTATCATTATTATATTTTAATTTGTCGTTATAGTAAATTATCTGTCTTATTTTTAATATTAATAATAGCAAAAAACATGGTAAAAAAAGTAGCAAAGTGTCATTCTCTTAGCGATCTTAGTTTCAAGCACTTACTTGAGCTTACAAGACCGTGAAAAATTCGTGACTTAGTTATCGAGTGCTGCACGAAGCTTTAGAGAGACTCTAAATTGGTGACACAAGACTTACCAATCTTCAAAAAGGGGGAAATAAAGTAGTTTGAAGGAAATGGTTAGTTTGTTAAAAGTTACAAATAGTGGCAAAGTTAGAGTGCTGATTATGAGTTCGATCAAATTCAATAATTTAATTTAAATCTCTCTTGAATATCCAATTGATGTCTCTATGTTGAGAAATTTGAAAAGAAATAGGAGAGGATTTGAGCAAAAATGAATAGAAAAAGTTAAGCCCAAATTGGAAAGAAGACCTTGCTAAGAAGATTAAGAGACCGTATTGTGTCGGTGGAAGAGAGTAGCAAATTACATTTTAGAATAATGCTGAGTATCATGGATTTCCTCTTCATTGTGACTTGATTATTTTTCGGTATTAAATTGAGAGACTTAATAATAGGTGTGCTATTACACGTAGCCTCGGCAATTGTTTGACTTCACTCATCTTCCATCTAAGCAAAATTTGTAAGAGAAAATCAATATGTTGTCTTAATTTTTTTTTGAATTAAAGATTCTACGACGAAATTAATAACATAATGAAGAGGAAATATATGGGGAAAAAAAACTATATATACTGCCCCTAGCGATGAGTTTAGACATAAGCTTAGAACTAATAGGAATATAAGATAAAATTGTTATCATACCTTGGCTACAATTATGAAGATTGGTACCATAAACTGTAAAAGATTGAAATTTAAAATAGACGAGATCTTGATTCTTGCGTCGCATGAGTCCTGAAAGCATGATGATTGATGAATGATTTTTTGCTGTAAGTTATTACTCTGTAGGCTACGTTAACAGGTTATAAACTCCAAAGAATCAAAAGACTTTTGCCCTAAGCCTAGTACATAATTTTTATATTTTATGCTATTATATGAGTATTATCTATTGGGATAATTATATACACAATATATATGGGCAATAAACTTATAATAGCTATATGGGGTGGACCCTAATTTTTAATAAATAATTCGGTATCTACGAAATACCAAATCGCAAATGGTATTGATGTCGCATACCAAACCCAAACTCGAATATCATAATTTTAAATCTTACTCTCAATTACCATACCAAATACCGAATTATCGAATACCAAATTATCAAAATTTTGATTCAATTCGGTAATTCAATTTTTGATATTTTATGCTTAGCCCTGTTTCCAGGTGATATGTTGAGACCACAAGATTAAAAGACAGTTTAGTACATTCTATCTATCTTAAGTTTAAGACCACAAGATTGGAAAATATTATTTACTTTCTTAAACTCGATATCAAGTTTAAATCAGAAAAACAAATTGAAATGGAGAAAGTATATATATTATCATATGTATGAAGGGTTGTTGAAACTTCTTCTTCTTGAAGAGTATCTGTAACACCTCGGTCATAGAAAGAGCTAATTTTACAAAAAACTAAATTAGAAAGAGCTAATTTGAGATTGGTGCAAGTTAGACTTCAATTGTGAGTTTTGGGTCAACTTCAAACGACCATAACTTCCAGCAGAGGATGAGTTAGGTGGCCCAAGAGATATCAGATGAAAGATTTTTTAGTCCTCTTTCCAAAAACCACTGATTTGCTAAATTTCGAATTTGGATGAGGAAGATATGCCCATTTTAGTTTAGCCTGTTCGATTAAGGAAATTAATAAAAAATAATGAGGGGTATTTTGGTCTTTTTCTTATCCCATTAGCTTTAAATGTTATGGTTACCCAAATAGGGGTCTAAACTGATTGAGATCAATTTTGACAATTCCTAAACACGCTTAGGGTTTCAGAAAGAAGTTCAAGAGGAGGAAAAAGAGAAGTTCAAGCGTTCGTTCAAGATTCTTGTGATCTTCGAGAAATTTTGCCAAGGATTTGATCCTTATGAGGTATGTAAGCTTTCAGAGTGATGAGTTCGTTCACCCTCACACCAGTCATGAGTTTCTTGATTTAATTTTGTCCATGAAATTTGTGTATTGAAGTTTGATAAAGTGTAACTCTATCAAAGATACTTCATCCAATACTAAGCATCAGCGATCGTTCAATAGTAATATAACCCAACTAGTGAGTTGGGGTCGAGTCCCAAGGGAGTGGTTCGTACTCAAGAATCAATAGAAAAGTAAGAATATGCTCTAGTCAATCATAACTAAAAACATTTACGAATAAAAGCATGGTTTAAATTTTAGGTGACACAAGTGTCAAATATCAATAAGGGGCTTGTTCGTATTATCAACTAAAACATCAAATAACACAAAAATACGACTATGGAGACGGGATTCTTGGGATGTGATTGGATTATGGGCTAAGGTAAACAACCGATTAATTGAAATTAATAGTAAACAACTGCAAATCAATGAATAAGCTAGACTTTAGTGGGCATAAACTTTCTCTCGAACAATTTACCCTGAATCAAATTGGTTTCTCTCGAACACCAATAAGTAGCAATGAAGCACAACCTTCGCTTTAGTCCATTCACTCTCTCGAGCTGAATGTGTGAAAAAGGATTTAGGGTTCACTCTATCGAACTGAACCCATGACAACCCAATACCCATAGACCATTAATTCAGTAATTTTGATTTTAAAACCTCTCTCTCTCGCAAGCCAAAAACACAAAGTTAAGAGTATATTTGCAACTACAGCTATTAAATTCAACCATAATTACTGAACGAAATCACTTTTAAACAGCAAATAAACTATCAATTAACAATACCCAACAGTTAAATCAACCCATAATCACACCCCAAGATTTGGGGTTTTAGCTAGACATAGTAAAAAGGTAAAAATCGTTACCAAGTTGCGTTTCCATCAACTGGGTAAGATTGATATAGTCTTTACAAAGGTCTAAGATGAAGAATCTTCAACACCCACTTCCAATTTCTTAGAAATGGAAATCTTCAAAGCTAAGGAAATATTGTCTCTCTATTCAGTTCTAAGCTCTCAACTTCAAAAACTGAAAAATATTATGATTCCCTAAAAGATCATAAACTACGCTAACAATTTAAACAAGTATTTATAGTTGTCAAAAAGTGTGTTGCGGAGGTTCAGTTGACGTAGTTAGTCGGGATCTCCAATCTAATCGATGATCAGCCCTTTGGTCATTTTCATCGCTGTTTTGCTTTTGCCTTCAGCATCTTCAGGTTCTGTAACTTTTGGTGATATAGCACTGTATCGCGGAACCGTTCGGCGACACGCCGACTGCTTCTTTCTCTCGCCGACTAGATTATCTCCTTCACGACTTGGCACTCTGGAACATTAGGCGTGACCCTGGCTGTTCGGCGACTCGCCTAATGGGTTAGGCAATCCTCAAACTTTCTTTCCTTCATTCTTTTAGCTGTTTTGTTCCTTTTTGCTCAATAGTGTCCATGTTTTGTTCCTCAATCCAAATACCTGAAATTCAGGGATTTACATCAGTTATTGGTACAAAATATGTATTTGAGGACACTAAATCTATTAAAATAAAGTCTTAAATTAGTCCAAATCGTGGACTCATCAACACCCCCAACATAAACTTTTGTTTGTCCTCAAGTAAAACTCAAGTTCATCAATTCAAAAAGGATGTCTCAAACAGTGTTACTCAAGACTCAATCATGAATGCACACAAAAGACTCAACTTACTCATGCAAGGATCAAATATGCACTCAAAGTTTCAAGTTGTGACTCACCATTATCAAAGAATCTCAAGCTCACAATACTCGCTTCAAATGCAAGTTCAAGCTCAGTAACAAAGGTAATCAAATGCCGTCACACGAGAGAATGATTCCATATTCACACACAATGGTTTTTAATTTAAGCCTCTGGAATTAAATGCAACGCTCACACTCACAAAGATGAACACAATGCATGACTTCACCCATAGGTTTGCCCGTATTTTCCAATCAACACTTGCATCAGCTCACTCAAGATCAAAAAAGTTTTTTCAAGGCTTGTAACGGGGCTGAGTGCAAAGGTATGGTTATTTAGGCTCAATGGCTATAGTCCTCATGAAATGTGGTGTGAACAACACTTCATTTTCTTTCTTCATCATTTTTCATTCGTGCTCACAAGTCATCCCATTATTCACCTTCCATGGACTGTTGGATACCCCATTTCTAATTGCATTTTCACAACTTTATTCCACAACTCTTTTTTTCTTTTTATTTTTCTTTCTTTTCTTCTTTTTCATTCTTTGTTTTTTGTATGGAAGGGTTCATTTTTCTCAAGGTATGGGTAAAAAGGGACTTTCTTGCACTTCTTGATTTACCTTCTCTTTTCACCACACCCCCAACTTAGGCTTTTTGCCTACATTGGTTGTTCAATCTAACCACAATTCATGAGGATTATGGGTAATGGATAAAGAAAGGTCGCGATTTCATCAGGTTTCTTTTAAGAAAAGGTCAAGGATCAATGTGTGTTCAAGCAAGGGTCACACACTCATAAGGTAAGCCACAAAAGAGGTATATGTCAAATTGTTTCACACTCTTCAAAGTTGTCTAAGATCATATCAAGAGATTGCATCACTTAGTCAACCGGACTAACGGGGCAAATTCTAGGTGTCATCATGAATGGTTCACAGTAAGCTCATCACACAAGGCATTGACACCAATGACAAACAGGACTCCTCACTTTCGCTAGTGTGCAATGTTCATCACAAGAGACTCAATTTGATACTTGACTAGTCATAACGAGATGAAAAAAGATTACATATTGCCTATATAACTTCATTTGGCCTTATCGGAGTCGCACATTCATTTTGTTCAATTGAGAGCACTATTCAAGTCATCGATATTGATCAAAACTGATACTCAAATTTGTAAAAAAACAACCACATTCAACATAAACAAGATGTGGCAAATTTTTTTGAAAAGGTCAAAAAACATTTGCAATTTAAAAAACACCAAGCCACAAGCTCAAACATCCACAAAAATAGTATAAAATCACAATTATGGCTCAGAAATCCAAATGTATAAACAAAACCAGAGAGTCACAAAATCACAAAAGTTGGGCCTCACCCCACCACAAATAAAATATTTTTCCTCGAATGCAAATAAAAATATCCAAAAGTGAAATAAAGTAAGATAGAGAAGGAGGTAAAGAGGGGGTCATATCTACACAGTCGCTCCTTCTGTTTGGGCATCAGTCGCCCGGGGCATCACTTTGGTCCTGGGTCTTAGTACCTGGAGTCACCTCAGAAGAAACAGCAATACCAGACCCACTAGGAGCTGCCAAGGGTGTATCCGCCAAAAAGGTTTGCACAACTGCATAGAATTCCCGGACCCATAAAGGAATATAGGGGACTCGGGGAGTAGTCTCCCTGTCAGAAATGGGCCTCTTACCCTTGCCTTTATCTCCAGGTGGAGGTTCTTGTCTTTTCTTCATGGGAGGATTTGACCCCCCCCCCTTTCATTTATTGTGATATCTCGTGCTCTTTTCTGGGGTGGCATGACAATATTGGTCTTTACCATATCTAGAAAACATCAGGAAAAAGTTAGAAAACCCTCAAACAAAACCACAGAAAAATACTTGCAGACAGTCTCGTCGAACCAGTCGACGAGTCACCGAATCTCTTTGGTGAGCTAAGTCGGGATCGAAGGGATTGGCTCAAAATATTTAGCAAGTCCGCGATGGGAAGGGCCTTTCGGTGAATCCCCGACAACTTTTAACGAGCAAGAGCTAGCCCGCCGAAAGTGACAGTGCAAAAATGCTCAGAGGTGCAGATAAAAAAGCGATCAAGAAGACTTTCGGCGAGTCACCGAGTGCTTTTGGCGACCTGAAGCATCTCGCCGAAAGTTACAGAACCAAACTACTCATTTAGCAAGAAATTAAAAGTAAGATAAAAAACTTCAGCGAATCGCCGAGTGGTTCGGCGAGCTCGACCCAGCTCACCAAATGACCCACGTGCCTATTTTTAACCCAACTTCTCAAATTCAACCCCGCAACCCTCGAAAACAAAATCAAAGCATGCATTAGTCAATTAACGCAAGACCCATAACACCCATTACTTCGGGATACTTAGACTTCTCCTGATTTTGCCAAATTTGGCCATTTGACGACTTTTGCCCTTAAGAATGACATCACCCACTCTATTATTGGGCAAATTACGTCATTTGGCACAAACACGGGTTACTTAGACTTCACCCGACTAGACGCAATAACATGCAAGCACAACCCCAAAAGATTTAACCGATTTTAAGGCACAAAAATGGGATTTCAACACTCAAAACATTACGGGCAAAATTATCAAATTAAAATAGGCATTCAAACATTCTAATCCTATCATAGAGGCCCAGCACACTTCAACAAGATAATATCATTTGCAAATGAGTACAAAATTGATAAAAATAAACTCGGGGTTTGGAAAACCAATATTTTATGCCGATTAAATTGATATTGAACTGCTAGGCGACAAAGTATTCCTAATCCCGAGCACAAATCAACAACTAAAATACTTATAGAATTTAAAAATACTGAAAATACTAAATAGGTGAGAGTTTGAGAGGATTAAAAGTGAGGGAAAGTGAAGAGTTTAGAAATTTAAACCTTTGGCCTTTTAAAAACCATCTACTTATCGCCCATTCGGCGACATTAGTCATGCTTGCCGACCCACTCGGCGTGTCACTTATCTCACCGAGTTTTACAGGACTTTCAATTGTTGTGAGGATCCACTCGACAGATTAGATCGCCATCGCCGATCTGGTCGGTGATTCGACAATAATTACTTAGGCTCGCCGAGTTTTACAGACACTATTTTAAAGTTGTCTTGAGTCTAACGACAGTCTAGGTCGGGGTCACCAACCACTTCAGTGATGCGCTGATTGGACCTTTGGCTCGCTTATTCGCACTTTTCACTCACTTTTCACACTATATCCTGCATCTTAAACACACCATTATTATAAACTTAAAAAGAAAGAAAATAAAACTTGGGTTGCCTCCCAAGCAGCACCTTAGTTAACGTTGTGGCACGACGTAAGTCTACTTTCAAACCTCATTCTTGGGGTTGACTAGAGTGTCACTTGGCAACCCTCTTTGCTGTCTCGGGTTTAGATAAGACGAGATATGACACATTTGGGTCGCCAACTGCTTGATCGACACTGAATGGGCGGTGATGATCTGGCTAAGGGTTGACATGTCTTTTTTCATCTCTTTCAGGATCTTGTTCGACCTCTCAACTTTGTTGAGGATACGAGAAAGCATATCCTCAGATCGACTATCTTCCGAATCCTTTGGGTTTTGGCACTCATGGGGAGGCACATACCTATCATTCTCCACATCCTTCCAATTTGGATTACGGTCCCTCCATTCAAGTCTCGATCTTTCCAAACTTTATGCCTATTCCAATATTAGCTACCACCTACCTCGGATAGTTTGAATGATAACCATCGCCTTGGTTGGTTAGGAAATTCACCTCTTCATTATGCAAGGCCTCAAACTTGGACTAATCTGGATTAGCACACCCATCACCTATGGCATTGACACTTCGAGCACCAACTTGCATGTCATTTTTAGACAAAATGTCAAGTTGTGTCATGAGCTTGGTCATGTTCTGGTCCCTCTCTTGGTCCTTCTCCATTTGTTCCTTCATCAACTTGAATGTTAGAGGGAAGACCTGGCCTTCACGGGTTTACCACGCCCTGTTTATGGTAGTCATGCCATCCAAGAGTTGAGCCGCTATTATATAAAGTTCTTTGCATCAAACCTCTCAGAGAAATTTGGTCAGCAACACCCTTATTTACGAAGTCGAGACTCCGATAAAAATACTACAACAACACGTTATCAGTCAAGCCTTGGGTTGGGCATTGAAGCACCAACCTTTTGAATTGTAGCCAAGTTTCATGAATTGGCTCACCTTCTAGATGCTTGAAGCTCTAAGTGTTGTCTCGAAGAGTTATCATCTTCGAGGGAGGAAAAAATTGCACTTGAAATGTGGTAACCAACTCCTCCCACAAAGTGATTGATTCACGTGGCAATTCAGTCAGCCACTTGCACGCTTCTCCCATCAAAGAAAATGGGAACAACCTCAATCGGATCGATTCTTGGGAGATATTCTTGAAGGAGAATGGTCTGCATACATCCACAAAATTTCTAATATGCTCATGAGGATTCTCATGAGCCAAACCACTGAAAAGCCCCTTTAGTTGCAAGGGTTGCAACATAGTACTCGTGATGTGGAACACCACATTCCCTTCGGCCGAAGGCAATTGAATGGCACCAATACCGCCCATGAGATGGGGGTCATTAGCATGAAGCTCGTTGACATCATTGATGTTTTCGATGTCATCTTGATGGCCTACTTGGCTGCCATTGCTATCGTTCACACTCATACTTCCTGATTTAACACACAAAATAGCAAAATAAAACTAAAAACTAAGTATCACTATAACTAACAAGAACAAAATTCAACCTAACTACAAATTCTCAAGTAACACCACTCCCTGGCAGCGGTGCCATTTTGATAAAGTGTAACGCTATCAAAGATACTTCATCCAATACTAAGTATCAACAATCATTCAATAGTAATATAACCCAACTAGTGAGTTGGGGTCGAGTCCCAAGGGAGTGGTTCGTACTCAAGAATCAATAGAAAAGAAAGAATATGCTCTAATCAATCATAGCTAAAAATATTTACGAATAAAAATACGATTTAAATTTTAGGTGACACAAGTGTCAAATATCAATAGGGGGTTTGTTCGTATTATCAACTAAAACAGCAAATAGCACAAAAATATGAATATGGAGACGAGATTCTTGGGATGTGATTGGATTATGGGCTAAGGTAAACAACCAGGTAATTGAAATTAATAGTAAACTGCTGCAAATCAGTGAATAAACTGGACTTTAGTAAGGTTAAACTTTCTCTCGAAAAATTTATCTTGAATCAAATTAGTTTCTCTCGACTACCAATAAGCAGCAATGAAGCACAGTCTTCGCTTTAGTCTATTCACTCTTTCGAGCTGAATGTGTAGAAAGGGTTCACTCTCTCGAGCTGAATCCATGACAACCCAAT
This sequence comes from Solanum commersonii, assembly GCA_029007595.1. Classification (NCBI taxonomy): domain Eukaryota; kingdom Viridiplantae; phylum Streptophyta; class Magnoliopsida; order Solanales; family Solanaceae; genus Solanum; species Solanum commersonii. Next base: position 380,025 of record JAJTWQ010000255.1, read on the forward strand.
ACCCATAGACCATCGATTCAGTAATTTTGGTTTTTAAAACCTCTTTCTCGAGTTGAATGTGTGGAAAAGGTCTAAGATGAAGAATCTTCAACACCCACTTCTAATTTCCTAGAAATGGAAATCTTCAAAGTTAAGGAAATATTGTCTTTCTATTCAGTTCTAAGCTCTCAACTTCAAAAACTGAAAAATATTATGATTCCCTAAAAAATCATATACTGAGCTAAAAATTTAAATAAGTATTTATAGTTGTCAAAAATGTGTTGCAGAGGTTCAGTCAGCGCAGTTAGTCGGGATCGCTGATTGGCTTTGGTTATTTTCATCACCGTTTTGCTTTTACCTTCAACATCTTCATGTTCTGTAACTTTGGGCGATATGGCACTGCATCGCGAAACCGTGCGGCGACACGCCAACTGCTTCTTTCTCTCGCCGACTAGATTATCTCCTTCACGACTTAGCACTTTGGAACATTAGGCGAGACCCTGGCCATTCGGCGACTCGCCTAATGGGTTAGGTGATCCTCAGGACTTATTTCCTTCGTTCTTTCAGCTGCCTTGTTCCTTTTTGTTGAATAGTGTCCATGTTTTGTTCCACAATCCAAATACCTGAAATTCAGGGATTTACAAAAGGTATTGGTACACAATATGCATTTGAGGACACTAAATCTATTAAGATAAAGTCCTAAATGAGTCCAAATCGTGGACTCATCAAAGTTCTTGATGAGTTTTGTTGAAAGTTTCGTTCTTCAATCTTTATTATTGGAGTTTGATGAGTTCTTGAGGCGAGGGTTTGAGTATAAGGGTTGTTTTTTAAGAAGATTTTGAGTAAGTTTTCATTTACTTATGTTGGGTATACGAATCAAAGAGAGATTGGAAGAAATCAATCGATTCTAGGTGAATTAGGGCAAAAAATTGAGAAGAAAAATTCATCAGATTATTCTGGGAGAGGATGGCGTGATCCGCTAGGGAGGCTGGAGCACCACGCCTGCAGTGCGCTTGAAATAGGCTGCAATCGAGGTGGGGCTGGTGCCTTGCGCCTGGAATGCGCCAAGGTCGCCTGCCCCCGTCCATTTTTTGTCGTTAGTTTTGTCTAAGTTCTTTTAAAACATTCTTCGCTCTCTTTCTGATTTTAACTATCCAAACTACATCTAATCAATGAGAAATCCTATATAACCAAATCATAATTCTTGAATTCACATTTCAAATTCAAGATAGAGTTAAGAGTAAAGTTCGAGGGAGTTTTTTTAAGTCATTTTGAGAAGTCTTTTGCAAACTTTTAAAATTTGTTTTAAGACTTGATCACTTGAGTATGAGGATGAGGAGAGTTGAGTTGAGTTTCGTTTTTCAAAATGAATATATGGGAACTAAGTATTTCAAAGAGTAAATGTTTTACATTTAAAACGAGAAGGAAACCTTGATTTCCAAATGAATTCATGAGGAGTTTTGAGCACTAATCTCTTTTAAGAAAACCTTTTAAGTAATAATCACAAAGTTTGAGGAAGAGGAAATATTTTTAAACATATGAGCATGAGTTATATTATTGGGAGTAGTATTGAGCACCACTATGGGGATGAGTTCAGACAACATAAAGTCCTAATAAACCATGTATGCCAACGTGGTAAAAAGGATCATACTTTTTAGATGATTCCTTATTGATTTTAAGCATAGCTTAGTGGATCCACTTAGTTGAGGATGTCTTGTACTTCGGCAAGGTATATGAAAGTTTTGGCAGCGTGGGGAGACATTGTATCATCACATTGCTCATAGTCATGGTTATCGGTTAGAGAATCTCCCAAATAAGAGTAAAAGAGTCACTACAACAAATATGATATTTAGCTACGAAATTTTTAGGTACGACAAAATTTAGTCACTAATTATTCATTTTTTATGACAAAAATTACATTTTGTATTTAAATGTATAAGCAACATATTTTTAGTGACGAAACATATAATTTCGTACTAAAATATTTTCCACTAAAGTTTCCCACCAAAAAATAATTTGGCGCCATATATTAAGTAACGTTAGTGACAAATTTTAAATTATCAGTTACACAATATTTTATCACTAATAATTTATTCATTTTGTGACAGACTATTATTTGTCTTAAAAAAGTTATAATTTTGGTCACGAAAAAGTTTTGTCCCAAAAAATAAATTATTGTAACTGTGACAAATCAGAGTTCGTAGTTAAATATTGTAAGCTTTTTCTACAAAATTTTATATTAAATTGCGACCCAAGTGTATGTCACTAATAATATAAGCAATTAGTGACGATTATTTTGTTGTCTCTGTTTAACCTACGAATTAGTGACAATATAGTTTTGTCACAAAATTTGCAATGTTTAAATAGTGACGATTTAAATTTTGTAGCTAAATAATTTAACTATTTCTATGAAAAACATTCGTAGCTCAATATAAAATTATCTTTGATAGTGTAATAATCCATATGATCGTTTTGTTTCTTTAAACTCATTTTTTCAATTTTAAAATTTCCATAGCTTCATTGTGTTGTTTATGACTTGCGTAAATGAGTGACACGATTTTTGAGGTGATCAAATCATAATTGGTTAAAAATTCCATTATTGAAAATTTGAAAAGTTTGACCAAAGTCAACATTTCAAATTAATGTGGTCAGTTTCGTGTTTTAATAGTTTACAAAAGTGTGGAGTGTTTATATGAATTTTAATTAACTATTTCCCACTAACGTAAAAAAATTAAACATAGTAAAATGAACGCACCCATTTTGAAAGAAATTAAACGACTAGGATTTCAATATATTACGATAAGGCAATGTAGTGGTAAAGTATTATTCATGCTCGAATATGTGCGTGGACAATGCAGTCTCGGTACCTAATGCTTAGATAGTGTAATGATCTGTATGGTTGTTTTGTTCCTTTAAACTCAATTTTTCAATTAGAACATTTTTATAGCTTTATTGTGTTGGTTATGACTTGCAAAAACGAGTAACACAAATTTCTAGATGATTAAATCATCACTGGTTGAGATTTTCAGTTTTCAAATTTGAAAAGTTTGACCAAAGTCAACATTTTGGATAAACGAGGTCTGTTTGTGTTCTAATACTTTCGTTAGGTCCGAAAGGTTATTTTCACCTGGTTGGATGGTTATTACGGGTCCCAAGGTGTTTACGAGTGACTTGGGCCTTTGATTATGATTTTGAGTTTTCAGAAAATTAAGTTTGAGCATGATCAACGTTTGATCAATACAACATCGTATGGATGATTTGATTATTCCAACAAGTTTGAAACGTATGTTATGATATATCTGCACTATTGACTTGCATCTAGGGGATTTCAAATGAGTTTTGGGTGCTAGTTTGAAGATTGTGTTTAACGTAATGAACATTTAAGGTACCATATGAATCAAATGAGCTTCAAATGGTGTTTGATTGGACCATTGGATTTGTATCATAACTTTGGAACCTTAGAAAAATAAATTATTGTATTTTAAATTTGTATAAGAAATGTTGACACTCAATTTTGACTGACCTATAACCCTTTCAAAAATGTTATTTGATTAAATCCGTATTTTAAAATATGTTTCTTTTATTACATGTTTAAATTTATATTTAAATGATTATATACTTTAATATTCATTATTTACAAAATTATTATTATTATTATTATTATTATTATTATTATTATTATCGTTTGCTAAATTTGAAATAATTAATTGTTTATCTATTTAACATTTATAATATTAAGTATGTTTATTTTATATGAATTTTATTATCATGTGTAGGATGTTATTAATTAAGTAGTGAGTCATTTAATCTTCCTCCAAATTATTGTGCAGCTTATGGTATTAATTAAGTTATGAATCGAATGGAGTTTATGGTATCTTTGAGCAAGCTCTTTTCTTGCCCTCTTGAATTTCGAATTGTATGATTTTGTGCTTAATTGAATCCTTGTTTTTACTTGATTCTTTCCTTTTATTTTTGGCCAAAAGATAGTATGATTAGTACCAGTGGCGGATCCAGGATTTAGAGTCCGTGGGTGCCAAATAGACTTATCGATTAAATTAATTTTATATTTGATTGAATTATTCGTCTTTTCGATATATATCATAAATCAATCAATAAAATATAAATAATAAGATATTACACTTTTATTGAGTATTTAATCAAATAAAAGAATAGTCAAAAGAGTAATAATGTAATTAATTTAATTTAAGTCAATAACAATTATAAATAAAAAATAAAAAATTATGCCATTTCTCAAAAAAATAGGTACAAATGAGATTCAAACCCACAACATCAGCCTTCTAAAGTTGCCCTCCTACCGTGGCACCACAAGCCAATTTTGTTCTGTGGGTGGCACACTTTATATTTATATAAATATTATATGTATATACCTATGTATATATAGAGTTTCCGTCGAAGTTCGGGGGTGGCGTGGCACCCCCACAGCCCTTCATAGATCCGCCACTGATTAGTACTAATTTACGCTCTTTCGATTAAGAAAATATGGTAGTGCTAGATGTTTGTATTACTCTCTTTTGTGATATATAGATATAGGGGTGTTCACGGGTCAGTTTGGATCGGTTATTGATCAAAATTAAAATCAAAATCAAAGCAACTTAATTGGTTTTAAAATTATCAAAACCAAACCAAACCAAATATAATATACATTTATCGGTTTGGTGGTTATCGGTTTCGGTTTGGTTTGGTTTGGTTATTCGGTTATTAACCATACACAAAAATAAAAGAAACAATTCATTCAGAATGTGAAAAAAGTGACAACAATCCATTCAAAACGAAAAATAGTTAGAATGACTTAACTTACTGAACTTTCGATCATTAAATTTACTATCAATAAAGCTTTAAAATTCACTATATTGGCCTAGACAGAAGAGACAATAACATTTTCAGTCCCACATAGTAATGTCATAGACACTCATATACGTGAAATCAATAAGATAAATGTTTCATCTTGGACATTTTTGCTTTCAATAAGTAAATTATAAAGAAATTTTAATGAAAATATGTATAAGATTTATAAAATTGTTTATAAAAATAATATATTAAATATGTCTATTAATAAAATATATGTATATAATTCATCGGTCCGGTTCGGTTATTTCTTTGATTTATTTCGAATAAAATCATAACCAAACCAAATACTATCGGTTTTCAAAAATCTAAAACCAAACCAAATCCAAATAAAATCGGTTTTATTTTATTGGTTTGGTTTGATTTTTCGATTTGGATTGGTTTTTATCCAAACCGTGAACACCCCTATATAGATGTATTACTTATTTATTTCTTAGTAAAATTTTTTAGATTGAATGAGCTGAATATGTCAGCTAAGGAAAAATCTTTTATTAAATGACTTAAGTTGAATATCTCCTGCGATGCCTTTTTGAATTGTGATTGACCACCATGCTATTCAATTCACTATATAATTTAGAGTCTTCTGTTCATTAGAGATCACTCAAAAGAGATCATTGATCATGCCAAGGGTGTTCATATAAAACCCCCCTCGAGCTCTCTTCCTCTCTAACAAACTGATGATCAAGTAGTAGTAGTAGTCTTTGTGATGTTGTTATTGCCCAATTTGGAGAAGGTGCCTAAGTTTATGTTGCTACTACTTCCATATAAATATTGGTTGTTGTTCATGCCAAGGGTGTTCATCAAGGAGTTTCGTGAAGGAAAAATCACACCATATACATATTTAAGAGATAATATTACGAGTTTTAAACCTATTCTTAAAAAATTCTTACTTATTACAATTTAATTGTGGGTTATAACATATCAATTAAATTTAACTTTATTTCAAAATCAATTAAAATTTACTTTATTAAATGATTAATCTTTTTATATTTTTACATTATTAATTATTTAATTATATTGATTGCAGTTCCTTTTATATAATTAATAGGTGAGATAAATAATATTAATGAGAGAGAATCAATTTATAATTATCTATTACACCTTTTAAGGGATTTTTTAACTTATTCAAATAACTTTTATTTATTAATGACTATTGGGGCCTTTAATTTATTTATTTTTAAAAATTTATCACCGTATAGTTTAACATGTAATTTTCTCTCTCTTTAATCTTTTTTTTTTTTTTTTTTTTTTTTTTTTTTTTTTTCTTTTTCTTGATGTTTTTTTTTAATCTGATTTTTTTAGAATTAAGAATTCTATATTTTGAAAATTTGATTTCGTTTCTTATTTTAATTAATCTAAAACTTGATTTCTTGAGAAAAAAATCCATTTTACTAAAGTTTTGAACTTGTTTTTGGTATGTTTTTCTATATCTAAAATAATGTTTTGTGGGTGAAATAAGTATATTTAATTATAAAATTTGTTGATATATATAGATAATATGAGATCATAAAATCTTTAATAAGGATTTCTTAAGTTTTAGCTTAAATATGATTAAAAAAATCACACTTGAATACGGAATATAAATTGAAGAGAGAGGAAAATATAGAACTTGTATTAATTATTGCAGTTTAGACTTTTAATTACAAGTTTTGATTTTTGGGTGATGTATATTTCTTTTGCTACAATTTCTGACAACAATATATAATATGCATTGTTTTACAACTAGATTTATTTTTCCCGAATTTATACCCATTGGATACTAATTTTATACATTTTTATTTTGTCTTTGTTCTAAAATTTCAAGTTGGATACCAAGTGTATATAAATTGGATAAAATATTAACTTGTTGTAGATTGTCTAATTTGGTTGAAATATCAGTTACATTTTATTTTTTTCATTTTCAAGTGGGATATCTGTTGGATACCAATTGAATACAACATTAACTTGTTTAGGTTGTCTAATTTGATTGAAATCTCAACTACATGTTGATTTTTCAGTTTTCCAATGGGATATCAATTCAATACTAATTTTATACAAATTGGATACAATATTAACTAGTTTTACGTTGGCTATTTCAGTTGAAATCTCAATTACGTGTTTTTTTTTTCCAATTTTACCACTGGGACATCAGTTTGATACCAAATGTATACCAATTTCATACTAAGATTTGACTTAATTTTTCTAGTCAATATCAATCGCATACAAACATTACCTATTTTTTGAGTATACATTTGAAAAAACACTGAATACACAAATGATTAACTAGCACACATAATAAATATTCTGAAATTATAATTCATTAACTTAAAAGACAAAATAAATCAAAATATGAGTTTGCCACAATAAAACAACCAAATAAAAATAAAAATAAATTATGTCTTTTTTTCAGAAGGGTAATTTGAACATGTCTTCCTATTGTGTTCCTCCCGACGACATGTACTGCATGTAATCTTAGACCTTTTGAATTTCACATCAGCAAACCATTTACAAGTTGTGGTCTCCCTACAGTTCTTTTTGAACCAGGCAACAATAATTTCTGCTCCGACACTTTTTGAATTGCATATTTTTCAGTTTTATCATACATTATTGTGTCAATATTATTTCATACAAAAGTACAAATAACTTTTATACATATGTTATATCAATATACAAATTTCATACCATTTTTATGCTTACAAAATTCATACAAAAGTAAAAATACATATGTTATTTTAAAGCAATTTCATATGTTATTACATAATACAAAAGTAAAAACACATATGCTATATCAGTATACCAATTTCATACAACTCTTATTCACACATTTCTTACCTATTTCATGCCAAAATTTATCAATTATTCATATCAGGATCATGCTACTAGAATACCAAAATAATTCCTAATTAGAAATATTAATTGTCATTTCTTTAATAAACAATATATCAAATTCATTACATTATTATTCGCAAAATTCATTACAATATAATGCCAAAAAAAAAAAAAAATTAAATCAAACCAAAAATCGTACCAAAACATTATCGATTGTCATACATGCTTGGTAGTATAAGTATACAAATTTTAAAGAAAAAATTATCTATTTTTTTAACCAAAATATACACACAAAAAAATGCGTCAGACAAATAATGAACAAATTCAATGTTCATACCAAAATATAGCATTATACATTTTTTTAAAAACGCCATAGTTCAAATTATTATACACAACAAAAAATCTAAAATCGGTATACAAATTTCATATAATTATTATGCACATTTTTCATACCTATTTCATACCAAAATTATACCTATTTCATGACATAAGTCGTCACTTTTTCACAGCAAAATCATGCCACTATAATACCAAAATAATACCACTTTTAACTATTAATTGTCATTTATTAGACAAATAGTATACGAAATTCATTCAAATATAATTCTAAAATCGTACCAACATGGTATAACCAATATACCAAATTCAAATAAATTTTATGTAATTTTTTAACCAAAAACATACAAAAAAATGGATGTTCAAACAAAAATCTATACCAATTTCAAACAAATTTTATGTAATTTCAAAAGTGAATATTCATACCAAAAACGCCATGATTAAAACTATTATTCACAAACAAAATATGAATATTTTTTTACCAGAATCACTGTTCATAAATTTTTTGAACGTTTGATTTGTATTACAATATAAATAAAAAATCGCAAAGAACACTTACCTGAAGGATCCCATCTACTACAATGTTTTATTAATACTAAGAAGAAGCCGTCCAGAAAATAAAGATTACTGAATAAAAACGAATATGAATTAGATGAGAGTGACAAAATTTAGTGTAAAAATCGAAGAGAGAGAAACGTGAAAGAAAATGTATGAAATCAGAATTTTAAATTAATTTTAACAAATTAGAGTGAAATAAGGAAACTAAATATTCTTAATTAGTTTGAATTTCCTTAATTTATGCTAATTAGTAATTATCTTCAATCAATTCAAATTTAATTAACACACTTATTTCTGTTTTGTTACTTCTTCTTTTTTCAGAAATGAATTATTTTATTTTTTTATCTTTTTATTTTTTTCAAAACAAATTTTTACAATTATTTAAAAAAAGCTATTTTTTTTTTAAGAAACTGTTACAACATGAAATTTTTATTGTTACAACTTGAAAGTTTAATTCTACTGCTATAACTTGAGAATATTAGTCTAATATATGTCATATATGAAATTTTCACTTCGGTGAAAGGATATTTCTTGCATTTTCTTGAACCAATGCATCACAAAAGGCTCTATGTGTGATGAAGCTGTCCCGCCTGTGTAAACACGATAAAAACAATATATACGAGGTTAATTAGTTATGTGCACTAACAGTATATAAGAAATATGTGTATATATGATGTAAGAAAAGAAGGAAAGTGTAAGGTGTTCATGTGTATAAATTTAATTCCAAAAATAATACAAAAAATCAAGCTAAAAAAAAGAGGAGAATTTTTGTTGTTCGGTTAGTCGGTTACTATTGAACATCTTCTAGGTAGGGGTTTGATTCCCACCTTGTAATCCTCTTTCTCCACTGATAAATTTAGTATAGACATTATGGTGCACGTGAACCTATGGTCTATATATATCTGCTAAACTTGTACATAGTTCCTAAAATTGGGTTAATATTATCATCTGACATTCATACTTCAGAAAGGTTGAATAATGTACATGATTGAACACTAAGTTATTTCTCCAAAAAAGCAACAATCTATTCCCACTAAATACTTTTTTTTTTGTAATTCACCCATATTTTAGAAATTCTAGTTCCACTTCTGACTCTCCCCTCCAATTCCCCCTTCCTCTCCCCAATCTATAATTTTAAAAAGGGTAAAAAGAAATAAGAAAAAATAATAGATACAATTTAGATGAAGTAGTTGAAATTGCAATGACCAATAAATAATTAAGAATCCAATTAAGACCCTCATGTTCAATCCAGATAAACATAATTACACAAAATCGTTAATAATAAGTGAGATTAATAACTAGAAAAATAAGATAAGTTAAAATATAGTACTAAGTTACATCCAATTCAAAATTGTCTTACACTACTATGACAATGACAATAGTATATATTTAGGACTAAAATTAACAAATTATAGACTGTTGTAACAACAATTATACAAGAATATTGTCTTTAGCTAGTCTAAGTAAAAACTTTTTACATACTATATAATTATTCTACAATTATAAATTTACCTAAACTAGACAAAGAAATTGACTTGAAAATGACTCAAATGGTCCCATTCCAGAAAAGAAAACTTGGATATAAAAAGTAAAAATGCATTTACAATATTCAATAAATTAAAATTAGTTTTTTTTTGCGGCCGTGTCATTATCAAATTAATGTTGTAGGGAAAATAACAAAATATACAATAAATTTCTATATATAAGGAAGATACTTTAAGTAACATTAAAATATATGATTTGTAATTATAAAAATAAAATAAATTACATATTATAAAAAGTAAAGATAAGCTGTTATAAAAATTTCTTTTCTCTTGGTCACCTTAACAAAAAAAAAAGAAAAAGGAATTGGTTATGGAATTCGTCACTAAATAGATCGTAGCTAATAAGATTTTTCGATGATTTAATGTTAATTTGTCATTAAATAGAATTAGCTAATAATTTTTATTATATTTTCGCGTCTATGTTGATTCTTTTTTTTAAAGTAGGGAAGTTGTCTATCTATCTTTTTTAACGACTAAATTTCTGAGTGTTATCGACTTTTAGGCACAAAAATTAGAATTTAGGAGCCGTTTTTTTCTTAAATGTTGTAATCAATCAAACTACGTCATATAAATAACGTAAGAAGGAGCATTTTTCATTAATTTCTTAATATTGTTTTTTTCTCGAATTTTCGATCGTGTCTTAATTATTTTGGTAATGTGACTAATCATCCTTTCGAACCAACTATTTATTATTTGAATTTTGGATTTTATTACGGAAGATAAGCACAATTGCCCTATCTTGTTAAGGATGAGAACATTGATTTTTTAACTTGTGGATCTGAGCAAGCCACGTAGTAAAAAGAAGTACAAAATATCTTGGTTTTCTAAAACAATTTACCTTTGAAAATGAACAAATTTACGATATTACCCGTATCACTTCGCTTAGTCATTCTTCAAGGATCACGTGAGATACCATTTATTTATTTTCACCACCTACTACCATATTGCTTCTTCCCCCACCTACCAACCAAACCTTTTATATATTATAAAGAATTTTTTGAAATACGAGAAAATCGTTTATATTTGTTATATCTATTTAAAATTGTGTTAATTTGTAAGTCTAAAATTTTGATAATTAGAAAAATATTTTTTGCTTAAATTCATTTTCGTAAAGAATTTGGCCTTTTTTTTCAGCCTGACCTTTTAAGTAAGTCGGTTAGAAATCGAAACGGGATACGAAAGAGATTACACTTCTAAATGTAAAATTGTATGAAAGGATATTTTATTTCAATATCTATAATTTGTTTTTATATTGATGCAAACTTAATGAAAGATACAATGAAAAAAAATTCATATATATAAAAATATATACTAGTTGAAAATATATTGCTATAGAAATTTTAGTATTGATTATCAGAGTTATTATATATATATATATATATATATATATATATATATATATATATATATATATATATATATAACTTTTATTATGTAAAATGATGATAGATATGAAATAAATTTAAAAGAAAAAGTAGATTTAGATATCGGTCCTAATTTATTTGGGGTTATGGCAAAATTATTGTTATTGTTAATTTATTCTATAATTTAAATTTTAACTTGAAAATAATAATTAAAGTTTAAAAAACAGACTTAGAAGTATTTTAAGTTTTCATTCATAAAATTTCATTATTTTTCATGTTCATTCCATGGCAATAATCCGTAACTATAGATTAAATTGACTTTAAATATTTGAAAATAATGTGTCATTTACTACTACTTTTTTGTTAGATTTACGTAATTCTTTGGCTAATTTATTTTTCATTGAAATTTGTAAAATTCAATTAATTAAAAAAATGTTTTTTTTTAAACATAACTTGTTCTAACATTGTTTGTCTGGATAATTTTTAATTGTTACAACAAAATGTTTCTAACATAAAAAATATATATATATATATATATATATATATATATATATATATTATACTGAATAACATGAAAAATCAATTCTTAAAAAAGGTAACTATTATAGTGAAATTGTTGTGGATAATAGTTCTTTTTTATATATATAGGATCAATTATAACAAGTCACACACTCATACTCCGGAAATATAGAAACAAAGAAATTCCACGATTGAACCACCAAAAGAAAATAGAACGGACTATAAATCGGAGCTCTAAATGATTCATTTTGGACTCAAAAGAACGGACTTTGCGGTCCTTATAGATCTAATTCATTGAAATCCCATCCAATAAAACAGAAGAATTATAAATCTCCAAAATAATAGATAGAAATACCGCAAATAAGGCCATTGCAACACCCATCAAAGGAGTAGTTCCCCACCCAGGAGCTACTTTACCATATTCCGAATTCAATGGTTTTAAAAAATCTCCTACTACAGTTCGTCTTGGACCAAATCTAGAACTGTTCTCAACGGCTTGTGTAGCCATAAATCCTATTGTATTCATTGAGATCTGTTGACTTTGTATATCATTCCGTTGTAAATAAACGATTCTATCATAGATCCATTGGGGTCTTGAAATTATATAAATATGATAAGAATGGAAATATATATATGCAATAATTTTAAAAATAATATGTACTTTATTGAAAAAATATCAGACATGATCCATTAGGAATGGACTTAATTAGTCATTTTTGAAGAAATAATATTTTATGCAAGTGGATCTATATGGCATTGAATTATCTCAACTAACTCTAAAAAATTATTTTTGTATATATATAGATGGTTGATATCTCTTCATAGTACAAACACTTAATTAGTGAAAAATGGCAATTATGAAGATGCTTATGATGTTAGTGGTGGCTGCAATTTTATTTTGCTGCCACCACCAAGTGACCATGGCGAAAGAAGTCGCCTTGGTCGATGAGGGAAGTGAGTCACTAGGCTCATCCCCATTTGATTTTCTATGTCAACATTTATCGTGGCCGCATCCTTGGCCACAACCATGCCATCCTCCAAGGCCAAGGCCAAGGCCACGACCACGACCACGACCTAGACCACGACCACGCTCACCACCACCTCCACCACCGAGCTCACCGCCACCTCCACCACCAAGATCACCACCACCTCCGCCACCAAGATCACCACCACCTCCCCCCCCGGCAACGACTTGCTCGGCTAGTGACCAACAACAAGTGAAGACATGCATGTTCGACACAACTTCAATCGATGCATGTTGTCCGATATTCAGGAAAATACTTGGAACTAGTTGTCCTTGCTATAAGTATGCTGAGGATTTGGACAATCAAATCTTGATCACTCTCGAAGCTTATTGTGATGTCAGTACCCCCTGCAAGGGTGTGCAAGTAAGTCATCGTTAATCATTTTTATCTGTAGTTTATGATTTTGACCCACTCTTTAATTTATGAACACATTCCTAATATTGTATTATGTTAATTAATTTCAGGTGATTAACCTATCCAAGGATGAGTAAAGATGAAGTGTTTGATGCTTAATTATTTCAGATCTTGTTTTAGATTATTATATTTTCTCTTTATGTTGAAAAGTCTCAAGATAATTAATTACTATGTTATAAGACTTTGAATTTCTGGGGCTACACTTCTCATTGCGCTTAGTAGTACTAATAAAGGTTTTTTTTTTGTTGACTAAAGATTTTAATATTGAAAAATTGAATTATTGAAAATAAGTTAATAAATAATTTATATTTTGTGATTTAACTCAAAATATTAGTTTTTCTTTCTAAAGAAATTAAAAGTCACTTTTTTGTAGTTATTTTACCCAAAAGGTCATTCATATCGAAAAGTGATATATTCAATTACTTTTTAATGATGTAAGCATATCTGATTTTTAAGTAAAACAATAGATCAAACCTATTTTAATTAAAATCAAAAAAATACCTTATCATTAAATACGTTAATATGTTTAGCAACTTTTTTTAATCTATCAATAAATAATAATTTTTCAGCAATATGAACATGCCACGTCTTGATTTCGTGACCTAATTTTGGATCATAAAGAGTCAAAAATGAAATTTTTGATTAAAATGAACTTTTATTCTTTAATTTAAAAATCAAGTGTCAAATGTCAATATCATTAAATTGGTTTGGATGTATTATTTTTTCGATCTGAGTGGCCTTTTTAGTAAAATAATAAAAGATAAGTGATTGTTCATATTTATTTATTTTTTAAAAAAGAATAATAACTTTTTAAGTTAAATAGCACCAATTAAGCGACTTTTTCTGATACAAAAGAAAAAAACTAAAAATCAAATTTCATTCACCTATTTTCAATAATTTAATTAACAATTAAAACAATGAACTCTTGAATTGAATACGAAAATAATATGTTCAAACACAATTAGTAAAAATAGTCCATGAGAATTGAGTTTTTGAAATATGTTACATTAGTACTGGGGATTTGTGCCATCTAATCGATGTTTCTTTTAAAATTTGATTAATTTAAATTTACACCTAAAAGTTAGGTTAAAATTCTATAATATAAAATAAATCAATATGCCTAATCGTTTGGACGTGATAAGCCAGTACAATGTCCCTATCAAATAAATCACAGATTGAACATGAGACTATACAATAGAATTTCATGATCAATTGATCATAATAATAATGAATAATAATAATAATAATGAGTTATAGTAAAAAAAATTCAAATCAGCTTTTATCATTATTATATTTTGATTTGTCGTTATAGTAAATTATTTGTCTTATTTTTAATAATAATAATAGCAAAAAACATGGTAAAAAGAGTAGCCAAGTGTCATTCTCTTAGCGATCTTAGTTTCAAAGACTTACTTGAACTTACAAGATCGTGAAAGATTTGTGAGTTAGTTGTCGAGTGCCGCACAGAGCTTTAGAGAGACTCCAAGTTTGTGACACAAGACTTACCAATCTTCAAAAAGGGGGAAATAAAGTAGTTTGAAGGAAATGATTAGTTTGTTAAAAGCTACAAATAGTGGCAAAGTTAGAGTGAGTTTGATCGAATTCAATAATTTAATTTAAATTTTATATTTAATAGGAAATATTTTTCTTCGAATGGAGTCCTACGTGATACGAATTTGAAATAATCAAACTTTTATGTATATATAAAACACCGAGCGAGAAATTAAAAAAAATCAATAATTATTACTAAAAAAAATTCCGGAAAAGGCTCAAAAATGCCCCTAACCTATTAGAAATGGTTCAGAAATGCCCTCCTTCCATGTATTGGTTTTAAAATACCCTTAACGTTTTTTTGGGCTAAAAAAATGCCCTTTAATTAACATAAATCTAATGTGAAATTTAACTGAACAAGTGGCCAAATTTCATTGATCCATCTAATTATTTTTTATCAAATAAAATAAACCCCACCCAGCTCAAACCCATTTCACTGTATTTAATTTTTTCCCCCCTGTTTTTCTTCCTCTTCTTTCTTTCTTTAAGAAAGAAAACTTCCAATCCAAAACCCAGTGTGTTTGTAAAATCTTGTTATTTAAAAAATCAGACATACAGATTAAACAAGATGAAAACAAGCAATTAAAATATTTTCATATGATGCTATAAACCCATATGTATGAAGTTTGAACTAATCCTAAATTTATAAAAAAAAATTATCTCTAATCCTTTTCAAAAGTGATTCAGTCAGAGATGATGAGCAAACAAAAATTTAAATCTCCATGTGAAAGGAACAAGGAAATAACGGGAGGTATAAAATCAAAGATACGAAAATTGGGATAGATTTATCAAAAATGACTTTTTGAGTGTAAGGTTTATTTGATTTCTAAAAAGAAAATTATGTGGGCCACTTATTTTAAACTCCTTAAAAAAATTCAAAATAATAGTTAAATTTCACATCAGATTTCTGTTAACTAAAGGATATTTTTGAGCCTAAAGAAAACGTTGAGACAATTTTTAAACTAATAAATGGAAGGAGGACATTTTTGAACCATTTCTAATAGATTAAGGACATTTTTGACCATTTTCCCTTTTTTTTTTCAAAGCACTTTTATCATGATGCAAAATTAATCATCAAGTACACCTTTTATTAAAGCCACACCTACCATAATGTACCTAAAAAAAACAAAAAGTTACTCTCTCTATGATTTTACCTTGACATAAAATTTTAAAAATAAAAGAAGATTTAATTTTATATTATAGTCTTAGATATACCATATAGAGAGAATTAAAATTAATAATTTGTCAACAAATGAATGAGATATTTTTTCTTAAATGGATTAAAAAAGTAAGACAAATAAATTAAAAGAAAGAGACTATTATATATAGTCTCTACGTACTCCATAAATTTAAATAATCACTATCTTAAAGTTTTATTATATGTTGTTTTTAGCTTTTATATTTGATCCAAAATAATTAATATATTTTTTTTTACCATTATTATATAAATGATTTTTTTACTCAACAGACAAACTATTTAATTAAGAGTAATTTAGTGAAATACATCTTACTTTGTAGGTGTAGATGAATTTCTTAAGAGCTACGTCCAAACTAAAAACATCATCTAATATGGACCAAATAAAATATCTAATTATTTTTCTCTCTAGCCACATAAATTTATTGTGTCATTTAAAGAGTATTTATTTTTTCTAGATATTAATGTGAGTTTACCTACTATTCCAACTAATTTATTTCAACAACTCTACTAGTACCACTATGCAATAATGCAAGTCATAGAGTTTACTAATTAATGTTAATTGATATTTTTTTTCAAATTTAAAAATTAAGGGGACATAATTGTTTGGGATCCACATCCTATTATAATACTCTCTCTGGCCCCACATCTTAAAGAAATAATAAATAATAAAATTAGTATTATTATATTACCGTTTAAATATATTATATTTAATATTTTGAGAAATGTAATACTCCCTCCGTTTAAAAAAGAGTGACCTAGTTTGACTTGACACGGAGTTTTAGAAAATAAAGAAGACTTTTGAATTTTGTGGTCCAAAATTAAAGTTATGTCAAATGTACTAAATTGTCCTTCAATCTCGTGGCTTTAAACATTCCACGTGAAAAGCTGAAATTAAAACAATACCGAAAAAGGAAAGAGATCATTCTTTTTTAAACAGACTAAAAAGGAAAAAATATCATTCTTTTTTAAACAAATGAAGTATTAGTTATTGAAGGGTAATTAAAATAGACATAAAAGGATAATTATTTCTCTATTTTCTAAATTGAACAAGTATCATAGAACAACTTTAATGTGGTTGCATAAAGAAATATAATATTACAATATCTTTAATGTGGTGCATAAAATAATAAGTATTATTTCAAAAAGAAGTACTATCAAACAAGACCAATAAATGATGGCTGTTTTTTATATTAAATTGAAAGCATACCTACCACATGTTAATTAACCTTAATAATTTGATAGTATATATAGATGTGTTATATCTATCTTCACTATATCACACAAATCACTCACAATATGGCAACTATGAAGATGTTTATGATGTTAGTGGTGGCTGCAATTATGTTTTGCAGCCACCACCAAGTGGTCGTGGCAAGAGAAGTCGTTGTGGACGTGGACGTGGTCGAGAATGGGAACAAGTTAAAATTATGGCCATGGTAAATTCCATGCTATTTACCATGGCCATTTCCCTTTCCACGACCATATCCATGCCCTCCTCCAAAACCACGACCAAGTCCACCATTTCCACCACCACGATCACCACCACCTCCACCACCGAGCCCTCCCCCTCCTCCTCCCGCCCCGGCAACAACTTGTTCGCCAGGTGACAAAGAAAAGGTGAAGAAGTGCATGTTCAACACAACTTCAATTGATGAATGTTGTCCAACATTCCAAAGCATACTTGGCACTAGTTGCCCTTGTTATAAGTATGCTGAGGATTTGGACAATCAAGTCTTGATCACTCTCGAAGCTTTTTTTTTTTTTTTTGAGATAAAAAAAATATATATATAAATATTATAAACTTAGAATCTGTTTTTTTTTTTTTTAATTCAACATTGGGCATAGCCCATTTATTCCTTAAAAAGAAATAAAACAGGAATAACCCAGGCCCAAAAGTGACCTGGGACTATCTACTAGTGGTGAGTATTCTTCCAATAATTTGACTATCATAGGCCATGTATTAGGGAGATTTTTCAGCCATGGATATCTATTTTTGGCAAAAAGATACAGATGCTTGTTAATCTCTCTAACCATGTTATGAGTCGACATACATCCTCCATGCTTAACGATATTCCTTCTCTTCCATAACTGCCAAATAATGAAAATGGGAACAACATGTAACATTGGTTTCAATTGATTCCACAATCAGCTTCCCACCATAATTGTATCACCTATCTTAGTTGAACCATTGGGCCTTGAATACCTGTAGCCTCTTCAAATTGTCTCCATAAACAGTATGTTGTGGGGCAATGAATCCTCTGCATTGGTGTTACAGATACAACACTTGACAGAGTTGACAATTCTCATTCTCACCAGCACCTCTCCTATTGGAATTCTTATATGCCATAGTCTCCATATCAAAAATGAGATTTTAAAAGGCAACCCTTTCTCCCATATATACATGATTTTATCAACTTCATCATTTTTCCTTCTCATTAACTCCCAAGCACTACCAACAGAGAATTTACCTGTACTAGTAGGCATCCACCATGGCTTGTCTCTTTCATCAGATCTTTGTATTCTGCCCAAATTTGA
This sequence comes from Solanum commersonii, assembly GCA_029007595.1. NCBI lineage: Eukaryota > Viridiplantae > Streptophyta > Magnoliopsida > Solanales > Solanaceae > Solanum > Solanum commersonii. Next base: position 398,722 of record JAJTWQ010000255.1, read on the forward strand.
AGTGATGTGATTACTAACTTCTTCTGACAAATTCTCATGTAGCAAGATGTTATTCCATCCCTCCACAAGCATTAACTGTTGCACCTCTTCTAATTGACCATGATCATGGTTAATAGGCAAGTAGTAGTGTAATGCCCCAACTGTGTCCAATTATCAAACCAAACACTACACTGACCATTTCTGGGTTCCCACCAAATTTCCTGGTCAATGAAATCTCTTGCTTGTAGCATAAGTTTCCATACCTGAGAGCCCCCTCTCCATTCTACAACTTGAGGTCTGTGTCTTTTGCAGTACTTGTTCCACATGAAGCTTGACCATAATGTGTTGGTTGTTCTAAAATTCCACCATAATTTAGCAAAGAGCGCCTTCGAAACATCAAATAAAGATTTAAAACCAAGCCCCCCTTCATCCTTTGGTAAACATATATCATCCCAAGCAATCTAGTGTTTAGCCCTCCCTTCCTCCTTGGAATTCCATAGGAATTTTGCAAAAATCCTATGTATATCATGTATAACACATTTTGGTGGACAAATAGCAGATAGCAAGTATATAGGAATGCTCTGCAGTACATGATTAATCAACACTGCTTTTCCTCCAAAAGATAACAACCTCCCCTTCCACACCTGCAATTTGCTTTGGATCTTCTTGATAAGTTCTGAATAATGAACCTTCTTCTTCTTAGCATATGCCCAATGGGACATCCAAGATAAGTCAATGGAAAGCTTCCTCTCATAAATCCAGTAGTATCCTCCACTTCATGATCACTCTCGAAGCTTATTGTGATGTTGTTACCCCTTGTAGGGTAAGTTATCATCTTTATCTATATCATTAAAAAAATTATTTTAATATGATTATATCTTTTTAAATAGTAAGGATGGAATTCAAGAATTAATAAAATTAAGGGAAAAGGGTCTGAAAAATACTTCAACTTTGGCCGAAATTGTTGTAACGATACCAAACTTTATGGAGGACATTTTACCTCATGCACTATTTAATAGTGTATTAAAAAGGTATATATGTTCCCACGTGACCACATTACTATTTAAAATGATGAAATATTTATGATGTCCACGTAGGCACATATATACCTTTAAAATACACTATTAAATAGTACAGAGGTTAAAGGTTCTTTCAAAGTTTGGTATCGTAACAACAATTTTGATCAAAGTTGGAGTAATTTTCAAATCCTTTTCTCTAAAATTAATATTTCTATTTTTTAAAATTCTAATTAAAATTATTTTTCGAATTAGAAAAATGATTCTTTCATTTATAAATATAGAGTCCACCCCCAAAACCGAGTTGCCCAGCTAGTGACCAAAAAAAAGTGAAGACTCGCATGTTCAACACAACTTCAATTGACGAATGTTGCCCCACATTTAATAGCATACTTGGCACTAGTTGCCCTTGCTATAAGTATGCTGAGGATTTAGATAATCAAGTCCTGATCACTCTCGAATCTTATTGTGACGTTAATAATCCTTGCAACAGTGTGCAAATAAGTTATCATTTTTATATTTATTAGAAAAAATTACTATTCAAAATTATGAATAATATACATGTCTAATATTGCATTATTTTAATTAATAATTTCAGGTGATTAAGCTATCCAAGGATGATGAGTGAAGATGAAGTATTTTTAATGCTTAATTTCAGATCTTGTAATATTGTGTTTTTAGCAATAAAATTTTGACATTTTTGTCAAAAAGAAATTACATGGACTTGATAATCTTGAGAAAGGATGAGAAAAAATTGGAACATAAAAATTGGAAATCCCAATTGGATTTGGATAGGTATACTATAATATTCACTCGTATTATTCAGTGGTGGATCCAAGATTTTCACTAAAAAAAATTAAAAACTTAATATAATATTAAAACCTTAAGATGATTTTTAAATTCGCTTGACTTTGCTCTTGTATATAAAATTATCTTATATATTTTCAAGTTTATTTATCGAGGAGGTTGGATAAACACATTCACGACCCCTAGATCCACCTTTGGTTTTTTTGGGACTCTAATTAAATTCAAATTGCACATTGCTGGATTTATTCAGGGTGACGTTTCCAACATAATATTTTTCATACCTAAGGTTCGAACCCACTATATCTAATCAAGAGTCAAACAGTTTCGCCACTACACTACCCTTGATTTTATTATTTGCCACAACCTCAAATATTGTTTTTTTCATAAAAAGACAACTCATAGGAGGAAGACAAAAAAGTTTCTTGTATTAAACAATAGTAACATGAAAATGACAAGAACGCAATGACTTTTTTATTTACAAGACAATGATTTTTTATCTTTATCTTTGTGGTTAAGGAATAAAAATCACTTTTAATAAACAGCGTTTTATTCCTAAAGTAAAAATTTAAAATTCAAATCGAATTCAAAAGCGAATGGGAAAAAAGTAGCTAAATTGAAAGCCTTAATTATTTGTGAGGATATTGAAGAAGGATTTAAAAGCAACCAATATAACTGTAGGAAACGTTTGGCCAACACATGGTATATCTACACATTATATGTGAGGATATTGAAGAAGGATTAAAAAAAAATGCACCTCCTATTTTGAGATGGTCTTTAATTTTTATATTTATTTAATAAAAATTTATTGATCAAAGTGTCTAAGTTTGCTCTGCATAAATTTAAAGACTTTTGCCCTTAGGAACTATATATATCCCTTACAGACATAATTTGTGGCTTGTGAAGTGAGCTTTTATTTTGATCGACATAGCTTTTATAGAAATCAAGAGGCATGACTTGTATTATATTATATATATATATATATATATATATATATATATATATATGAACTAATGTCAAGCAAAATATTATTTTAGCGTCAGTCATAATTTTGATACTTATTTTTTACTTAATAAAGTTATAAAGAACAAAATTTTAAGACAATCAAATTTGAGAACATAAATTAATGACCTCTCAAAATAGAAATATTTGTATTAATGATAAACTAATGAACTAACAAACTAATCAATCATCTATTTTCAATGTAGTAAAAAAAGTACCTTTTTTTTTTTTTTTATCTCTACATGTGTTTCATGTGATAGTGAAAAGTACTTTTTTTTTATGTCTCTATATGAGTATCGTGTGGTATTGAATTAAGAAAAAATGAATAAATATACTTCTCAATTTTATAATTTAGAATAGATATATATTTCATCATTTAAAATATATACAAGTTTGACATAAATTAAATTATCCATTCTTTTATTCAGTCATCTGGTTAATGACTGAATAAAAGAAGAATCGAATTTATTTTAGTTGGTCGGGTTTGTGGAGCAGGTTAAAAAAAAAAGAGTGATGTAATATTCTAAAGTCTTGTGATATGTTTAAAATTAAAATGTCCTTTTCGGAATATACATTTTTTTTAATCTAGTAAATATATATATATATATATATATATATATATATATATCAGTTAATGAAAAGAATAAATCAACTTCATTTGTCAGACGGTAATTAAATGAGTATATATGCACTACTTTTTAATGATAAATATATTCGCTCTAAATCGTAAAAAACATGATAATCATATGCTACTTTTCTCAACTACCCCTTTGTTAAAGACACACCTACCACATAAGTAATTTCAAAAAATTTACATATATATAGATTGGTCATTATCTCTTTATTATAGGACACAAATCATCTAATCACTCAAATATAAGTAAAATCATGAAGATGTTTATGATGTTAATGGTGGCTGCAATTTTATTTTGTAGTCTCCATCAAGTGGTCATGGCAAGAGAAGTCGTTGTGAACATGAATGATAACATGAACGACTTAATTCCATGTTGGCCAATCCAATAGCCGTGGTGCCCGTCACCGCTCCAACCACCAACCCCATCCCCTCCGCCCTCACCAACAAGTTGCTTGGCTAGTGACCAAGAAAAGATAAAGACGTGCATGTTTAACACAACTTCAATTGATGAATGTTGTCCCATATTCAAGAGTACACTAAGGACTAGTTGCCCTTGCTATAATTATGCTGACGGTTTGGATAATCAAGTCTTGATTACTCTTGATGCATATTGTGACATCGATAACCCTTGCAAGAGTGTGCAAGTAAGTTGTCATTTCTACATGTGAAGGAAATCAGCAAGTGTGTAGATGTGCCTTGATCAGTTGAATTAGATAATGATAGTTAGTTGTTAAATATAATTACTTGGTTATGTGAGGTTAATTAATGATGAGTAGAGTTAGTTAGAATAAGTCAGTTAGAAAGTTTGTTACATTTGTCAAATCTGTATATAATGTAGTTCAGCCCATACATTCAATATAAGGCAAGATATTTTCTTTTTCTCTTCCAAATAGCTTTCTTCTTCCTTGCATTACATTCGTCCATTGTTCATGGATCTTAGATAATTTGACTTGGTATCAGAGCCACCATTAATATGAATCGAGAGGAATACTTTCACATACAGTGACGTTTTTCGAAGGATTCTGTACTTGTCTTCTTTGAGGATTTTTTACTCTGTTTTTTCTTTCATGGCAAATTCAGGCAATTTGGGGGAAACTGCTTCTGCAACTGCAAACATTATTACACCTTCCATTGATTATCATCATTCTCTCTACTTGTATCCCTCAGATGCTCCTGGATCATTATCAGTTGGAATTATGTTAACTGGATCGGATAATTACACCTTATGGAGCAGAGCTGTGAAACTAGCTTTGCTGGAAAGGAATAAGCTTGGTTTTATTGATGGCACAGTGAGTCAAAGTCAATTCAGTGGAGATCTAGCTCATCTATGGGATCGTTGCAATGCGATTATTGTTTCATGGATTATGTGCAATGTAAGCAAAGATCTACTGAGTGGTGTTCTATTTTGTTTGAATAGTTATCAAATTTGGGAAGATCTAAGAGAGAGGTTTGATAAGATCAATAGTTCTCGAACCTTTCAGTTACACAAAGAGATTTTTACCTTGGTTCAAGGTTTATCTTCAGTTTCTGTCTATTGCTCTAAATTGAAGGATTTGTAGGATGAGTATGATTCGATTATGCCTCATCTTTCATGTGATTGCCCTAAGCTGATTGGCTATCCTGCAGACTTCAAGGGAAAGAGACAATCCAATGCAGTAACTAGTCCTTTGGCAGGTAACAATTATAGTGATAATACTTTTGCAGGTCCACAAAGAATGCAACATCAATGTTGTCACCCACCTATCCAACCTAGATATGATTCATGCCCACAATAGTGTGCACAATACCAAGGTATGCTGCCACATCCTCCACCAAGTTCATCTGGACAAAGAGAGTTCTATCATAATGAAAATGGACCTGTCAATGGTAGTGTTAACATGGCAGGGACATGTATTCCTTATCTCCATGAGAATACTTCTGTGAAATGGATAATAGACACTGGTGCTACGAACCACATGATAGGTGATCCCAAATATTTGATGAATGGTGGTTTGTTAGAACATGCAGTCGTGCGGTTGCCCACGTAAGATTCGACGAGTCTCACATGTTGGAAACTGCAGCCTGAGAGGAGGTGATGTTCTAACAAATATTTTATGTGTGCCAGCCTTCAAGCTTAACCTTATGTCAGTCTCCAAGATGACATAAGACTTGAATTGTTGTGCTACATTTTATCCGAATTATTGTGTGTTACAGGATCTCTCATCTGGAAAGGTGAAGGAGATTAGTAGGCAAGAAGATGGGCTCTACACTCTGTACTCACAGATATAGGCAGTAGACAAGAAAATTGTTGGTAGCAAATGTCTTGCAGCAACACAGAAGGAAGATGTTCTTATATGGCATCAAAGAATGTGTCATGTTCCAGTGAATGTACTCAAGAAAATGCCTATGTTTCATGATGTTTGTAAGACCGGTTCCTTTACTTTGAATAACTGTGAAATATGTCCACTTGCTAGACAAGCTAGATTGCCTTTTCCACATAGGATACATAGGTCTACTTCTTCATTCCAATTAATACATGTTGATGTTTGGGGGGCCATATAAATGGAATACTTTTGATGGCATGAGATATTTCCTCACTATTGTTGATGATCATACAAGATGGACATGGGTGTTCTTAATGAGACTTAAGTCAGATGTTCTAATGGTATTATATAATTTTTTTACTGAAGTAGCAACACAGTTTGACAAAAAAGTTCAAAGACTAAGGTCTGATAATGGTAGAGAGTGTTTTACTGTGTATGTTTTAAATAGAGTGCCTTCCACTGTGCTCAATGGCAAGTCACCTTTTGAATTATTGTATAACAAACTTCCAAGCTTGCTGCATTTGAGAGTAATAGGATGTTTGTGTTTTGCAACAAATCTCACTCAGAAGGATAAATTCAGTCCTAGGGCTATGAAGGCAGTACTAGTTGGTTATAATGCATATCAGAAAGGTTACAAGTTGTATGATCTTGCAACTAAAATATTCTTTGTTAATCGAGATGTTGTATTCATAGAGGGAATTTTCCCATTCAAAAAGGTAGTACAAGAGCAGCATGATAGTGAAAGTTCGCCGCAATACCATTTTTCTTATGATGATTTAATAACGCCTTCTTACAATAGTGTTCCTATTGACTTTAGCTCTGAGGACCACAGAGTCTTACCTCCTACTAATGTTGATATAGATGAGGCGGATAATGGGGTTGATGTGGTGTCACCTCATGCAGTTTTGGGTGCTGGTTCAAACACAAACATTGAAGTGATACTTTCTACTGTTACTGAGCAACCTAATACTGCTGATACTGTTGATATCAGGAGATCAACGAGGGGTTCCAAACCTCCTATACGGCACAAAGACTATGTAGTAAAGGCAGGTTCTAGTATTTGCAGGTATTCAATTGGTGACAATATAGACTATGCTAGTCTTTCACCATCATATCAAAGTTATGTATCCAAGTTTTCAGTGGAAACTGAGCCTTCAAACTACACTGAGGCTGCAACTAATGCGAAGTGGGTGACAGCCATAAAAGCTGAAATACAGGCATTGGAAGATAATAACACCTGGAAATTGTACCACTTCCCAAAGAAAAGAAGGCAATAGGAAGTAAATGGGTGTATAAAATCAAGTACAAGGCAGATGGGGAGGTTGAAAGGTTTAAGGCTAGATTAGTTGCCAAAGGATATAACCAAAAGAAAGGATTGGATTACCAAGAGACCTTTTCCCCAGTGGTCAAGATGACCACAGTCAGGGCTGATATCTCCATAGCAGCATCTAAGGGCTGGAAGTTGTATCAAATGGATGTTTACAATGCATTTCTTCAAGGAGATCTATATAAAGAAGTATATATGACTATACCAGAGGATTTTTCCAAGAAGAGAAAAGGTGATGGTCAAGTGTGCAGACTCTTGAAATCTTTGTATGGCCTCAAACAAGCATCCAGGCAATGGAATATTAAACTAACTACAGCCCTGACTTCAACTAGTTTTCATCAAAGTACAAGGGATTATTCTTTGTTTACAAAAAAGGAGGGAGATAAGATAGCTATAATCTTGGTATATGTAGATGATCTACTGTTGACTGGAAATGATTACTCTATGATACAAAATACCAAAGAAGTCCCACATACAGCCTTCAAAATTAAAGACTTGGGTGAGCTAAAGTACTTTCTTGGCATTGAATTTGCTAGAAGTAAAGATGGGATCTTAATGCATCAAAGAAAATATGCCTTGGAGTTGGTAGCAGATATGGGACTTGCAGGAGCTAAACCTATTGCAACTCCAATGGATCAGAACCAAAAGCTTACTACAATTGAATTTGATCAACATGTACCTTTGTCACATAAAGATCCAGGCCTAGAAGATATAAATGGTTATCAGAAACTTGTTGGGAGGTTACTATATCTCACAACTACTAGACCAAATATTGCATTTGCTGTGCAAAGTCTAAGTCAATTCATGCATTCTCCAAAAAAACTCATATGGAAGCAGCTTTGAGATTGGTTAGATATGTGAAATATGAACCAGGGGCTGGAATATTAATGTTATCTGATAGTAATAATCTTTTAAGGATATATTGTGATGCTGACTGGGGAGCTTGTATTAACAGTAGGAGATCAGTGCTGGTTATTTGATGCAATTTGGGAACTCTCCCATTTCATGGAAGTCTAAGAAACAGCCACTGTTTCTAGGAGTTCGCGGGAGGCCGAGTACGGGGACATGGTCTCTTCGGTTGCGAAGTGGTCTAGATAACTTTGTTCAAAGAACTTGGAGTTGATGTTAAGGTTCTGTTACATTGTTTACCGACAAGAAATCGGCTTTCCAAATAGTTGCTAATCGTCTTCCATGAAAGGAAACACATTGATATAGACCGCCATTTTACCAAAGAAAAATCCAAGAGGGACTAATTTTGCCTGAATATTTGCCTTTTGCCGAACAACCTGCTGACTTGTTCACAAAAGGTCTTGGTCGACACCTACACTCATATTTGATGTCCAAGCTAGGAATGAAGAACATTTTCATAGCCTCTAGCTTGAGGGGGAGTGTGAAGGAAATCAGCAAGTGTGTAGATGTGCCTTGATCAGTTGAATTAGATAATGATAGTAAGTTGTTAAATCTAATTACTTCGTTATGTGAGGTTAATTAATGATGAGTAGAGTTAGTTAGAATAAGTCGGTTAGAAAGTTTGTTACATTTGTCAAATCTGTATATAATGTAGTTCAACCCATACATTCAATATAAGGCAAGATATTTTCTTCTTCTCTTCCAAATAGCTTTCTTCTTCCTTGCATTACATTCGTCCATTGTTCATGGATCTTAGATAATTTGACACTACATACCTATCATTTAAAATTTTGATAAAATTCAAGTTATCATTTTTACCTACTAATCGTTTAAAATTTTGATAAACTCCTTCACAATTTACTATCTAAAATAACTTTTATAAAGTGTAATATTATTCGAGTTATGATCATATAGTTAGTTTCTTAATTTTATTAAAATGATAAATATTTTGAAATGATTTTTTTAGTAAAATAATGTGACCAATAAAAAATGACTATTTACAAATTAAGAGATGTTAATCTTAATCATTAACTTTGTATCAATTGAATGATTGTTATCGATTTTTCTATTTATTATATAAATATATATAGTACTAGTTTATAAATACATTATTTGGATAGTCATTCTGATAATTTTTTATATATATTTCTTTTTATGAAATTCTAATTAAAATTATTTTTTTCGAATTAGTGAAAATAATTCTTGTATTTATAAATTCAAAGCTCTCCCCCTCCCGCCTTAAAATCGAGCTGCCCGGTTAGTGACCAAGAAAAGTTGAAGAAGTGCTTTTTCGAAACAACTTTACTTGACGATAGTTGTCCGATATTCATGAGCATAGTCAATACTAATTGCACTTGCTATAAGTATGCTGAGGATTTGGACGATCAGATTTTTCTCACTCTTAATGGTTATTGCGGTATCTATAATGATTGTGACGACCTGCAAGTAAGTTATCATTTTTATCTATTGTTTAAGATTTTGACACATTTATCCAAAAAAAAATTAATACTAATGATGTTTTTATTTTAATTAATAATTTAAGGTGATTAAGCTATCCAAGGAGGAGTAAAATTGAAGTGTTTAATTAAGATGCTTAATTTCATATCTTGAACTAAATAATTTGATGCTAATTAGTAATTACTCTTTATAAGAGTACATTAATTAAATGTAATGTTGGGTTTTAGTACTACTAATATATTTGGCATATCTGTCAAAGTCTTAATCTATTATTCTATTGTTTTATTTCAATTTACGTGATATTATTTCTTTATTTGTTTATTTCAAAAGAATGGTATATTTTTTTTATATTAAAAATAATTAAATTTAAGCTTTCTAAGACACCCCTAATAAAAAAAATTACAATAACACAAAAATTATAACATATTATTGAAAACTACTTGTTTTAATTTGAATAAATCGTTTTCAAATTTCATGCTAAATCAAATAATGGAATTGAGACGGGTATATATAATTTTCTCTTGTGTAATTCGTTAGGTTCTCCTAAGAGTGGCAAACGGACCGGTTTTTGTCCGGTCCGATCCGGTTCCAGTCCGGTTCTCATACCGGTAAGCCCGGTACCGGTTGAACCGGTAAGGAACCGGTCTTATAGGTACCGGAACCGGTACCGAAACGGAACCCGGATTTTTATCCGGTTGATCCGGTCCGGTAAGAACCGGTTCCGGTCCGGTAAGAACCGGTCCGGTCCGGTTCAATGGTCGGGTTTTTTTTGTTTTTTTTTTTTTGAACGTTAGCCGTTGGGCCCTTTTAGCCGTTGGGCTGGGGCCCAAAACGGCTCCAAACAGTCCCCCACCCCTCTCTACCCCTTAACACTATATATATATCCACATTTTTTCATTTAAATCACAAATTCTCAAACTATTTCATTAATATCTTATAAAATCTCTTCATTTTCAATCTCTCATAAATTCATAATTATTATTTTGTGATATTGACTTTGAGTTCGAATTTTGGAGATTTATTTGAAGTAAATCGGAAGCTTCAATTGGCATCTCTCAATTAGGCTTTGGTTATACGTCTACTTTTACGTAGACGTTAATTACATTCGTTCCAACTTTAATTTTTTATTTGTTTATTAATTAAGTTATTTTATTTTTTTTGTTATTTTATTTTTGCTTGTTTTTCATAATATTAATTATTTTAGACTTGAACATGAATTTTGAAAAATATAGTGGTAAAAGACCAATGTCGGAAAGAAAAAATAATAGGGGAGGAGGAAGTAGTTCTAATTCTAAAAATTTGCCACCTCCTAGATTTAGAATTAATACTAATGATTATACTCATGTTGATGAAACTTCTTTTACACGAGAGTCACGACCTATTGAATTTAATTTCGAAAATGAATTAGATCATGAAACTTTAAATAGATGTTTTACTAATTTTGAGGAAGAATTAGATGAGGAAGTAGAAATAAATGAGGAAGATGATGAGACTCCTACCCCTACTAGTCCGGCTACCGAATTATCGGAACAAGATGAAGTCCCCTCTTTACCTACTTTTTCAAAGACAGCTATACGTGTTAAAAGATCTTTAGTATGGAAATTTTTGGTACAAAATGAGGAAAAAACTACTGTTACTTGCACGAAATGTAAATTGATCATGAAACATGTAACTACGGGTACACAAGGGGGAACGGGACGACTAAGAACACATTTGAGAAAGTGTAATAAAGAATTTGCTCGCCTAGATGATATAGAAAAGGCTAATAGAAATGGAATACCAATACCCGAAAATTCTATGGGAGTTGGAGGTTCTAATATAGTTCAAAGTACATTAAATATGACTAACCGGGCTAGCCGAAGCACACACCGCACATATAGTAAAGAAAAAGATCGTAGAGAATTAGCTAAAATGGTTACTGTTTGTGGTTTGCCTTTTTCATTTCATTCTCATCTTGGTTTTATTCGGTATATTCGGGAATTGTATACCCCGGATTATGAAGGTATTCCAAGAAGTACAATTAAAAGTGATCTTTTTAAATATCAAAAAGAATATTGTCATTTTTTCGTTGTTTATTTGCTTGTTATGATGGTAGATTATCTATTACTTCTGATATGGGACGTAGTCCTAATGGTAATGATTATTTTACAATTTGTGTCCATTGGATTGACCATGAATGGAACATGCAAAAACGAATATTAGGATATAAATATGTTGAAGAAACTAAAACCGGTGCTTATATAGCAACAAAAATAGGCTCTATTTTACAATTTTATAGAATATGTGATAAAATTATGAGTGTCACTTTAGATAATGCTTCTAATAATTTAAGAGCAATTGATTATTTAAAATGTAGACTTTGTCCAATTGATAATGATTCTTTTCATATTAAGTGTGCCGCACATGTGTATAATTTGATAGTAAAAGATGGTATTTCTCAATTTGGAATTTCTTGTGAAAAAATTAGACTTGCTTGTAATTGGATTTTTTTAAAGCTAAAATAAAAGCTAGAATTATAGAATTTAAAAATCGTTGTAAAGAATGTGGACTTGAATATAGAAAAGTCTGGTCAATATTATCCAACTATTTCTTCTGTTTTAGTAAATATTTGTGCTATTTCATCTGAATTTGCAAAATATAAAGGAAAAGATCGATTTGAAAATTCCCTTGCTTTTATGATTCAAAAATTCAAAAAATATTTTTTTTCCTATTCCTCAAATTTATTTGATTGCTACTACTTTCAACCCAAATTACAAATTAAAAGGTGTTGAAAGAATGGTTGAAAAGATTTATGCAAATTTAGAAATTAAAGATGATGAAACTCCTAGCGTTGAAGATTGTAAAAGTAGCATATATATAAAAGCTAGAGAGTTATATAATACATATAAATCTATGAAAAAAAATATTCCAATAGTTGAACCTCCATCTTGTAAACTTAGAAGCGATGATACGGATGATTGGATGGATGATTATCTTGAGCTTGAATCATCTACTAATAATGATTTTGATTTATATTTCAATCGAGCACGAGAAAAGATTAGGCATGAAGAAGGACAACTTCAAGCTCCAATATTATTATGGTGGAAGAATCGTGAAAATCAATTTCCGACTCTTGCTAGGATTGTTCGAGATGTGCTAGCGATTCAAGCATCATCGGTCGCCGGAGCAAGCCTTTAGTGCGGCGAGATTTATGATTGGAGATCATCGATATTCATTAGCAAAGGATAGTTTGGAAATATCGGTATTGTTTCGAGATTGGGTCAATGCCGAAAGAAGAAATCCCGGACTACCACAATTAAATAGCCAAATAGAAGACGAAATAGATGAGATATTTGGTGATAATAGTGATGATGGAATGGAAGCAATGGAAGAAGAACGACAAATACAAGTTCCAAAAAATGTTTCTTTTGAAATGATACAAAAGTTACAAAAAGAATTTAGAAAAATTTCAATTGTTAGTACTTAGTACAATAATTAATATTCAATACCTAGATTATGTACTCTTTGTCTCTTTCTAATAGTTGTATTGTACAATTTATTTATTTGAATAAATATACGGCTATTCGCCTTGATTTTCTTTTAAAATAGTCTCTTATATTTAATCCAAGTCATTTTAGAAATTTAATTTTCAACTATTTTAATATTAGTTTAAACTTTAATATAAAATTGAATTTTAAGGTTTAAACTTTAAATTTAATATAAACTTTAACCTTTAAAGTCAATTTTAAACTTTAAATTCAATATAAACTTTAACCTTTAAAGTCAATTTTAAACTTTAAATTCAATATAAACTTTAACCTTTAAAGTCAATTTTAAACTTTAAATTCAATATAAACTTTAAAATTTAAAGTCAATTTTAAACTTTAAAGTTTAAAGTTTAAACTTAAATTCAATTGAAACTTTAAAAGTAACTTTAAAGTTTAAAGTTTTAAATTGAAGTTTTTTAATAATATAACTTTATTAATTAATAATATAATATTATATAATAATTAAAGTTAATAAAAAAAATTAAAAATTATCGGTACATAAATGATCCAGTAAGAACCGGTTTCGGTCCGGTCCAAACCGGTTCCAATCCGGTAACTAAGGGACCGGACGGAACCATTGAAATGTCCGGTAAAACCGGTTCGGTAAGACCCGGTTCCGGTAACGAAATCCGATAACGAGGACCGGTTCCGGTAAAACCGGTCTGTTGATCCGATCTGTCCGTTTGCTTGCCAGCCTTAGGTTGTCCTAAATATTTAATATTATTTTCTTTCTTAAATAAATAAATATGTCTAATCGTTTGCACGTGATAAGCCAGTACGATGTCCCTATCAAATAAATCACATATTGAAAATGAGACAATACAATAGAATTTCATGATCAAATGATCATAATAATAATAATAATAATGAGTTTAACAATGTAAAAAGAATTTTTTAAAATGTAGAATATCAAGATTTAAATTTAATCTGTTTGACATGATAAATTTAATATTGAAGATCATATTTTGATTCGATACATTCACTTATAATTAAATAGCAAAAAAAAGTAAACCAGCTTTTATCGTTATTATAATTTAATTTGTTGTTATAGTAAATTATCTGTCTTATTTTTAATATTTATGATAGCAAAAAATATGGTAAAAAAAGTAGTCAAGTGTCATTCTCTTAACGATCTTAGTTTCAAGCGCTTACTTGAGCTTACAAGACCGTGAAAGATTCGTGAGTTAGTTGTCGAATGCCGCACGAAGCTTTAGAGAAACTCTAAGTTGGTGTAACATCCGACAATTTAAAACAAATATGAAGAGGCTTAAAAATTGGAAATAGTCTTTTTGGAAAGAATTAAAAATCTGGAATTTTTGGCTAAGTATGGGAAAAAGGGAGTTTTTGGCCAACTTTGAGCAGTCATAACTCCTACCTCAGGATGAGTTAGGAGTAGTTCCAGTTATGGTTGCGAAGCTCGTGGAATGATCTTTCCAACGCCACTGATTTTACTCAATTCCGAGTTCGCATGAGTGAGTTATGCTCATTGGAAGTTGGGCAGTTGGCAGGGATTTTTATCCGAAATTTTAAGGGCTTTTTGGTCTTTTTCCCAAATTAATTCTTTGTGTTATTTTTGGTATTGTTGGACTGATTTTGATCAGTTTTACTTCCATTTTCAAAGAGTAAAAGTTAGGGCTTGAAGAAGAAGAAGAAGAGAAAGGGAAGATCAAGCAAGGAAATTGTCGTGGGTTTCGTCGGGGTGATCCCTACCAAGGTATGTGAGTCTTAGTGATGGGTGATCTTTCCCCCACACACCAATCCCTTTTATTTTTGAGAGAAGTTGTTCATGTTGTTGAGGTTGTTGGATAGTATTGTTGGTATTGTTGGTTGGTGTTGTCATTGTTGTTGATAGAGTTGTTGGAAATTTTAATGAGTTTCGTACATGATTTCGAATTATGTTTTAGGCCGAAATCTAGTGTATGTTGAAGGATTTATGATTCTGAAAGCTATGTCTTTTGAAGTCATTTTCACCAGAAATTTTCAGGAATTTTGGCAGTGTTCCCATCCACGGTCACGACCTACGGACCGTAGCTCGACTGACGGTCCGTACTGGTCAACCGTCGATTGGGACAGAAGCTAGGCCTTTTGGTGTGTCGATCTACGGACACGACCTACAGCCCGTAGCCTGACCTACAGACCGTAAGTCCCGACCGTGGGTCAACACTTGGCCATTTCTTCAGACTGAGTTCTTGGGGAAATTCTCTGTCATGAACGACGGACCTGAAGTACGGACCGTAAGTCCATCTACGGTCCGTCGATGGCCTCCGTAAGTGGCACTTGTGTCACCAGAAGTTTGAAATCTCAGCCAAGTTCCCCCATTTTTTTATCACTTTCTCATGCAAATTTCCAGGTATTATACCTATGTTTCATAGCTGTTTCCGACACTTCAAAGTACGTCTAAGCATTCAAGAATCCCTCCATAATATGTGATCAAACACCTTGAATTCATAATTCCAATTCAAGGAAAGTTAGTTTCCAAGTCAAGTGAAGTTAGACATCAAGTGAAAGAGTATAGAGATTCAAGTCGAGTTAAGTCGAGAGTTCAAAGTTGAGTTCTTTTCTCAAAAGCTATTAGGGAACTAAGTATTCCCAAAAAAGTTTGTAAATGTTTTACATTTGAGTAAGAGGGGAAAACATGATTTCCAAAAGAGCCTATGGGCTAAGCTTTGAGTAATTATCTCAACTAAAGGAAGAAGATTGTTTTTAAAACACTTATGAGCCAAAGTATTTTGGGAGTAGTATTGAGCACCGAATTGGAGACACGAGTTCATATAACTCAACTCTCCATAAGAACCATGCGCCAACATGGGATTTCTCGGATCATACTTTTTAGATGATCACGAAAGTTAAGCTAGTGGATCCACTAAGTAAAGTTAGCTTCCTATATCACGGCAAGGTATAGGATGGTCCTTGGCAACGCGAGGTAAAAGCGTTATATCACCGCTAGGGCTCATAGTGGTGGTTGTCGGTTAAAGAACCTCCCACTAAAGTTATATTACTTTTATATAAGTAAAGTTGAGTTGTTATTGTTTTAGCTTTAACAAGCTAAGTTGTTTATACTGTTTTACAAGCCTTGTATATTACTTCTGTTTATTGCGTTATATATTGAGTTCAGTTATTCATGAGTTGAATAGAGCCAAGGTAAGAGTTCCTTTCTACTCTTTTCAAGCTAAATGTTGTGGTTTGGCTTTCCAGCTCGCATACTCGTACATTCCATGTACTGATGCCAGTTGGCCTGCATCGTCTTATGATGCAGATACAGGTACCCCGGATCAGTATCTTGCGCGTCGTTGATCCAGTTGAGCACTCCAGAGTCAGTGGTGAGCCTCCTTGCATCCCGGAGGACTCAAGTATTTTGTGTTCTGAGTTTTTGTTTTATTAGGATGTTGTGGGGTCTGTCCCAACATCCATCTTAGTATGTTTAGAGGCTTCATAGACAGTCAGTCAGTCAGTTAGTTTTTGAGTCTCTCTTCTGTATATATATAAAATATTTTATTTTGAGACTTGAGTTGCCTTTTTGGCCAGCTTTATCAAAAGGTTATTTCATAACCTTTTCATTTCTATTGAGTTAAGTTTCCGCTGAGTTAAGAAAGCCAGGCCAAGGGTTCGCTTGGGACCAGCAATGGTCTCCGAGTGCCGGTCCCGCCCAGGGTGTAGGCTCGGGGCGTGACAATTGGTAACACAAGACTTACCAATCTTCAAAAAGGGGGAAATAAAGTAGTTTGAAGGAAATGGTTAGTTTGTTAAAAGTTACAAATAGTGACAAAGTTAGTGTGATGAATATGAGTTCGATCGAATTCAATAATTTAATTTAAACTAAATGAAAAATGAGAAAAATAGAAGCACATGAAAAACATAGAGGTAATATTAAGTAAGGTGCGCAGTTATAACAACACAACTGTGATCTGATGTAGAAATATGCCAAATAAGTGCGTATAGTACTTTACCCTTAAGAATACATTCAGTGAAACAAAATGACCAAATCTTCACCTTATACATTAACTTTATAGCTCAACAGTTTAATTATCTGATTTTTTATCTTGTTGATTAGAGTTCAAATCTCCACCTTATAATCTCATTCTCCCATTTTCTCTTTCCTTACGTTCGATATATAATAATAATAATAAAAAAAAAAATTCAAATCTCAAATCTCAAATATAAAATGCATATCCTAGTTTGGCACCAATCAATTAAAGGTTTCTCTTAGAGACTTTTCATAAATTCTTTGTTAATTATAACCAAGAAAAGTTAATACACAATTAAATATTGAGAAGAGTTTAATAATCTTTTATTGAAAAGAAAGCGTCAAAAATTAAGAAAATAAGTTGAAGTGAATTTATCATACCACTATCCAAGAATTCCAATATTTGAATCGAGGCTTCGAATGAAATTAAATGTGAAATCTTATCAAGTAATTTGTAGGGAAAAGAGTCTGAAAAATATTCTAATTTTGGTCGAAAGACGTATTCATGTCATTATTTGTTAATGAAAATGGCCTAGATGAGCCAAACTTTTAACAGATGACATAGATGAGCTTTCTCAAAGTTCAATGGCATATCTGAGTTTTTTTTCTTTTAAATAATCATTTAATTAATGACGCGGTCGAATCATAATTGACCACGTGTGAAAAATGATTTTGCAAAATCAAACTATTTTCCGTTAACAAATAATGGCATGGATGAGCCGTTTCTCGAACGAAAATGACATAGATGAGCCAAACTTTTAACGGATGGCATAGATGAGCCTTTTCTCAAAGTTCGATGACATATTTGAGTTCTTTCCATTTTAATATATCTTTGGTTCTTCCTATTATTATTCGAAATAATGAACGATGTGTCAACAATTATTAAATAGTGCGGGGGTAAAAGGTTCTTTCCAAAGTTTGGTATCATAACAACAATTTCGGTCAAAGTTCAGATATATTTCAAACCCTTTTTCCTAATTTTTATGATATTATTAAGGATCTTATCAATAACCTACAATAGCATGTCAAATTAAATTTTAACAAAGAGATGATTATACACGACATAGTGCGATTTTAACTCATCAAAATTATGACCTTAGATATGAAGACCGCAGCGCGATTTCAACTCATCAAAGTTATGACCTTAGATATAAAGACCGCCTCGCAATTTCAACTCATCAAAGTTATGACCTTAGATATGAAGATTACGGAGTAAGATAAAAGCTTAGTTAAGTACTAATATTAGTTTTCGACAAAACATTGAGTATATTGTAATATTAGTTTTATACATATATTTTCTTTTCAATCATCACATTTTTATGTTGCAATTACTATTTCTTTTCTTTATAGGCTCTATGTGAACGACCTTCTTTATTAATTGACACATTTATTGTCGTATTTTTTTTCTTTATATGCTTTGCACTACTTTTCTTATTGATCGATACGTTTTACTTTTTGTCACGACCCAGACCGTCGTGATTGGCATCCAAACTAATTCTTCGGTAGGAGAACCGCTACTACAACTCAAACCAGGCAACTAAACCAAAAATAAGGCATTTAAGTTACGAAAGCAAGTTAAATGCTAAGGAAATAAATAGGGAGTTCTCATAAACTCCAACAAAAGTCTAACAAGAACTAACAATGCGGAAGAAATAACCTAGAACTTGAAAGTCAATGTACCAAAACATCTAACAATGAACCAAGTCTAAACAAGAAGGGATGCAACCCCAATCAAATGAACTAATCCACTAACTAGAACAAATGTCTAAGTCCGAAAATGGTGGACATAGATGAAAAAGAACCCATGGCGGCCAGGAATAATTTGGCTCACCCTTGAATTCAAACGATCACTGGTCTTCTAAGTGAGGTCTGTCAATATCCGCCAGAAGATGCCCTGTACTTAACAAAAATAAGAGAAAGTGCAGTATCAGTACACAACCATAGTGTACTTGTAGGATCACGCGGCTACCCCACTAAGTGCAACATAAACAAGTCAAGACAACATTATAATCACATGCATATATATCAACATATACAATATTATCAACATTTACGAACAACGAACAACTTCACATTTTATATCAAATCATTGATCCTCTCATGGAACCCAAACCCACACAGTTAGCATACTGGAACGTGATACCCGATCCCAATGTTATGCCGGAACGTGGCAACTGATCCCATATTTATGCCAAAACGTGAAAACTGATCCAAGTTAGTTATGTCGGAACTTGGCAACCGATTCCATTCACACACCATAATCACAAGTATATCTTCAAGATCATACATTTAAGTCATGATTTCATGGCAATCATCATTCATCTATCTCATTTACAACAAGTGTGCTCAACATTGCAACATTCATACATATACAAGTATCATAATGAAGCAAGAAAAAACATACATCACACAATAATAGAAAATGTTTTTTTTTAAACATAACTTGTTTTAACATTGTTTGTCTGGATAATTTTTAATTGTTACAACAAAATGTTTCTAATATAAAAAAAAATATTATACTGAATAACATGAAAAATCAATTCTTAAAAAAGGTAACTATTCTAGTGAAATTGTTGTGGATAATAGTTCTTTTATATATATATATATATATATATATATATATATATGCAATAATTTTAAAAATAATATGTACTTTATTGAAAAAATATCAGACATGATCCATTAGGAATGGACTTAATTAGTCATTTTTTTAAGAAATAATATTTTATGCAAGTGACTCTATATGACATTGAATTATCTCAACTAACTCTTAAATTATTATTTTTTTGTATATATACAGATGGTTGATAGCTCTTCATAGTACAAACACTTAATTAGTGAAAAGTGGCAATTATGAAGATGCTCATGATGTTAGCGGTGGCTGCAATTTTATTTTGCAGCCACCACCAAGTGACCATGGCGAAAGAAGTCGCCTTGATCGATGAGGGAAGTGAGTCACTAGGCTCATCCCCATTTGATTTTCTATGCCAACATTTGTCGTGGCCCGCACCCTTGGCCACAACCATACCATCCTCCAAGGCCAAGGCCACGACCATGACCATGCTCACCACCACCTCCACCACCGAGCTCACCGCCACCTCCACCACCAAGATCACCACCACCTCCACCACCAAGATCACTACCACCTCCCGCCCGGCAACGACTTGCTCGGCTAGTGACCAACAACAAGTGAAGACTTGCATGTTTGAGACAACTTCAATCGATGCATGTTGTCCGATATTCGGAAAATACTTGGAACTAGTTGTCCTTGCTATAAGTATGCTGAGGATTTGGACAATCAAATCTTGATCACTCTCGAAGCTTTTGTGATGTCGCACCCCCTGTGTAAGTAAGTAATCGTCAATCATTTTTATCTATCGTTTAAGATTTTGATCCACTATTTTTATTTATGAACACATTCCTAATGTTGTATTATTTTAATTAATTTCAGGTGATTAAGCTATCCAAGAATGAGTCAAGATGAAGTTTTTGATGCTTAATTGTTTCAGATCTTACTTTAGTTTCTCTTTATGTTGAAAAGTCTCAAGCTAATTAATTATATGTCATAGTAATACTTTGAATTTCTAAGGGTACACTTGTAATTGCGCATGAGCAATTTTAGTAGTACAAATAAAGGTTCTTTTTTGGTTGACTTGGGTGCCTATAGATTTTAATATTGAAAATTGAATTATTAAAAATAAGTTAATAAATAATTTATATTTTGCGATTTAACTCAAAATATTAGTTTTTCTTTCTAAAGAAATTAAAAGTCACTTTTTTTTTTTAGTTATTTTGCCCAAAAGGTCATTCATATCGAAAAGTGATATATTCAATTACTTTTTAATGATGTAAGCATATCTGATTTTTAAGTAAAACATTAAATCAAACCTATTTTAATTAAAATCGAACAAATACCCTATCATTAAAATACGTTAATATGTTGAGCAATTTTTTTTAATCTATCAACAAATAATAAATTTTCAGCAATATGAACATGCCACGTCTTGATTTCGTGACCTAATTTTGGATCATAAAGAGTCAGAAATGAAATTTTTGATTAAAATGAACTTTTTATTCTTTAATTTAAAAATCAAGTGTCAATAATATCATTAAATGGATTTGGATGTATCACTTTTTCGATCTGAGTGGCCTTTTGAGTAAAATAATAAAAGATAAGTTAAATAGAATAATAACTTTTTATTCTTTAATTTAAAAATCAAGTGTTCATATTTTTTATTTTAAAAAAAAAATAATAATAACTTTTAAAGTTAAATAGCACCAACTAAGCAACTTTTTCTGATACAAAAGAAAAAAACGAAAAATCAAATTTCATTCACCTATTTTCAATAATTTAATTAACAATTAAAACAATGAACTCTTGAATTGGATACAAAAATAATATGTTCAAACACAGTTAGTAAAAATAGTTCATGAGAATTGAGTTCTTTGAAATATGTTGCATTAGTCATGGGGATTTGTGCCATCGAATTGATGTTTATTTTAAAATTCAATTAATTTAAATTTACACTTAAAAGTTAGACTAAAATTCTATAAATAAATATGCCTAATCGTTTGCACGTGATAAGCCAGCACAATGTCCCTATCAAATAAATCACAGATTGAAAATGAGACTATACAATAGAATTTCATGATCAAATGATCATAGTAATAATGAAAAAAATAATAATGAATTTAACAATGTAAAAAGAATTTTTTTAAATGTAGAATATCAAGATTTAAATTTAATTTGTTTGACATTATAAATTTAATATTGAAGATCATATTTGATTCGATACATTCACTTATAATTAAATAGCAAAAAAATTCAAACCAGTTTTTATCATTATTATATTTTAATTTATCGTTATAATAAATTATCTGTCTTATTTTTAATATTAATAATAGCAAAAAACATGGTAAAAAAAGTAGCAAAGTGTCATTCTCTTACCGATCTTAGTTTCAAGCACTTACTTGAGCTTACAAGACAGTGAAAGATTCGTGAGTTAGTTATCGAGTGCCGCACGAAGCTTTAGAGAGACTCTAAGTTGGTGACACAACACTTACCAATCTTCAAAAAGGGGGAAATAAAGTAGTTTGAAGGAAATGGTTAGTTTGTTAAAAGTTACAAATAGTGGCAAAGTTAGAGTTCTGAACATGAGTTCGATCGAATTCAATAATTTAATTTAAATCTCTCTTGAATATCCAATTGATGTCTCTATGTTGAGAAATTTGAAAAGACATAGGAGAGGATTTGAGCAAAAATGAATAGAAAAAGTTAAGCCCAAATTGGAAAGAAGGCCTTGCTAAGAAGATTAAGAGACCGTAGTGTGTCGGTGGAAGAGAGTAGCGAATTACATTTTAGAATAATGCTGAGTATCATGGATTTCCTTTTCATTGTGACTTGATTATTTTTCGGTATTAAATTGAGAGACTTAATAATAGGTGTGCTATTACACGTAGCCTCGGCAATTGTTTGACTTCACTCATCTTCCATCTAAGCAAAATTTGTAAGAGAAAATCAATATGTTGTCTTAATTTTTTTTTGAATTAAAGATTCTACGACGAAATTAATAACATAATGAAGAGGAAATATATGGGGAAAAAAAACTATATATACTGCCCCTAGCGATGAGTTTAGACATAAGCTTAGAACTAATAGGAATATAAGATAAAATTGTTATCATACCTTGGCTACAATTATGAAGATTGGTACCATAAACTGTAAATAATTGAAATTTAAAATAGACGAGATCTTGATTCTTGCGTCGCATGAGTCCTGAAAGCATGATGATTGATGAATGATTTTTTGCTGTAAGTTATTACTCTGTAGGCTACGTTAACAGGTTATAAACTCCAAAGAATCAAAAGACTTTTGCCCTAAGCCTAGTACATAATTTTTATATTTTATGCTATTATATGAGTATTATCTATTGGGATAATTATATACACAATATATATGGGCAATAAACTTATAATAGCTATATGGGGTGGACCCTAATTTTTAATAAATAATTCGGTATCTACGAAATACCAAATCGCAAATGGTATTGATGTCGCATACCAAACCCAAACTCGAATATCATAATTTTAAATCTTACTCTCAATTACCATACCAAATACCGAATTATCGAATACCAAATTATCAAAATTTTGATTCAATTCGGTAATTCAATTTTCGATATTTTATGCTCAGCCCTATTTCCAGGTGATATGTTGAGACCACAAGATTAAAAGACAGTTTAGTACATTCTATCTATCTTAAGTTTAAGACCACAAGATTGGTAAATATTATTTACTTTCTTAAACTCGATATCAAGTTTAAATCAGAAAAACAAATTGAAATGGAGAAAGTATATATATTATCATATGTATGAAGGGTTGTTGAAACTTCTTCTTCTTGAAGAGTATCTGTAACACCTCGGTCATAGAAAGAGCTAATTTTAGAAAAAACTAAATTAGAAAGAGCTAATTTGAGATTGGTGCAAGTTAGACTTCAATTGTGAGTTTTGGGTCAACTTCAAACGACCATAACTTCCAGCAGAGGATGAGTTAGATGGCCCAAGAGATATCAGATGAAAGATTTTTTAGTCCTCTTTCCAAAACCACTGATTTGCTAAATTTCGAATTTGGATGAGGAAGATATGCCCATTTTAGTTTAGCCTGTTCGATTAAGGAAATTAATAAAAATAATGAGGGGTATTTTGGTCTTTTTCTTACCCCATTAGCTTTAAATGTTATGGTTACCCAAATAGGGGTCTAAACTGATTGAGATCAATTTTGACAATTCCTAAACACGCTTAGGGTTTCAGAAAGAAGTTCAAGAGGAGGAAAAAGAGAAGTTCAAGCGTTCGTTCAAGATTCTTGTGATCTTCGAGAAATTTTGCCAAGGATTTGATCCTTATGAGGTATGTAAGCTTTCAGAGTGATGAGTTCGTTCACCCTCACACCAGTCATGAGTTTCTTGATTTAATTTTGTTCATGAAATTTGTGTATTGAAGTTTGATAAAGTGTAACTCTATCAAAGATACTTCATCCAATACTAAGCATCAGCGATCGTTCAATAGTAATATAACCCAACTAGTGAGTTGGGGTCGAGTCCCAAGGGAGTGGTTCGTACTCAAGAATCAATAGAAAAGTAAGAATATGCTCTAGTCAATCATAACTAAAAACATTTACGAATAAAAGCATGGTTTAAATTTTAGGTGACACAAGTGTCAAATATCAATAGGGGGTTTGTTCGTATTATCAACTAAAACATCAAATAACACAAAAATACGACTATGGAGACGGGATTCTTGGGATGTGATTGGATTATGGGCTAAGGTAAACAACCGGTTAATTGAAATTCATAGTAAACAACTGCAAATCAATGAATAAGCTAGACTTTAGTGGGCATAAACTTTCTCTCGAACAATTTACCCTGAATCAAATTGGTTTCTCTCAAACACCAATAAGTAGCAATGAAGCACAACCTTCGCTTTAGTCCATTCACTCTCTCGAGCTGAATGTGTGAAAAAGGATTTAGGGTTCACTCTATCGAACTGAACCCATGACAACCCAATAACCATAGACCATTAATTCAGTAATTTTGATTTTAAAACCTCTCTCTCGAGCAAGCCAAAAACACAAAGTTAAGAGTATATTTGCAACTACAGCTATTAAATTCAACCATAATTACTGAACGAAATCACTTTTAAACAGTAAATAAAGTATCAATTAACAATACCCAACAGTTAAATCAACCCATAATCACACCCCAAGATTTGGGGTTTTAGCTAGACATAGTAAAAAGGTAAAAATCGTTACCAAGTTGCGTTTCCATCAACTGGGTAAGATTGATATAGTCTTTACAAAGGTCTAACATGAAGAATCTTCAACACCCACTTCCAATTTCTTAGAAATGGAAATCTTCAAAGCTAAGGAAATATTGTCTCTCTATTCAGTTCTAAACTCTCAACTTCAAAAACTGAAAAATATTATGATTCCCTAAAAGATCATAAACTACGCTAACAATTTAAACAAGTATTTATAGTTGTCAAAAAGTGTGTTGCGGAGGTTCAGTTGACGCAGTTAGTCGGGATCTCCAATCTAATCGATGATCAGCCCTTTGGTCATTTTCATCGTTGTTTTGCTTTTGCCTTCAGCATCTTCAGGTTCTGTAACTTTTGGAGATATGGCACTGTATCGCAGAACCGTTCGGCGACACGCCGACTGCTTCTTTCTCTCGCCGACTAGATTATCTCCTTCACGACTTGGCACTCTGGAACATTAGGCGTGACCCTGGCTGTTCGGCGACTCGCCTAATGGGTTAGGCAATCCTCAAACTTTCTTTCCTTCATTCTTTTAGCTGTTTTGTTCCTTTTTGCTCAATAGTGTCCATGTTTTGTTCCTCAATCCAAATACCTGAAATTCAGGGATTTACATCAGTTATTGGTACAAAATATGCATTTGAGGACACTAAATCTATTAAAATAAAGTCCTAAATGAGTCCAAATCGTGGACTCATCAACACCCCCAACTTAAACTTTTGTTTGTCCTCAAGTAAAACTCAAGTTCATCAATTCAAAAAGGATGTCTCAAACAGTGCTACACAAGACTCAATTATGAATGCACACAAAAGACTCAACTTACTCATGCAAGGATCAAATATGCACTCAAAGTTTCAAGTTGTGACTCACCATTATCAAAGAATCTCAAGCTCACAATACTCGCTTCAAATGCAAGTTCAAGCTCAGTAACAAAGGTAATCAAATGCCGTCACACAGAGAATGATTCCATATTCACACACAATGGTTTTCAATTTAAGCCTCTGGAATTAAATGCAACGCTCACACTCACAAAGATGAACACAATGCATGACTTCACCCATAGGTTTGCCCGTATTTTCCAATCAACACTTGCATCAGCTCACTCAAGATCAAAATAGTTTTTTCAAGGCTTGTAACGGAGTTGAGTGCAAAGGTATGGTTATTTAGGCTCAATGGCTATAGTCCTCATGAAATGTGGTGTGAACAACACTTCATTTTCTTTCTTCATCATTTTTCATTCGTGCTCACAAGTCATCCCATTATTTATCTTCCATGGACTATTGGATACCTCATTTCTAATTGCATTTTCACAACTTTATTCCACAACTCTTTTCTTTCTTTTTATTTTTCTTTCTTTTCTTCTTTTTCATTCTTTTTTTTTTTGTATGGAAGGGTTCATTTTTCTCAAGGTATGGGTAAAAAGGGACTTTCTTGCACTTCTTGATTTACCTTCTCTTTTCACCACACCCCAACTTAGGCTTTTTGCCTACATTGGCTGTTCAATCTAACCACAATTCATGAGGATTATGGGTAATGGATAAAGAAAGGTCGCGATTTCATCAGGTTTCTTCTAAGAAAAGGTCAAGGATCAATGGGTGTTCAAGCAAGGGTCACACACTCATAAGGTAAGCCACAAAAAGAGGTATATGTCAAATTGTTTCACACTCTTCAAAGTTGTCTAAGATCATATCAAGAGATTGCATCAGTTAGTCAACCGGACTAACAGGCAAATTCTAGGTGTCATTATGAATGGTTCACAGTAAGCTCATCACACAAGGCATTGACACCAATGACAAACAGGACTCCACACTTTCGCTAGTGTGCAATGTTAATAACAAGAGACTCAATTTGATACTTGACTAGTCATAACGAGATGAAAAAAGATTACATATTGCCTATATAACTTCATTTGGCCTTATCGGAGTCGCACATTCATGTTTGTTCAATTGAGAGCACTATTCAAGCTATCGGTATTGATCAAAACTGATACTCAAATTTGTAAAAAAACAACCACATTCAACATAAACAAGATGTGGCAAATTTTTTTGAAAAGGTCAAAAAACATTTACAATTTAAAAAACACCAAGCCACAAGCTCAAACATCCACAAAAATAGTATAAAATCACAATTATGGCTCAGAAACCCAAATGTATAAACAAAACCAAAGAGTCACAAAATCACAAAAGATGGGCCTCACCCCACCACAAATAAAATATTTTTCTTCGAATGCAAATAAAAATATCCAAAAGTGAAATAAAGTAAGATAGAGAAGGAGGTAAAGAGGGGGTCATATCTACACAGTCGCTCCTTCTGTTTGGGCATCAGTCGCCCGGGGCATCACTTTGGTCCTGGGTCTTAGTACCGGAGTCACCTCGGAAGAAAAAAGCAATACCCGGACCCACTAGGAGCCGCAAGGGTGTATCAAGAAGACTTTCGGCGAGTCACCGAGTGCTTTTGGCGACCTCAAGCATCTCGCCGAAAGTTACAGAACCAAACTACTCATTTAGCAAGAAATTAAAAGTAAGATAGAAAACTTCAGCGAACCGCCGAGTTGTTCGGCGAGCTCGACCCAGCTCACCAAACGACCCACGTGCCTATTTTTAACCCAACTTCTCAAATTCAACCCCGCAACCCTCGAAAACAAAATCAAAGCATGCATTAGTCAATTAACGCAAGACCCATAACACCCATTACTTCGGGATACTTAGACTTCTCCCCGATTTTGCCAAATTTGGCCATTTGACGACTTTTGCCCTTAAGAATGACATCACCCACTCTATTATTGGGCAAATTACGTCATTTGGCACAAACACTGGTTACTTAGACTTCACCCCGACTAGACGCAATAACATGCAAGCACAACCCCAAAAGATTTAACCGATTTTAAGGCACAAAAATGGGATTTCAACACTCAAAACATTACGGGAAAAATTATCAAATTAAAATAGGCATTCAAACATTCTAATCCTATCATAGAGGCCCAGCACACTTCAACAAGATAATATCATTTGCAAATGAGTACAAAATTGATAAAAATAAACTCGGGGTTTGGAAAACCAATATTTTATGCCGATTAAATTGATATTGAACTACTAGGCGGCAAAGTATTCCTAATCCCGAGCACAAATCAACAACTAAAATACTTATAGAATTTAAAAATACTGAAAATACTAAATAGGTGAGAGTTTGAGAGGATTAAAAGTGAGGGAAAGTGAAGAGTTTAGAAATTTAAACATTTGGCCTTTTAAAACCATCTAGTTATCGCCCATTCGGCGACATTAGTCATGCTTGCCGACCCACTCGGCATGTCACTTATCTCACCGAGTTTTACAGGACTTTCAATTGTTGTGAGGATCCACTCGACAGATTAGATCGCGATCGCCGATCTGGTCGGTGATTCGACAATAATTACTTAGGCTCGCCGAGTTTTACAGACACTATTTTAAAGTTTTCTTGAGTCTAACGACAGTCTAGGTCGGGGTCACCAACCACTTCGGTGATGCGCTGATTGGACCTTTGGCTCACTTATTCGCACTTTTCACTCACTTTTCACACTATGTCCTGCATCTTAAACACACCATTATTATAAACTTAAAAAGAAAGAAAATAAAACTTGGGTTGCCTCCCAAGCAGCACCTTAGTTAACGTTGTGGCACGACGTAAGTCTACCTTCAAACCTCATTCTTGGGGTTGACTAGAGTGTCACTTGGCAACCCTCTTTGCTGTCTCGGGTTTAGATAAGACGAGATATGACACATTTGGGTCTCCAACTGCTTGATCAACACTGAATGGGCGGTGATGATCTGGCTAAGGGTTGACATGTCTTTTTTCATCTCTTTCAGGATCTTGTCCGACCTCTCAACTTTGTTGAGGATACGAGAAAGCATATCCTCAGATCGACTATCTTCCGAATCCTTTGGGTTTTGGCACTCATGGGGGAGGCACATACCTATCATTCTCCACATCCTTCCAATTTGGATTACGGTCCCTCCATTCAAGTCTCGATCTTTCCAAACTTTATGCCTATTCCAATATTAGCTACCACCCTACCTCGGATAGTTTGAATGATAACCACCGCCTTGGTTGGTTAGGAAATTCACCTCTTCATTATGCAAGGCCTCAAACTTGGACTAATCTGGATTAGCATACCCAACACCTATGGTCCCTCTCTTGGTCCTTCTCCATTTGTTCCTTCATCAACTTGAACGTTAGAGGGGAGACCGCCTCCACGGGTTTACCACGCCCTGTTTATGGTAGTCATGCCATCCAAGAGTTGAGCCGCTATTATATAAAGTTGCTGCATCAAACCTCCCAGAGAAATTTGGTCAGCAACACCCTTATTTACGAAGTCGAGACTCCGATAAAAATACTACAACAACACGTTATCAGTCAAGCCTTGGGTTGGGCATTGAAGCACCAACCTTTTGAATCGTAGCCAAGTTTCATGAATTGGCTCACCTTCTAGATGCTTGAAGCTCTAAGTGTTGTCCCGAAGAGTTATCATCTTCGAGGGAGGAAAAAATTGCACTTGAAATGTGGTAACCAACTCCTCCCACAAAGTGATTGATTCACGTGGCAATTCGAGTCGGCCACTTGCACGCTTCTCCCATCAAAGAAAATGGGAACAACCTCAATCGGATCGATTCTTGGGAGATATTCTTGAAGGAGAATGGTCTGCATACATCCACAAAATTTCTAATATGCTCATGAGGATTCTCATGAGCCAAACCACTGAAAAGCCCCTTTAGTTGCAAGAGTTGCAACATAGTACTCGTGATGTGGAACACCACATTCCCTTCGGCCGAAGGCAATCGAATGGCACCAATACCGCCCATGAGATGGGGGTCATTAGCATGAAGCTCGTTGACATCATTGATGTTTTCGATGTCATCTTGATGGCCTACTTGGCTGCCATTGCTATCGTTCACACTCATACTTCCTGATTTAACACACAAAATAGCAAAATAAAACTAAAAACTAAGTAAGTATCACTATAACTAACAAGAACAAAATTCAACCTAACTACAAATTCTCAAGTAACACCACTCCGGCAAAGCGGTGCCATTTTGATAAAGTGTAACGCTATCAAAGATACTTCATCCAATACTAAGTATCAACAATCATTCAATAGTAATATAACCCAACTAGTGAGTTGGGGTCGAGTCCCAAGGGAGTGGTTCGTACTCAAGAATCAATAGAAAAGAAAGAATATGCTCTAGTTAATCATAGCTAAAAATATTTACGAATAAAAATACAATTTAAATTTTAGGTGACACAAGTGTCAAATATCAATAGGGGGTTTGTTCGTATTATCAACTAAAATAGCAAATAGCACAAAAATATGAATATGGAGACGAGATTCTTGGGATGTGATTGGATTATGGGCTAAGGTAAACAACCAGGTAATTGAAATTAATAGTAAACTGCTGCAAATCAGTGAATAAACTGGACTTTAGTAAGGGTAAACTTTCTCTCGAAAAATTTATCCTGAATCAAATTAGTTTCTCTCGACTACCAATAAGCAGCAATGAAGCACAGTCTTCGCTTTAGTCTATTCATTCTTTCGAGCTGAATGTGTAGAAAGGGTTCACTCTCTCGAGCTGAATCCATGACAACTGAAAAATATTATGATTCCCTAAAAAATCATATACTGAGCTAAAAATTTAAATAAGTATTTATAGTTGTCAAAAATGTGTTGCAGAGGTTCAGTCAGCGCAATTAGTCGGGATCGCTGATTGGCTTTGGTCATTTTCATCACCGTTTTGCTTTTACCTTCAACATCTTCATGTTCTGTAACTTTGGGCGATATGGCACTACATCGCGAAACCGTGCGGCGACACGCCAACTACTTCTTTCTCTCGCCGACTAGACTATCTCCTTCACGACTTAGCACTTTGGAACATTAGGCGAGACCCTGGCCGTTCGACGACTCGCCTAATGGGTTAGGTGATCCTCAGGCCTTATTTCCTTCGTTCTTTCAGCTGCCTTGTTCCTTTTTGTTGAATAGTGTCCATGTTTTGTTCCACAATCCAAATACAGAAATTCAGGGATTTACAAAAGGTATTGGTACACAATATGCATTTGAGGACACTTCATCTATTAAGATAAAGTCCTAAATGAGTCCAAATCGTGGACTCATCAAAGTTCTTGATGAGTTTTGTTGAAAGTTTCATTTTTCAATCTTTATTATTGGAGTTTGATGAGTTCTTGAGGCGAGGGTTTGAGTATAAGGGTTGTTTTTTAAGAAGATTTTGAGTAAGTTTTCATTTACTTATGTTGGGTATACGAATCAAAGAGATTGGAAGAAACCAATCGATTCTAGGTGAATTAGGGCAAAAAATTGAGAAGAAAAATTCATCAGATTATTCTGGGGGAGGATGGCGTGATCCGCTAGGGAGGCTGGAGCACCACGCCTGCAGTGCGCTTGAAATAGGCTGCAATCGAGGTGGGGCTGGTGCCTTGCGCCTGGAATGCGCCAAGGTCGCCTGCCCCCGTCCATATTTTGTCATTAGTTTTGTCTAAGTTCTTTTAAAACATTCTTCGCTCTCTTTCTGATTTTAACTATCCAAACTACATCTAATCAATGAGAAATCCTATATAACCAAATCATAATTCTTGAATTCACATTTCAAATTCAAGATAGAGTCAATATTTTTAAACATATGAGCATGAGTTATATTATTGGGAGTAGTATTGAGCACCACTATGGGGATGAGTTCGAGACAACATAAAGTCCTAATAAACCACGTATGCCAACGTGGTAAAAAGGATCATACTTTTAGATGATTCCTTATTGATTTTAAGCATAGCTTAGTGAATCCACTTAGTTGAGGATGTCTTGTACTTCGGCAAGGTATATGAAAGTTTTGGCGTGGGGAGACATTGTATCATCACATTGCTCATAGTCGTGGTTATCGGTTAGAGAATCTCCCCAAATAAGAGTAAAAGAGTCACTAGAACAAATATGATATTTAGCTCGAAATTTTTAGGTACGACAAAATTTAGTCACTAATTATTCATTTTTTATGACAAAAATTACATTTTGTATTTAAATGTATAAGCAACATATTTTTAGTGACGAAACATATAATTTCGTACTAAAATATTGTCCACTAAAGTTTCCCACCAAAAATAATTTGGCGCCATATATTAAGTAACGTTAGTGACAAATTTTAAATTATCGGTTACACAATATTTTATCACTAATAATTTATTCATTTTGTGACGAGACTATTATTTGTCTTAAAAAAGTTATAATTTTGGTCACGAAAAAGTTTTGTCCCAAAAATAAATTATTGTAACTGTGACAAATCGAGTTCGTAGTTAAATATTGTAAGCTTTTTCTACAAAATTTTATATTAAATTGCGACCCAAGTGTATGTCACTAATAATATAAGCAATTAGTGACGATTATTTTGTTGTCTCCGTTTAACCTACGAATTAGTGACAATATAGTTTTGTCACAAAATTTGCAATGTTTAAATAGTGACGATTTAAATTTTGTAGCTAAATAATTTAACTATTTCTATGAAAAACATTCGTAGCTCAATATAAAATTATCTTTGATAGTGTAATAATCCATATGATCGTTTTGTTTCTTTAAACTCATTTTTTCAATTTTAAAATTTTCATAGCTTCATTGTGTTGTTTATGACTTGCGTAAATGAGTGACACGATTTTTGAGGTGATCAAATCATTGGTTAAAATTTCCATTATTGAAAATTTGAAAAGTTTGACCAAAGTCAACATTTCAAATTAATGTGGTCAGTTTCGTGTTTTAATAGTTTACAAAAGTGTGGAGTGTTTATATGAATTTTAATTAACTATTTCCACTAACGTAAAAAAATTAAACATAGTAAAATGAACGCACCCATTTTGAAAGAAATTAAACGACTAGGATTTCAATATATTACGATAAGGCAATGTAGTGGTAAAGTATTATTCATGCTCGAATATGTGCGTGGACAGTGCAGTCTCGATACCTAATCCTTAGATAGTGTAATGATCTGTATGGTTGTTTTGTTCCTTTAAACTGAATTTTTCAATTAGAACATTTTTATAGCTTTATTGTGTTGGTTATGACTTGCAAAAACGAGTAACACAAATTTCTAGATGATTAAATCATCACTGGTTGAGATTTTCAGTTTTCAAATTTGAAAAGTTTGACCAAAGTCAACATTTTGGATAAACGAGGTCCTGTTTGTGTTCTAATACTTTCGTTAGGTCCGAAAGGTTATTTTCAACTGGTTGGATGGTTATTACGGGTCCCAAAGTGTTTACGAGTGACTTGGGCCTTTGATTATGATTTTGAGTTTTCGAAAATTAAGTTTGAGCATGATCAATGTTTGATCAATACAACATCGTATGGATGATTTGATTATTCCAACAAGTTTGAAACGTATGTTATGATATATCTGCACTATTGACTTGCATCTAGGGGATTTCAAATGAGTTTTGGGTGCTAGTTTGAAGATTGTGTTTAACGTAATGAACATTTAAGGTACCATATGAATCAAATGAGCTTCAAATGGTGTTTGATTGGACCATTGGATTTGTATCATAACTTTGGAACCTTAGAAAAATAAATTATTGTATTTTAAATTTGTATAAGAAATGTTGACACTCAATTTTGACTGACCTATAACCCTTTCAAAAATGCTATTTGATTAATCTGTATTTTAAAATATGTTTCTTTTATTACATGTTTAAATTTATATTTAAATGATTATATACTTTAATATTCATTATTTTCAAAATAATTATTATTATTATTATTATTATTATTATCGTTTGCTAAATTTGAAATAATTAATTGTTTATCTATTTAACATTTATAATATTAAGTATGTTTATTTTATATGAATTTTATTATCATGTGTAGGATGTTATTAATTAAGTAGTGAGTCATTTAATCTTCCTCCAAATTATTGTGCAGCTTATGGTATTAATTAAGTTATGAATCGAATGGAGTTTATGGTATCTTTGAGCAAGCTCTTTTCTTGCCCTCTTGAATTTCGAATTGTATGATTTTGTGCTTAATTGAATCCTTGTTTTTACTTGATTCTTTCCTTTTATTTTTGGCAAAAGATAGTATGATTAACCCAGTGGCGGATCTAGGATTCAGAGTCCGTGGGTGCCAAATAGACTTATCGATTAAATTAATTTTATATTTGATTGAATTATTCGTCTTTTCGATATATATCATAAATCAATCAATAAAATATAAATAATAAGATATTACACTTTTATTGAGTATTTAATCAAATAAAAGAATAGTCAAAAGAGTAATAATGTAATTAATTTAATTTAAGTCAATAACAATTATAAATAAAAAATAAAAAATTGTGCCAGCTATTTTTCCTTAAAAAAAGGTGCTTGGAGCTTCTTTTTCTTAAAAAATGTATGCGGACAAATTTCTCAAAAAAATAGGTACAAATGGGATTCAAACCCACAACATCAGCCTTCTAAAGTTGCCCTCCTACCATGGCACCACAAGCCAATTTTGTTCTGTGGGTGGCACACTTTATATTTATATAAATATTATATATATATACCTATGTATATATAGAGTTTCCGTCGAAGTTCGGGGTGGCGTGGCACCCCACAACCCTTCATAGATCCGCCATTGATTAGTACTAATTTACACTCTTTCGATTAAGAAAATATGGTAGTGCTAGATGTTTGTATTACTCTCTTTTGTGATATAGATATAGGGGTGTTCACGGGTCAGTTTGGATCGGTTATTGATCAAAATTAAAATCAAAATCAAAGCAACTTAATTGGTTTTAAAATTATCAAAACCAAACCAAACCAAATATAATATACATTTATCGGTTTGGTGGTTATCGGTTTCGGTTTGGTTTGGTTTGGTTATTCGGTTATTAACCATACACAAAAATAAAAGAAACAATTCATTCGAATGTGAAAAAAAGTGACAACAATCCATTCAAAACGAAAAATAGTTAGAATAACAACTTACTGAACTTTCGATCACTAAATTTACTATCAATAAAGCTTTAAAATTCACTATATTGGCCTAAACGGAAGAGAGATAACATTTTCAGTCCCACATAGTAATGTCATAGACACTCATATACGTGAAATCAATAAGATAAATGTTTCATCTTGGACATTTTTGCTTTCAATAAGTAAATTATAAAGAAATTTTAATGAAAATATGTATAAGATTTATAAAATTGTTTATAAAAATAATATATTAAATATGTCTATTAATAAAATATATGTATATAATTCATCGGTCCGGTTCGGTTATTTCTTTGATTTATTTCGAATAAAATCATAACCAAACCAAATACTATCGGTTTTCAAAAATCTAAAACCAAACCAAATCCAAATAAAATCGGTTTTATTTTATTGGTTTGGTTTGATTTTTCGATTTGGATTGGTTTTTATCCAAACCGTGAACACCCCTATATAGATGTATTACTTATTTATTTCTTAGTAAATTTTTTTAGATTGAATGAGCTGAATATGTCAGCTAAGGAAAAATCTTTTATTAAATGACTTAAGTTGAATATCTCCTGCGATGCCTTTTTGAATTGTGATTGACCACCATGCTATTCAATTCACTATATAATTTAGAGTCTTCTGTTCATTAGAGATCACTCAAAAAGAGATCATTGATCATGCCAAGGGTGTTCATATAAAACCCCCCTCGAGCTCTCTTCCTCTCTAACAAACTGATGATCAAGTAGTAGTAGTAGTCTTTGTGATGTTGTTATTGCCCAATTTGGAGAAGGTGCCTAAGTTTATGTTGCTACTACTTCCATATAAATATTGGTTGTTGTTCATGCCAAGGGTGTTCATCAAGGAGTTTCGTGAAGGAAAAATCACACCATATACATATTTAAGAGATAATATTACGAGTTTTAAATCTACTCTTAAAAAATTCTTACTTATTACAATTTAATTGTGGGTTATAACATATCAATTAAATTTAACTTTATTTCAAAATCAATTAAAATTTACTTTATTAAATGATTAATCTTTTTATATTTTTACATTATTAATTATTTAATTATATTGATTGCGTTCCTTTTATATAATTAATAGGTGAGATAAATAATATTAATGAGAGAATCAATTTATAATTATCTTTTACACCTTTTAAGGGATTTTTTAACTTATTCAAATAACTTTTATTTATTAATGACTATTGGGGCCTTTAATTTTTTTTTTAAAAAAAAAATTATCACCGTATAGTTTAACATGTAATTTTCTCTCTCTTTAATCTTTTTTTTTTTTTTTTGCTTTTCTTGATGTTTTTTTTTTAATTTTAAATTTTGATTTATTTTTTTAATCTGATTTTTTTAGAATTAAGAATTCTATATTTTGAAAATTTGATTTCGTTTCTTATTTTAATTAATCTAAAACTTGATTTCTTGAGAAAAAAATCCATTTTACTAAAGTTTTGAACTTGTTTTTGGTATGTTTTTCTATATCTAAAATAATGTTTTGTGGGTGAAATAAGTATATTTAATTATAAAATTTGTTGATATATATAGATAATATGAGATCATAAAATCTTTAATAAGGATTTCTTAAGTTTTAGCTTAAATATGATTAAAAAAAAATCACACTTGAATACGGAATATAAATTGAAGAGAGAGGAAAATATAGAACTTGTATTAATTATTGCAGTTTAGACTTTTAATTACAAGTTTTGATTTTTGGGTGATGTATATTTCTTTTGCTACAATTTCGACAACAATATATAATATGCATTGTTTTACAACTAGATTTATTTTCCCGAATTTATACCCATTGGATACTAATTTTATACATTTTTATTTTGTCTTTGTTCTAAAATTTCAAGTTGGATACCAAGTGTATATAAATTGGATAAAATATTAACTTGTAAATTGTCTAATTTGGTTGAAATATCAGTTACATTTTTTTTTTCATTTTCAAGTGGGATATCTGTTGGATACCAATTGAATACAACATTAACTTGTTTAGGTTGTCTAATTTGATTGAAATCTCAACTACATGTTGATTTTTCAGTTTTCAATGGGATATCAATTCAATACTAATTTTATACAAATTGGATACAATATTAACTAGTTTTACGTTGGCTATTTCAGTTGAAATCTCAATTACGTGTTATTTTTTTCCAATTTTACCCTTCTGAATACACAAATGATTAACTAGCACACATAATAAATATTCTGAAATTATAATTCATTAACTTAAAAGACAAAATAAATCAAAATATGAGTTTGCCACAATAAAACAACCAAATAAAAATAAAAATAAATTATGTCTTTTTTTCAGAAGGGTAATTTGAACATGTCTTCCTATTGTGTTCCTCCCGACTTTTATACATATGTTATATCAATATACAAATTTCATACCATTTTATGCTTACAAAATTCATACAAAAGTAAAAATACATATGTTATTTTAAAGCAATTTCATATGTTATTACATAATACAAAGTAAAAACACACTGTTATATCGGTATACCAATTTCATACAACTCTTATTCACACATTTCTTACCTATTTCATGCCAAAATTTATCAATTATTCATATCAGGATCATGCTACTAGAATACCAAAATAATTCCTAATTAGAAATATTAATTGTCATTTCTTTAATAAACAATATATCAAATTCATTACATTATTATTCGCAAAATTCATTACAATATAATGCCAAAAAAATATTAAATCAAACCAAAAATCGTACCAAAACATTATCGATTGTCATACATGCTTGGTAGTATAAGTATACAAATTTCAAAAGAAAAAAATTATCTATTTTTTTAACCAAAATATACACACAAAAAATGCGTCGGACAAATAATGAACAAATTCAATGTTCATACCAAAATATAGCATTATACATTTTTTTAAAACGCCATAGTTCAAATTATTATACACAACAAAAAATCTAAAT